>JAVIWB010005555.1:0-77342 GCA_031893035.1 Dermolepida albohirtum
ACAAAATTCTTATCTAAACATATAATGTTCAGGATAATTCAACGCATGGGTAAATTTGGGTTTATAGAAACATGCTTGGAAATTCTGGCTAACACCGAAGTTCTACAGCTTTTTTTGGATTTTCATATACTGGTCTCATAGCTAATAGATTATCCTCGTTATATTGTTGTTTTGTTTTCATCCTTCTAGCTACACAACCTAATTCGGCAAATTTTTTTACTACGTTTTTTAACGTATTATTCATAACATATATCCCAGGATATTAAATTGGCTCTTTGGTACATAATTCCAACAATTTTTTGAATAAATACACTGCTGGCAAGCGAATGCTGGGAATTCAATTTTAACTTAAAATTTTTGATAGTAAGTAAGCATACGTTCTAAATTTCGACTTCATTTCCTAAAATGGAGAATAAGAAAGTTCTTCCTATTTTACAAAAAATTCGTGGATACAGTGTATATTATGTAATTCTTACATAATACTCACAATCTTTTAAATAAATTAATTGTATATACTTTATTTAACATTGAGGTTTATCATTGCCATTGACTCGATTTTTTGAATCTTATAGGTTTGGTAGGAAAACAACACTTAGTCCTCGCTTAGGTTCGAATTAAATAATGACCGGAAGTTCATTGTGAAGATGGTAGCAATCAATAATTGTTTTATTTTCATTCATTCTGGAATTTTTTGAGCGCGTTATATTTATATATTATTGTCCGAATAACTAAAACATTTGTTTTAATCTCTTTTACTCTTTTATCAGAAATAAAAAAAAGTTTATCACCTGTCATATTTGACAAGCATATGATTGTAAATACATTGCTGAACAGCTGTCTTTTATTCAAGACAAGTCTGTTTATCTTTGACGGTCTTCGGGTCAGGAAGGAAAGATTATTTCTTCGATAATTGTTTTAAATTATTTGAAGTCTTTACAAATGTATGCATAAGAACATTTCCCTATAGGAAAAAGGGCGTGATTACAAAGAGATGATCGTTTAGAGATATTTACATGACACTGCTAACCTTGCATACATAAAAGAACCTTTATTACGCGAACAGTACAAACGAGATTTCATTCTCATGCATCGAGAAAGTAAGAAAAAGGAATAATTTAACTTCACGCAAATAAAATCGCAATAATTAGAAAAACAAACAGAAAGTAAATAAACTGTAATTAAGTTTCTTCCAACGTCAGCTTGTAAAAAGGATTATGCAGTTGTACGATGATGACGAGCAGGTTATTCTGTAGACGTAAAATTCAATTTTATAATACTTTGTAGTAAGTGTTCAGTGGACCGAATTATTATGATTGAAAAAAGTATTAAGCTAAATGATCTGTAAACGTGAAAGAGTCACAAATCACGTCGTAATATGACATGACGATATGGCCGGGCTTGTGCAAACCACTATTTGCACACCATAGTGTTGTAGGTGATAAAAGCCAGCTGCATCGGACCAACTAGCGAACGGGATGCGCAGATCGGTTGCATTCATAATCGCGATAAAATTTTTCCCGATTTATCGGGAAGCTTTTCAATATCGTAATGACTCGCATTGCATCGAATCATTACTCACAATGTTCGTTCACTATTAATTAACATTGATACCGTGGTTTGTTTAGCTTTTTTTGGAATCGTATTTTTAAATGACAGCTATACTTTATTATTCAACAGTAGCGGAACTGTTAATTCTATAATAATGTTACGAAAAAAAAGGGAAATTATTTAGATTTAATATCAGATCAAATTATACAAATATGTTCATATATAATAATATAATCTATGCCTTCGCATCTCATAACGGTCTAACAGAAATTACAGGAAGCATTAACAGGTCGTGAGTTATTACTGTGCCTACTCATGGTGCGGTTTAAGACCTTTGCTGTCAGGCATTCGCCTTAAACCTTCCCTAACTCTTCGAACAGAATACCACAAAATAAGATCTTTTGGCCTTAAATCTTAGCAGCAAAATCATATATTACCACTTAGTGCTAAACAACAGAGAACATTTAAGCTATTAAATGTAGATGCAATTACATATGTACACATACAAGTATATACACAAATACGTGCATTTCACGATGGAAATTAATGAAAACTCGTAATTTATTACATCGTTATAACTAAGGCAGAAACTAATGAAAAACTCATGTGTTGTCGGTGAGGAATCGAACACCAGTCTTCTGCTTACCGGGCAAGTGCTCTACCATTGAACTACCAAGAACCGTGAGATTTGATTCTTTAATCGCGCCATAAATTTCATTCTGGAAGCAGATCTTTAATTGAAAACCCACAGTAGGTGTTATGATTAAATATATGTATATGCAATTACATATATACACGTATATGTACTCGTATATACACAAATACGTGCATTTCACGATGTAAATTAATGAAAACTCCTAATTTCCTACTTATGGCATTATAATTAAGGCAGAAATTAATGGAAAAATCATGCCCTATTGGTGAGGAATCGAACCACAGTTTTCTGCTCACCGGCAGGTGTTCTACTATTGAGCTATTAAGAACTGTGATTCCTGATGTGATGCCTTAATTATAACGATGTAATAAGCTGGAAGTTTCGAGTTTTCAACATTTAAACTAGTTTGGACAAGTACAGTGAAAGTCTCCAACGTAAACTTAAGTGGCATAGAGATTAATCTAGATTCTGTTTTAGAATCTGTCTCCAACTTTCTCTTTGAAGATCTGTTTACTAAAGTGCTGGAGTAAATCCTATTTATATTCATTTTGAATATATTTTTAAATAAATTTTTACACCTAATCTTCTTTATCTTCAGAAGCTGAATTTCTCTGTAACAGCCCATGTAGTAGAATTTCCTTCAAATTTGGCTTTCCACGTTTCTTTTACTTCTTTCAAGAGAACACGTATAAGGAATTATAGGCAGAAGTATAAATAGTTGGACACTTCGCCATAAATCCCGGGGCTTTCTAACGTGAGGTACAGGAAGCCTGAGATCTGTTAGCTCTAGAAAATTCTGACAATTTATTAGTATTCATATCTTGACGGATCAATGTGTGTATAAATAACCGCTATTAACAAAAAACAGAATAAGTTTTTCTGTTACTTTCATTGAAACTTTTACCATTTATTACTTGCCAATATATCTATATTCACGTCACGTTGAATATACCATAAGTAATGATAGATTTCCTTATAGTTGTTACCATATTCTTGCAAACCAAATTTTGCATCGAACCTTCTCCTATAAATATTTTATTTCTGATGTTTGCTCGACAAATTGATTTTCTACCCTTCTTAAAATCAAATATATAAATAACTTTTGAAACTTCTTAATAATTTATTACTGGAATATAGAATTACCATATCGAAATATAATGCTAATAATAACAATAACTAACAAGATCATATATACCACGGAAGACAAAGAGGACGGCGACCAAATTATAAACAAGATAAATACTAATAAATTGTTAAACCTAGTGACATTTGTTGTAAATATTATTATTAATCTTCTAATTTATATACCGTTGAAATTAATTAGTTTCTATTTAAGGGAAAAAAATGAAATGAACAACTAGTTATGTAACGTTGAATAGTGACAACACTTATTTACTTATGTGCCAAATTTAACTCCAATTTCAATTCGTTCATTATTTTGCGCTTTATAAAATGTATAAAAACATCGTAGTGTTATTAAACTTTTGACAATTATCCATGTACAAATGGTTACGGTGTATAGAGATGAAACTCCGTCATATAAATTAAAATATTGGTTGGTGGTGTCGTGAATCTATTGCAAATGATCTACTGTGTTTTGGAACTAAGCATGACCATGATTGCAAGCCCAAAGAGGCCAAAAGAAAGAAATAACAGAAGTTACCTACGCTATTACGTCAATAAAATTGCGTACGTCTATTGGCCAATAACGTCCAGCTTTGAGTTAAAGAGGTCCTCCTCCCATCCTCCACAATTATAATTTTCTCCATATAGTGGATTTGGCTTTCGATTCCTTTTTATTTAAAAATTTGAAAAAGTACCTCAGAAGGCGTAATTTTTCAACCAATTAAACGAGGAGATTAGTGCCTATTTTTAAGATCAACAGAAATCATTTTTCTGATGAACTAAAGTCGTTACAACACAGGTGGTTCTAGTTAAGTTAAAGTTAAGAGAATACATTGAAAAATATTATCAAAGAAATCGTAGGTCTTTTATTTCACTGCTACGTGGAAAACTTTTTTAATACTCCTCATATACACATTGAATAATTAAAATATTCTGTGTGATATATGCAATGATTTTCTTTTATAATCACTGGAATTTTTACATCTAATTTTCTTTATATTCGGAAGTTGAATTTCTCTGTAAAATGCCATGTAGCAGAATTTGCTTCAAAATTGGAAGTTATTTAAAGCAGAGTTGCTTCAAATGATTCCCTACTTTCAAATGAAGACTTTAAGAATGTATTAGAACAAAAAGCAGAAAAGCAGTTAATAGAAATCACATACTCCAATTTTTATGTAATTTGGTAAAATGTTAAAGGAATTAAAAAATACCCGATACTAATTTCTCGCATTATTTCATTTGAGTAGTCAGAACTAGAAAGCTGCTTGAAAATATTTTTTTTTCCTTTTTATGAATTGTAACCCAATGTCCCAATACGAACTTGTTTTCAAAGAAAGAGTGCATTTCTGGAGGAATCATTAAAACCTTGGATCGATAAGTATGTTACTGTTTGGTTGAGCATTTTTAGGAAATAATACTCTATCCCTCAAGAAATATTTGCGCATATATCTCGAAAATTGTAAGAGATCTTCTCTTTTTGATTTTCTTCTTCAAATTTAGGACTTATGAACGCGGTATGTGTAGTACGAATAAAACTGAATCTGTCATAAGCTGTTTCTTGTGGCTTTCTCAGAAGACTTTTTCAGTGTATGAACTAAAAAGAAAAATACAGACGTGAATTTGAAATTTATTTATTTTGATCGCATTCAAAATTTATAAAAACTTTTACATAGCAATGATATGCAACTTATTATTACGCAGTTGAAATTTTCCGATTATTTTAAAGAATCGTAATTAAAAACTTGTGAATCATAAAAGAAAATTAATTCGCTTGTAGCATTCTATTTAAAAATAAACTTCAATTCTCCTACTTATAATTCAGTTTCAGTTCTTGTTTAGCTAATGGACAAATGCCAACTATAGATAAGATACAAATGGAACATTAAGTTCTTTTTGCCTGAAACACGTCAGCGATGTCGGTTATTATTCAAGTTGTGTTTCAGGTAATCTGCACTTAGACAATAAGCTGAACACATTAGTTGTTAGTGGGGTTACAGACAGCGGGTGTATTCGATAACTGTCGACCCTTACGTAATTAAATCTCCTAATCAACACCACCATTCATTACGATAGGCCAAGCGGAGGCTGAAACTAACCTGCTAGTTGACCATCGAACGGCTAACGGACCACCAGTTCCCAGATGGGCCATTTATACGGATTTAAGATGAACAACGACTACCCTACAAAGCTAAGCTTAATTGACCAAGGGCGCGCGTACTTATTATGCATGCAAATGGAATCGCACGCAGGCTCCGGCAGTGATGGACATTGGCTCGCTATAAAACCTTACATTATTAACAAAATAAATACGAATGGCCCCGTTTCGCTGACTGCGATGGTTTTTCCTGGGTTACGATATGCGATTTAAAGAGGTCATTTGCAAAATAAACATCTAAATGTGTTTTGATTATTTGGTTTATTAACATCAAAAACAAATAAAAACTAACTTTCAAAGTGGCAATGGAGCAAAGACTGAGAAGGAAATTCAAAACCGAAAAGTAAACATTTACTAAAATATACTGTCCAAATTATTTGCTTTTACACTTATTAGCTTTAGTTCTTTAAATTATAAGACTTTAATCAAGAGTATTTAAAGTACGTAAGTCATACGAGGTATGGCAATTAAATAACGAGCCTGCACTCTTTCTATCGCGCAGCCGCATCGGGCGGGGCTATAATTGTAATATCATTGATCTTGATACTTCCCAAGCAACAACCCGTAATGGTTGACATCAAAATCGAGCAGCAAATTAACTTGAAATTCCTTGCCAAATTAAAAAAATTGCCAACAGAATATTTACAAATGTTAAAGGAGGTGTTTGGTGACAATGTTATGTGCCACTGCTGATCATTTTTCTCGATATCAAGGGTGTTATAATTGCTGGCAAGATCCCTGAAGGTCAAACTGTTAATCAGAAATACCACAAAGAAGTCCTACTCAAGTTGAGGGAAAGAATAAGGAAGAAAATACCGGATTTGTGGAAGAACGACTCGTGGATTCTACACCAGGATAACGCACCAGCTCACAATGCTCTACATGCGAAGCAGTTTTTAGCGGGTAAGCGCATTACCGTGCTTTATTATCCTCCGTATTCACCAGATCTCGCACCATGTGACTTCTAGCTGTTCACAAAAGTGAAAAGTGCATTAAAGGGAACACATTTTCAGTCTCTTGAACATGTAAAAGCAAAAACGGCAGAGTTGTTGAAGCTGACAACTGTTGAACTACAGCATTGTTTTGAACAATGGAAGACACGTATACAGCGGTGTATAGGTAAGGGTGGAGAGTATATAGAATGGGATAAAAGTTAAATATACGTTTATTTTCAATAAATAACATTTCTCACACAGGTCTAGTTATTTTATTACCACACCTCGTATATCTAAAAAAAACATGTTTAAACTACCTTTTGAACGTGAAATATTTTTTAATTCAATATCAATAAAGTAATTTCCCATTTTCATCTGCAATTGAATATTTTATTCTAGATATCAATTCGACTTATTTATTTAAATGGCAGTTGCTTCGTTGTTTGATACTATTCTTTGGGCAATAACTTCTATTTATTGTAATTACAACTTACGAGAATATGAAAAAAATACCTAAAGACCCATGTCCTCTCATCCCTCAACAGCTTAATGTTAATTACAGATAGCATTGAAAGGTCCGTGTTTATAGTGTGACTTAACATCTTTGACTATTACATTTACTTCACGCGAGAAGGAAATGAAGAAAATAAAGATAATGATGGAGAAGATACTGTGAGTGAACATAGAAATTGAAGTATTTAATAAAAATGAAACGAATTGGGTATCTAAGAGAAAAAGAGAAGGAAATAGAAAAGAAAGGAAATAAATCTCTAGCAATAGTAACAAATATTTTAAGGATAAAAATGTATCAAGAATTTTTAAAATAATATTGTTCTAAGCGGTATTAAGGTTCATGTTTATGTACGCCTTTGAAACATGTACAATTAACATTAAGAAAATGAAAAGAACTTTGAAATATGGAAAAGTAAACTATTTTAGAAAATTTATGAAGGTATTAGAGAAGACGGAGGCGAAAAGAATAAACAAGAGAATAGAAGGATCTTTAAAAAAAGAAATATCTTTCAAATAGTGTAAATGCGAAGGGTCAAATGATTGAGCATATAGCCGGAATGTCTGACAACGGGTTGGTCAAAAGAATTTTAACGGGAAGAGAGGAGGGAAACGACAAAGAGGACGAAACAAATTACTAATAGAAGCGTTTCAAAAAAAAACTATTATTTTGTATTTTTATGATTATGAATGTATGTATGTGTATGTACCAAATTGTTCAATTAAGTTTTGCCGTTCGTTAAGGTTGGAAATACATTTTATTATTCAATATAGCCTCGGTGAACTTCAATACGCTTGTTCCAGTGATTTACAATAATAATCTGAGTTTATTGTTTTACCAGTTTGGAGGTAATCCACGGACAAAATTCCTTTTGCATCCCAAAAAACTGATGCCAACACCGATTTCTGGACCATAACTTACTTCGGAGCCGAAGTAGCGGGTTCACACCACTTAGCCTCTGTTTTGTGTGAAAGTCTCATCCATAGTGATGAAACGACGCACAAAATCGTTTTTATACATTTTAAACGCTTCAAGTATTGCTGAGAGAGTCGTATTCGAATGTGTTTTTGTTCCATTAACGAATGCGGCACCCATTTTGCACACAACTTTCTGAAACCCAAAACTTCAGCCAAAATATTGTTCACACTACCTAATGACATGTCTAAGGTTTCTACTAAATCTCTCTCGTTTAATCGACGATCTTCCAAAACCATATATTGTATTTTTGTTACGATTTCTAAAATTGATGCACTTTTTGGACATCCTTCACGTGGACCGCTTCCAAGACTTGTACGACTATGTTTAAATTTATCAATCCATCTTTTTACTGTTCTAATTGAAGGTGAAAAGTTCTTATATACTTTTAACAATCGTTCATGAATTTATTTTGGTGCTACACCTTCTAAAAATAACTGCGATAAGTCAACTTTGAACACCTGTAAATATAAAAATGAGAAAATATAAAATGAGAAAACTTCACACGTGTTCATAAAAAAGTGGTACAATTTTTAGAAAAATAAAACGATGAACCTAATACCACCATCTCTTATCGAACAACAAAACTTAGTGAGCCACCTGATATGTAGTTAAAATAGGCCCTAATAGTTTCAACCATTTTGGAGTTTTGTTATATCTTTTTTTGGAACTTCATGTAGGGTAAAAAATGTATATCGTTCTCGTAACTTTGACTATGCTATACTATTACCTCGTTTTGATATACCCTCTCCATCTTTTCGACGAAATTATGTTAGTTCATACTTTTTGTATAACCTTTTTCACAATAATATTGATTCTTCTCCTATTTTGAGTTTATTAAGTTTTTCTCTTCCACAATTTTTACCTCGTTCTTTCACATACTTGTTAAATCGCCCTTATAAGTAATAAGTAATAACTTTAATAAAATGTCTCAAACTGATGATGTCAACTTTTTGAGCAAAAATTCCTTCAAGGAGACCATTGGTTATCTCTTTTCTCTCTCTACAATATACATAGTTTCCCATAATGTAAATTGTGTCATTATTTCTGAATACTTTGTTATCATTGTCTTTTATTTTTTTGTTACTGTAGCCTTTTCATTTCTTTGTTTTTTTGTTTTTTTTTGTCTCTGAAGGTAGAGAAGAAGATGAGACTTCCTGATTAATAACAGAAGGGATCTACTTCTATGGGTATTGGCGCCCTATACCATAACTCTGATACTTTAGTAAACAGATCTATCAACAAAAAGTTGAAGATAGCGCCTTTTTCAACGTTTTCGTCTAACCATCTGTCGGATATCATAGTATAACATAATATTCCATTTGAACTTTTTCTTGCACTAGTTTGAACGTTGGCTGAAAAAGTTAAGAAATATATAAGGGAGATAAGAGTCATGAACTAGGAGAGGGGTCAAAAGATAGTCATGGAGTATCAAAATTATGGGTAGATTTACTAGGATTAGATGAAAAAAATAAAATCTATTTGCTTTCGCGATGCTTCGGTTTTATTAATCTAAATCATCACACATCAGCTATTTCCACGTCACAGTTCTCATATAAAGAAATCATTAAGAAACAAATAAGTTTATAAGTGATAATTCTAATTATATACCATTTAAAACATCGTTAATCATTTCTCTTAATTTTTATAAATTTCCTTAATGTATTTTCTTTTAAATCGGTGTTAAAGAATTCTGTTAATTAATTTGATAAATCACTCTTTCTTTGCAAACATTATTTGCTTTAAAAAAGTTATTAAAAGCGAAATGTTCACAAATTTTAATTTACAGGAAATAAGATACAATTTCATAAAGTTTGGCGCCCTCACTGTCAATGTAATATAATTGATCTAATTATATTGGAAATAAATAAGACTTACCAAACTTTCCGTTGATGCACGATAATTATCGGCAATTTGACGTAGCTCTCTACCCAACTGAGTCCAATCTGTTGCTGAACGTCTACGCGAAGCCCTCGAATTAGACTCTTCGACATCTGCAACAAGCGATATACGTATAAAGAGCGTTAAGTAACAAAAGACGCCGTGTAAGAAGGGTTACACTATATTTGGTCTTGGTATTGTAATTAGGCGGAAGCCGTGGTGTCTCGAGGATTATCTTCTTCTTGCTATTCATCCTTCACCCCCTAGTAATGACTGCGCGCACGAAAAATACCGAACCGAACTGGAGGGTCTCTTTCTCTCTCTTCGTTCCTGGTAAGCTGATTTACAAAATAAATTAATGATTCGGTGTCGCACGAGTCACCTAGAGCTGTCACATTGTCTGTTGCTCTTAACTATGTAGGGATGCAGAGTTAATTACTTCGTCCAGTTTAATACTCTCTAACGATATCTATATGCAAAGCCCGTCTCAAAAATCTGTATCACTCTCGAATCTTTTTAATTAAAGCGCAGGATTGGGAATTAACTTTTCACTGCCGCGCCGATATTTTAATTATAATGGCTCGGTCGCAAGTTTCATTGTAGTAATAACCCAAATTGCAAGTAAGTTCTTTGTTTTGCATGTAAAATTTGTTTTAACACAAACAATAACTTGTGCATGTATTATTGCTGTTATAATCTTACAATTAAATATACGAACACAGGAATTATTTAAACGCAATTTACATTAGTGTTTTTTTAATAAAAATCAATCGAATAAATAAAACATTTTCGTTTTAAAATATCAAATATACAAGAACACCACAAGAATCGCGTTGTTTGTTAAAAATATGTCATCGTTTACAAATATTTGATTTCTATCTTCTAGGGTCTCTTAAAATATAATTCAAAGCCAATATTTATTTATAACAAAATACCAACACTTAACCTTTTTATAATATATTTTTAAATTAAAGAGTTCGATTAAACCTTTTATAAATAATAATAATCGTAATAATTTTATCATTTGCAGAACAATTGTTAAGTAGATTTCGTGACAAAAAATACACAAGGAACTCAAAATACCAAATACATAATCAAAAGAGTTTAAATTATAATTATTTAAATTAAAGTTTAAGTAAATTACTCCTTACGGAATAAAAACTTGGGGGATTATTTAGAGGGAAATGTGATGATACTTGCATCATCTTTCGAAAAACCTTAGCATTATATCCGTCTTCTTTTTTATTGCGACAAGTGAAATTTTGACTGATTTTAAAGCTACAGCTGCGTGAATAAGGTATCTAAATAAAACATTCTAAGCACACCTGTTTTAGTTGTAAAGGTTGTTTCAAATTACGCGGCTTTTTTTAAGAATAAATAAAATACAGATGGCGCACTGAATTTGTCTGGGTACGTGGGCATTTAAAAAGTGTGATGTATGACGTTTATAAAAATGGCTTCGTACACGGTACAACAACGCGTTCAAATTGTTTAATTAGAGTTTTTAGAAAATTGCGTGAATTTTGTGGTTTACATGTTCGTCCATCTGAAAACACTATTGGTCGAATTATTAAAAAATTTCAAGAGACCGGTTTCGTGGAAGATCAAAGAAGTAAAAAATACAGCCGTAGTGGTCGTTCACAAGAAAATATTGGTTTGGTTCGTGAAAGTGTTGCTGAAGATACTGACATGTCCATTAGACAACGTTCACAAAAACTTGGACTTAGCGGATCAACAACATGGTGTATTTTACACAAGGACTTAGCTCTGAAGGCATATAAGGGTCAAATAACACAGGAACTGAAGCCATTAGATCATTTAAAACGTCATTCATTTGTAAATTTCATCAATGAACAATCAGCTGATTTTTCTCAAAAAATAATGTTTTCCGATGTGGCACATTTTGAACTTGGTGGCTATGTTAATAAACAAAATTGCCGTATCTGGGGTGAGGAAAATCCATGAATTATTCATGAGAAATCTATGCATCCTAATCGAGTTACTGTTTGGTGTGCATTATGGTCAGGTGGTGTAATTGGACCTTACTTCTTTGACAATGCTACTGGTGGAGCTGTAACTGTCAATGGTGATCGATATCGTCGGATGATAACCCAATTTTCTTGGCCTGAATTAATGAATATTGATCCAGAGGGTATGTGGTTTCAACAGGATGGCGCTACGCCTCACTATGCACACGAATCAGTTGATTTATTGAGAGAGAAATTTCCTGGACGTGTAGCTCAAGAAACGGTTATGTTAATTGGCCACCAAGATCATGTGATTTGACACCGTTAGACTATTTTCTTTAAGCTTATGTGGAAGGTCAGGTTTATAAAAACAATCCACAATCAATTCCTTCTTTGAAAAATGAAATTATGCGTGTCATTGGTGAAATAGAGCTTCAATTATGTCAAAATATCATTGAAAATTTTAACAAAAGAGTGGACGTCTGTGGAGCTGCAAGAGGAGGCCATTTGGCAGATATTATTTTTCGCATATAAATGTCATAACTGATAATTCAATTACCAATAAAAAGTTTTTGAAAGTGAATGCAAATTGTGTGTTTTATTTATTCTTTAAAAAAACGCTAATTTTAAACAGCCTTTACATATAAAAGTTTTAGCTGATATGCGACAAACTTTTGAGTGATAATGCTCCATTGAAAGCCACCATTTTTCGCGGAGTTTCGCAATTTAAACGTGGTGTATAACCATCGAAAATGATATGTGATCCGGACTATTAAAATTGCTGCGGAAATGGTAAATAAATTCAATGATATTGCATTCAACGAATTGACATCAAGGAGATAGCGTTGTGAGCATATCGATTGAATGTACTATGCTTCACATTTTACTATGTCCATGCTATGAGAAAAGTGGGTACTGCAATTGCCGGCACATCAAAAAAAAAAAACAATCTGCACACCCTCATATTTAAAAATGTAATAATTATTTCGAATTAACAGAACAGAACCAGTGAACATATTTTTAAAACTAAGTTGTATACTTATGCATATACATAAATTATGCAAATCAATGGAACACAATATTTTGAATTAATCGTGTTTATAGTAATTGCATGAATATACAACTTATCAAATAAATCAATCAGTAAGAGTGAAATCGATTCTACTTAAATACGAAATAAAATAATGCTATTTGCCTATCTTATAAAGTTTCTTGTCTTGTTATATGTCGTTATCATCACTATCTTTAGCAGTATTTCGCAAAATTTGTTATTGTATATTATTAAATGATAATTAGTATACATATGTACCTGATATGTACTGTAATGTATGTACATTAGTGGGGTATTTTGTAACACGATAATGCCCTAAGTGTCCATCCATGTATTCAGTACATTTCAAGGGAATACGTTGATTAACTGACCTGTCCATTACAGGTCAACCATGACCCACTTGGATACAGTAATTTTAGACATTTACTATTATTAAATGTGTTGCGGAAAATTGTTTTCTTTTGTTATAAAACGTCGGGATTTTGTTCTAAAATAATTACTATTAATATCAAACAATGTAACAGATGTTTGTATTAATTACAAAGAGGTAAATTTACAGTATTTCTCATTTCACTACATGTATATGTGTACATATAAACAGTTTCATAATTAACTGACAATCGCATGTTTTAGTAAAATAACTTTGAAATATACATATGTATATATAGAGATAGAGAGAGGGAGATAGTTAAATAATCGATTCTGCTTAAATACAAAAGAAATAAATGTTATTTCTCTTTATCTTAATCTGTTTGTGCACCTGCAAATATAATTTTTTTTATTATAAATCGAAGAGTTATCGTGGAAACTTACATCTGATCTAAAACTAAAACTTGGAAAAAATGCTTTTACTCGTAATCGAAGATCCAGAAACGATTGCTAACAAAGATTTGTCCACCATTAATGTCTGATTTCCTAAGCAACACTTAAACTCTACTTAGATTGATTAAATATATTATTAAACCGCGCATTACCTTATACATGTACATAATATATCTATTTTTCACTAAATATAGACGATTAAACATAAAGACTAAAAAGCTAAGCTTTTGTAAAATTTAGAATTTTTCAGTTTTATATCCTAAAAACGTAAAATTATACAATTATAATATCCTACGGTTTTCATTTAATAATTGTTTCCATTATGCAATGTATAGCACGTTAGAAGACACGAATTCACCATTCTCCGTGGCCTAAGGGTGAAGGCACATTCCCTGTGAACCCTCGCAGGTTCTCACGTGGAGAAAAATTTCTGCATTATGTATACGATACAGAAACCAGTTAAAATTAGATTTTTGCAGTTTCACATCGTAAAAGCGCAAAATTAATTCGCAATTAAAAACCTACCGTGGGTTTTATTTAATAACTATTTCCATAATGCAATTTATGACACGCTAGGAGACTCGAACTCACCGTGCTACGTGATTTAAGAGTGAGCACACATTAATCTGGTGCGTAGACTTCCGCGGTCGTGGTCCATACTATCTGCTTCTGGGCTTCCGGGTTAGAACCGCATCACTGGTATAACTGCCGACGTTTCATACCCACTCATATGGGACATCTTCAGAGCTCAACTACTACTACTGTCGCACTGAAACTGACAGTTAATAGTTTCAGTGCAACATTTCAATTCTAAATTAGATTGTCAGTTTCAACTGTTGGAATCATACCTTTATAACAGAACTTGTTATGCTTCTTACAATGGTTTTAACTTTAATTGCTTCATTGCTTTATCAAGTGTTCCACAGTTACATCTATTATCGATTATTTAAACTTACAGCATCCTCTTAACACTATTTACAACTGATATGAGTCCAATAAAATAATTCGTAATAATAACAAATGCAAAGTAGTTACCTATTCCAAGAGTAATAACCGTCCTATATTTAATTATTCAGACCAAACTGTTTTAGGTAGACAAACTGAGGTTAAAGATTTAGGAGTTCTCTTCGACTGACACTTAAGCTTTTCTAAATGTATTTACTTCGTTTGTAATTCTATTTCGCGTTCTCTTAGTTTTGGCATCTGTTCTTGCAGATGGTTCACGGTTCACTATGTTTACTTACATCTGGTACTTGAGAGAGTCCAGAGGAGATTTTTGAAATATCTTGATAGCGGTGGTATCCTCCTCGAGATGTTGACTATGTTAGTTTGCTTCATGATTTTGATTTCCAATCGCTTTCAGCTTGGCATAATTTACTTAGTGCCAAATTTTTGATAAAAGTTGTTAATAATCCAGTTCACTTACCGTTGATTTTGTTTTAAAACTTTCGTGCTCTAATGACACCTTTCTAGTTCCTAAAGTTAGAATGAAATGTTTTATGTAAAGCTTATTTATTACATATGAGTCGGAATGCTAATGTTATATTTGGAAATCCGTTTCAATAGCTTTAGTTAATTAGTTCATTTGCAAACCTAATCTTTGTTGATTTTTCTTATTTATTTAGATTTAATTCCATATCTTTTATATATCTTTGTAATTACTTTTTGTTAGTATTTTTTGCACCACATGCTTTATCCAATTTCTTTGTCCTGTAAATGGTTATCTATTGGACAAATAAAGATTTTTATTATTATTATCAACGGTAAAGATAAAATTAATTAAAATTTTAATTTTATAAATAGACTTTTTCAGCATTATCAACTCCCTGTGTATATTTGTGATTTGTATCTTTTGCTTTATAATAATAATAATAATAATAATAATCTTTAATGCCCAACAGGTAGATCCAATTATAGGACATATTACTAGAATTAAGAATAATAATGGGTGCAGTTAATTTAATACAAAAAAAAGTAAGAAACTAATTATAAAAAAATATAAACACTTATAACAAGGTAATGTAAGTCATTTTAAAACTACATGTACAATAAATGTTGATTAATGAAAGGGATCCAAGTATAATTCATTGGCATTTCTGCACATATGTACCAGTGGAGCCTTGTAAAAAACATTGGTTCTTGCCCAAGGTATTGAGAAAGTTGCCGACGATCTAGTCTCAAACCTAAGTACGAGGAAACCCATTTGAGACAATAGCTCGGTAGAACCAATAAAATTATTTATTAATTTAAAAAGAAAACCACCACTAGCTTTCTTTCTGCGTATACAAAGGCATTCGAAATTATGTCTGGCAAGTAGACCTTCATATGTCGTAACAAAGGCAGGACAATGTCCATCAATCCTATAAGATAATTTATTATTATTTCTTTCTCTATTTTTTTTATCCTGTAAGTGGTTATCTATTGGACGAATAAAGATTATTATTATTATTATTATCAACGTTAAAGATAAAATAGTTGATATTTTTCGGCATTATCGACCACCTGTGCATATTAGTGATTTAAATATAAAGAAACTTTTTGACTAAAAACAATGAGAGAAAAGGGAAATTGTTTCGTTTCGGTGTTACAATGTGAAATGACAGACGGGATTTGAGGTAGTAGAAGTGAATAGCATAAGGGGGAGAGGCTAGGCTCAAATAAGCGATACTTTGTGAGTTTTATAGGTGGCCATAACAGGGCGCTCAGGTGTTGTGACTCCCAGACAGGCGATAACAGGGATAAGCGTTTCTGGTAGCAAGCGGCCTTCGGTCCCTAATCGGCCCAGTTCATTGCAATATACACTGTGAAATATCATATTCGCTTGTCAAACTGAATGGTAATGATTGGCATAAATTTAACGTAATGAACGCATTTCGCATACACTAGTAAACAGCGTTCGTTTAAAATATCCAAATTGAGAAAATAATGTCCATAAAGAGTTGCTCGATGCGCTTTCTCAGTTAAGCGTAATAAAGTGAAATTTCGTTTTCCGTTATGTAAATGCGGACCGCGTAATGAGCACGCACGCAATCAAGAAGATAATTTGTCTTGTTCCGTACGTGTCGTGACAGTGAGCGCCCTCTATAGCGCACCGGGGCGTTTAAAGTGTCATTCAAACAAAACCGACGTAATTGGAACCCGAGACAAACACTATCGGAAAAATGACTATCCACCGCACTTCCCGAAATAGCACGACAAAGGTTCATTAGGTACAATTTCAATGGGATATATTTGGTAAGACATTAGTCACTTGTCTTCCATCTCCGTCTGTATTTCTTTATCATTTCAAACTTATATGAAATCAGTTTTAGTTTCTAAAGCCCTATAGATGAACTGTTAATTATTGAGTTTTCAATAATTTTTTCATGTGTGGTCTTGTGGAAAGGGCAATAAGAATAAATTAACTATGCCAACATCTTTTAACCTGATAAGTGTAAACCACGCAGCAACCCAGATTGAAGTCGTTCCAGAATAAGTCATAAAATCTAAACTGGTTTCAAAAAGATAGATGTTAAGGATGTTAATTTATATGTAAATCAACATTAATATTAAACTTTACCAATGCCTTATCGAAAATTGATGAAATTGACATTAATGTTTGAACATACAATTGTCACGAAAATTATTATTTTCTGCTATGCTATCGTTGGTTAAAATGACGGAAAACAATTAAAAATTTGTGTGCTGGAGAAGGACTCGAACCTCTATTTGCCGTTTGCTAGATGACTGCTCATCCAATTAGGCCACCAGACAGTACAGTTTCGAGTCTTTTAACACGCCATAAATCGCATTATGGAAACAGATATGGTATTTATAACCCGATTGATTAATTTCTGTGATTTCAATCAGTGATGGCAGAGCATAAAATAATAATTTTCATTAATTTCTCATCGTAAAATGCTTAATTATATATTTATATATAATTATTAACATACAATTGCCACCTTTTTCCAAATGGGTATCAAAATGGCCTCCAATAAAGTATTTTCTTTTTAATTTCCCCACTTTTTCTTTTTAGAAATCCTTTTATTAAATTACTTTCCCCGGAATTGTTATTATTTTCAATCGTTTTATAATAACTTTTACATTCTTTTCTTGTGGATCTTCCATAATTTCATAATCAATTTTTGCCTTTCCGCAGTCTGTGTTCAGTGCTCTCCCCCTGAATTATGTGCCGAAAGAATCATCTGTACTTGTTTAAACTTTATTGTATGCCACCGATTAATTTTCCTTTCTCGTTTCTGTAAAATAATTTTTTTTGCAATCAACCTCTTCTTTCCCCATTTACTTTTTTTGTTCCGCCCAACAAATGCCCTCATTGACGCTTCAACTATTTAAAGTAGTCTCTATTTGGACTACCGAATAACTTAGATCTGGCTGAAATAATTAATAAACATTCAAAACTAATTTGCCCACTGATATTTCTTATTTTCGAATGTGCACTTTCGCTACACTTGCACGAACACTGCCTTTACACTTACACTATTAAATAACTAACTCAAAGATTTTGGCGCTCTATACTCGTATCGTCTAAAAGTACCTCGACATTCGCATGTTGGTGGAGTATTTCTTCATGATTCCATGCATATTTTTTACCACGAAGTTATATCTAATGTCTTACAGACAAGTGTATCCACGACATTCCTTAGCATTTTGTAACTATTGAAGTTTAATATAATCCCATAGCTGTTAGCCATAAATCCAGATAAGTTCAAGGACTTGCATAGCATCGGTTAATTATGCAACAAGCCAAATTTTCTTTCTCCGCCTCCTAATTCATTTTCGCGTTAACAACTTTAACAGATTTCGTCTTAATTCTTCATTTGTTCCTTCAGTAGCAAAAAGCAGCAAAAAAAGTCAGTTTTTATTTCTCTTAAAGAATCTATTTGTAATATATGGCTGTAGAATCTATAAATGTTACGATACATTGGTAAAAAAACGTTTTGATTTTGTACATTAGACAATCGTACTATAGTTTATCGTGCGCTTGTCTTACGTCGAGAAAGAAAACTATACACATTAATTTTTTCTATCGTTCTTTCATTGATTCATGAACTTGGTTAATCTTATGTTATGCTTCGAAAGCCAAACTGTTGCAAAAGAATTAATTCCTTTTCATCAACTGGTATTAGTCTTTTCGATCAATTTTTAAAAAAAAAAATTGATGTGGTATTATCGACACTTATACAATATTTACAAAGCAATTTCAATTACGTTTCGCTTGTTTGGGTATCATCAACACTTCTGTTACGTTTCACACCTCTCACATATGTGTCTTAATCGAAACATTAATCAGAAGAGTAATTTTTGTTATCACATTTTTGGGAAGCTGTTTTAACACTTTTCCAGTTTTCCCATTTCAATTAATGACGCGTCTCTTGTGTTCAAAAACTACCTTCTGGTTTGTAAGGATAATATTAAATTCTTTTCGTCCAGCTACATCTGTTTCTCTTTACAGTAATATTCCTTTTAAGTGTTTCCCGTATTAGATATTTAATGTCTTTCCAGTGATTAGTTATTCCCCATAGAGAATAGAGCAGTGCTTTCGTAGATTAGCTCTTTGAGATAAGCATTTATTACAAATTTAACCCGTTATATTTCCCTAAGAAAGCTATAGTTCTGTGTTGGTAAAGTTTTTTTGCCACTTTCTTCAGTTTTGTTTCCATATATTATCTCTCCTTGTTATTATCACTGCTTACATCATTACTTCTTACAATCGAATCATTTCACTAATTTTAACTTATAATGTAAACAGCAGAATAAAGTTTTGTTAATTGCACAATCTTTATGAAAGCATATTTCATAAGCATTGCTTCCTTACATACGTACATGTATCGTTAAATTTAGTCTCACGTTCAGCCTATATTTACTCGTAGAAACCCCACTAAAAGAACTGTCGAGATTTCGAACAATTTATTCTCATTCGTGAGGTTAGAATCGCTTTATCATCTAACAGAGCGAGGACAATATAAAAATCTGCGTGATTTATTATACATTTCGATAAAAATTTGCTCAGATCCTATCTTTCCATTTTTGCATTTGTTTTTAAGGCGATTGGTCTAGTGTGTCCCCCACGTTTTCTTTTTTCTTTTTTTTTCATTCTATCTCTTTTTTCGTATCTCGTGATCATTAATCAGGCGAGTATCATATATCATTGTATCTCTTCAAATAATATTGTTAAAGGCTATTTTTCTAATTCACTAGATATATATTGTCTTATTGATATTCCAGTTTTCATTAAGAGTAAGGTGAATAAATGAATTACATCCAATAAAAAGATTATTGGAGATTCTCTTGTTTGGCTTATAGACGTTTTAAGGTCGTTGGAAATTAAAAAAGCTTTTATCATATTTAATACTTCTGTTTTCCCTTTTTTTGAGTAATTAAAAGTTGCTTCGTTATGCTTTGAAATGATCTCTGCATCTATTCATATTGTTGGAACAGCATGGAGCTTCAGCGATGTTGTTATGTACTCAATTAACATTTGGAAATATTCTAGTAGAATGTACTTGAAATAGTTTGTCCTTCATTGATCTTGAACAATTACGAGGGTAGCCGTTTATATTTCGGGAATAGCAAACAAAAAAAAATTTTTTATTATCGAAAATAGTATTATTGCTTTTCAAAATATTCTCCTTGAAAATCAATGCACTTTTGCATTCGTTTAAATCAATCCGGATAGCATTGCTGCCACTGTGAAGGCGGTATCTCCAAAATATGAATTTTGAAGGCGTCAACTGCCTCTTCCGGCATAGAAAACCATTGACCACGAAGTTTATTCTTCACGCGTGGGAACAAAAAGAATCACAGGGTGCTAGATCAGGGCTGTACGGCGGATGGACCACCAACTCAATGTTTTGCCAGGTCAAGTATTCAATTGTTTGAACCGACCTGTGAGAGCTCGCATTGTCATGGTGTGCTTTGAAGCAATTTTAAAAGCGAAGACCATGAAAATGATTTCTGTATCTTAAGAAGATAGAGTTTTAAATCGAAGTCAAAAAATAAAATAATGGGTAGATTCGAAAAAGTGTTGTGGCTTCTTTCTCAAAGCTAATAATCTATCTTCGGGATCACCACGATACGAGCATTGTTATGCTCGTATATTATCGCTTCACATTATAGCAGGACTTCACGGACTTTTAATTTTCATGGTGACCGGTAATGACCCCATTTACTCTATTACCACTTCCTTCGCACTCTGATTTCCAAGTGGATAACAGCAGTATTGCATTGTAACTACATATGTCTAGATTCCGTATACCCACGTGGTATCCATGACGAAGCAATTTTTCTGAAGCCCAAGCGAATACAATAACTCATGACTTATCAATGCCCATGTAATTGGCGTTAAGTTGTTGAGAGATGTGGAGACATGGATTATTACTATTTTTATTCATAATGCAAAGTATAGTTGTACACTCTGATCCTATATTTTTCACTAACTTACGAATCCTATGGTGTGGATATGCGTTCAATAAAATGAAAATAATATGACTTTCTTTGAGAATTCTTTCTTTCTTTATCATGTTTATCATGCCAAACTAACTCCTCTCTTCTTAAAAAATATTGAGAAAATGCTACATTAGACTAACCAGACATTTCATGATATGTCTGTCTGCAACAGTGTTTCCGTTATTAAATATGAAAGAATGGATATTTATATTTCAATGAATGTTTATTTTGTATGACCAAACGTGTACTCAGTATAGGAAAGCAAGTAAAAAGATCGCAGGTATAAAGCAAATGATCACGATGAGTTTTCTTAATTTTATAATTTTGCGCTTTATAATCGTATATTTGAATCTTTATTTATGCATATTAAATTTTTCAAATATTGATAATATCTCTATGTGTTACTACTAATCCACTATCTCGTTTGGATAATTCTAATAATTGAGAAGTATATTATGATGATTTGAAAGTGGCAGAAATAGATTCACTTATCAAAATTCAATTTCAAAAATTATGCAACCAACCGTACATTAATTATTATCACTCGATCAGCAGTTGGGTGCATTTCATCATTTTGTCGTGTCCTTTGTATGGTATATTAACAAAACTTTGTTTTATTTGTCTTAACTTTTATGAAAACACATGAATTGTAATTGCTCATTAATAGTTCTCAGTTCACACTGAAAGCTATACATTGCAAAATTCTATCGATTATTTGAAATCTAGTTTTTACATAATTTACACACATGTTTTACCACTTAAAAAAGTCTCGTTATTTTTAAACTTATGAAGGTCGCTATTATAGTGCGTCGACTGTAGGACGCCCTGTAAATATTTAAAAATGCGCCATCCCCTGGGACATACGCTAACGCATGAATAACGAAAACAACAATCAATTTCACAAAGAGCAGCTCCGACAATCTGGAATGACCGGCGTCATCTCTATCTTTTGTTTTTAAGCACCCTTTGAACTCGGACAACAAAAGTCCGTCCACAACCCTACGCCTCTTGTTTCATCATCGAGGTTCCAGTTTTAATCAAGTGCAGCCGTGTATTCCCCGAGCGGCCAGTCAAATGACCATTTCATAGTTAGCATGATAATGATTGCGACGAAGTACGGTATTTTCGATGTCCGGCTCGCTCTGCTCAAATCTGATCTGCTTCACGAAAATCGCACTGAAATACTAAAAGCCAAATCACGGTCTCCATCACCATGACTCATTCAACGCGTTGAAACTCCGGAAACCCTTCCACGATCTTACCGGATGCCCATCGATCTCGATCTCTGCATTTGCAACTGAATAGCTGATTAAGAATGGAACGTCGAAGACGCGCCATTCTGATGAATTGCCGTCATCCTGTGATGGATGTTGTTCCATCGTAATCGCATCAACAGATACAAATCTGTATTGTCTTCTTACTTATTATAATTCAGTTTTTTTTTTATGAAATGTATTCACAATTAATAGTAAGTTGATTTTTATAAATTTTTCTTGTAATTCTAAACTCACGCTATTCTAAATTATTTTGTGTATATAAAAAAAGTTAAAATGTATTTTAAAATACAGGATGTGAACAAAAAGGTGTCATAAATTTTGAGGATGGGATATGCCTAAAATATGCAAAAATGTCTTAATAAAAGTTGGCCCCTAAATTTCGAATACACGGAGAATTATTACTTTTTGTAAAATTTGTGCTTTTTTTCACTTATCCCTTTTTTCATTCAAGACTTACGTTTTATTATAGTAATCGACAGATGTTCTGATTTCATAGTTTTGAGAGACCAAGATGGGTATCCACCCCGATGTTATACAGAACCAAAGAACAGTTAAGGCATCTTCTTGAAATATAGCCTGTTTTATTATTGTTGTCAGTTGTTTTTTTATCAATATTATGGCGTAGATTTCATACACTTGCTCGGCCTAACGCCGGAAAACTTTTCGCGCATACCTAGGTTGAGTGAAAAAGTTTTCCGGATGTGAGCTCGGACTGTAAGCAACTGATATTGTACTGTTTTATCCATCACAAAATAGTACTTAACTAAAAGTGATTTCATATTTGCAATTGTGTTGATTAAATAATGAATACTGCTCAGGTTACGAGATCTGCTGTTGATTGAAAAATTTTTGACGATGATGTTATTTTTGTAATGATTGCTTTTCATATGTTTATGTGGGTATGTGTTCTAGAGTTTGTATTTAATGAAGAAATTGTGTTGTAATATTTGTTACTAACATCACAATCGATACTATTGTTACTGTTTCTTAATTCTAACTGTTAATATTGTTATTATCATCAAAACCTCGAAATATCTTGACCTACTGTTTGTTTATATTAGTATTCCATTGTTACTTTTATTTTTTCACAGTAAGTAATAAATATGTATATGTATTCTCCAAAAGAAGTAATATAAAGTATAATATAATACATAAAATAACAAAACTGAGAGCAGATACGGCTTTATAAGTTGTATATAATATCGTATAACAGTAAATTTAAACGTTTAAATCTGATTTCTTTATTTCTGTTTTAATTGGAAAAATTTTAGTGTGAATATAAATCCGGACGTGCAATTTAGCTGAAGACGTTATTTACAGTCTATCGGCGCAAGTTGATGACGAGTTTACGAGTACTGGTAGGGCATTATCATAAACGAATCTCGAATCTCTAACCGGGTATGCAAATGATGTACCTCTTAAACACGACTTACTAGATCTGAACAAATCCCGGCAGTAAGGCGTAAATTATGTCAGCGAACAATCATGCGGTACAGAGAACTATTCGAAGGGATTATCCAGACACAGGGCCGAGTTCTAAATAGCGGCGATGCGGAACTTTACTACCTATCTTCGGCTAAGTACGGTTCCTTCATTTCAAATTCGGGGACTAACCGAAGTACCCGACTAGGATTATTTACAAGATATATTTATCAACGTGTTGTTGCCGAATTCCCTGTGAGACAAAGGGTTTTACACGTTTACGTTATTCTGTTCTGATTAATCTTGAACATAAAGGGCTAGTATTTGTCATTTACATATCCTTCTAAGTAGAAATAAATAAAGTGTTTTCCAATAAGCTTGACAAATCTGTAAAATCAGACAATAATTAATACAAGTAATAATTCTGTAGTTTTTATTCTACTTTGCAGAGCAATGGATTTAAAAATAAAGTCGTTTAAATATCCTTTGTCTGACTGTATACATTCTGGACAATTTTCGACAAATTTTTCAAACGTTTTGCGTAATATATTTTGAATAATACATTGAGTGTTCCGTTTAAAGTCAGTAGTTGTTTGTGCTTTATTTTTGTAAACCGTAGTGATCAAGGGATGTGAGATCATATGATCTTAGTGTTAGTTACGTATGTGTTAGTTTATGTCAAAGTTTATTAGTTCGAACCAAAGATATTCCTTTATCATATCCGTATACCGCTCAACAAATAGTAACATCATTTCGACCCCAACCTTCAAGAAAATAAGGACTGGTCATATATTAAACCCATGATACTCATCAAACACTGACCTGAGGATACAGACGTATTTGTCAAACAAATCCCACAGTTATATTTGTTTACGAATCCATAAAAGCAGAACTTTTTTGTTTCCCAAAGTATAGATCGGCTTTCAACTGCTCTAGCGTCTAGTTCAAGAAAATTCGGTCTAAATTATGGTCAGCAAACCTCAGTTCTTAACTTAATTGAACTTTATAAGCCTTCAGACGAAGATGGTGGTAAATAGTCGTCGTAGATAGGCTAACATTGTAAAACAGCGTGGAATAGAGAGGATCAGTTTATTTCTTACTTTTTGGTCTACAGCAGGGATGTTCTTCTGTGATCGACTGGTCCGACGACGCACAGACTACTCCAACTGAGTTAATTCGATCAATTTTCTTGACTGAACGATAAAGAGCGCTTATATCGAGTATAAATTTCTCGCAGCGTGCGAAATGTCCACCGAATTAAACAAGATTTTTGATAATAAAAGCGAATAATTTCTACGCTCTGGTGAACCATAACATTGCAAGCAGTGTTGCCACTGAAACACGTGATGTGCTTGTTGAGAAATACTTTAAGACTATAGGACCAATTGCTTCTGAAATTAGAATGGAATCCTTTGATTCAAATTTGATTTTAATATTCGCGTAAGAAAAACTTGTTTAAGAAGTTAAATAAGGTAACTTTGGATAATAAGGTCCAGCAGAATATAAAGCCCACTGTTTTTTTGTCCATTACAATTCTCACTATATTTCAGCAACGACATTCCAGATATTACTTTTAATAGGTTCCCGTGTTAAGACATTTAGTTATTTGTTCTCGGTGAGTTCATTGTGCTAATCTAATAATTCATCTACATTTATCACCCAATATATTTAGTGACATTGAATTTAAATTTGATATTTAGAACGTTCGTATTAGCAAACACTTAAGAATATTTATTTACTAATCGTCCATCAAAGTCAAGGTTGTCGTAAAAGAAATAACCTAACAATATTAAGTTGCACAAAACAGATAACAAGGCCAACCTAATGAGCGGATCCTGGTGCCATTAATTTTTAGGAAAGGTGAGAAAAATGTCGCAGTATTCAAACCAATTGGAACAAAGCCATGACGAAAGAGGAACTCGAGCTTATAAAGGACGGAAAATCGCAAAAATACGTAGAAGTACATTGCGGAATCACTGGATGAATTTTAAGAAATCACATAACGTCTGGAAGTTGCAAACAAAAACTGGGTAGACAACCTATTTTAAATTCTGAAATACAAATAAAATTACAAAGCAAAATCATTGGATTTGCTGAACGGGGCGTTCCACTTACACTCAAAACTATTCGTAGAAATGTATATTCATTTGAACAGGAGAAAAAAAATCCTAATACGTTTAATATTGCTCAAAAATTAGCTAAGAGAGACTGAAACAGAGCCTTTCTTCCAGTAAAAGTTCAGAAATTAAACAAATAAAGGGTTTTCCAATAGGGACTTGACAACTTTTAATTCAATTTGTGAACGCACCCTTTCACTAAATATCGAACTGTCACTGTCAATTTATTCAGTAAACTTAACATTTTCATCATGGTAAAGTACAAGAACGAACAACGTCTGCAAATTATAAAAATTTACTACATAAATTCGGAGTCGGTGACCGCTGCTTTAAGAGCGTTAACTCCGATTTTCGGTCGTAATTCTCGCCCTAGTAGACAGACAGTAACAAGTTTAGTGCAAAAATTTGAGTCTACATATTCGTTGTGTGATGTTGCCGTGCCAGTGAGACAACGGGTTGGTCGAAGTGTCGAAAATATAGCTGCCGTTGAAACGTCCGTAGCAAATGATCCAAATCAGTCAATTCCACGGCGTTCTCAAGAGTTGGGCATCGCCCAGACCACTTTATGGCGAATTTTGCGTAAGTATCTTGGTTTACACCCATACAAGATCAAGCTGACTCAAAAATTGAAGCCGATGGACCATTTGAAGCGACGTACGTTCTCCGATTGGGCTCTGGAAAAGATGCGCCAAGTCATTTTCAGTGACGAAGCTCATTTTTGGCTCAATGGGTTTACCGATTATTTTTGGCCCGAATTGGAAGATATGGACTTGGACAACATGTGGTTTCAGCAGGACGGTGACACAAGCCACACAGCACACGTTACAATCGATTTATTGAAGAGTAAGTTTGATGAGCGTGTTATCTTAAGAAATGGACCAGTCGATTGGCCACCTCGTTCGTGCGATTTAACGCCTCTAGACTTTTCTTTGGGGCTACGTCAAGTCATTGGTCTATGCCAACAAGCCGACAACGTTAAAAGAGCTCAGAGCCAACATTGAACGCGAAATAGCAGCCGTTTCGGCCGAATTGTGTGGCCGAGTCATCGAAAATTGGGTCCAACGAATCGACCGCTGCAAACGTGCCCACGGTGGCCATATGAACGATGTCGAGTTCCATTCATAAATATTTTGATTGTACTTCAACCCGATAATAAAGTTTTTGAAATATCTCAAATGGTCTGCATTTTATTTTGAAAAAAAGTTGTCAAGTCCTTATTGGAAAACCCTTTACATTGTATAAACTACTTTGCGAAACTTCAAAATCTTTTGCAAAAGATCGACTGAGAAAACAAATCAGAGAAGATCTATAGCATAAATAAGAAAGGAACTTACATCATCGGCAACGAGTACTTGCGCGAACGACTTTATAGCTAAGCATGGATCAAACTGTACCACCAATGATTCTCCATAAAGGTAAAAGAATGGGATCAATTTTTGAAAATGATCGCCAAATGGTTCACTAATTCACATACCATCTAAGGGTAGATGACTGGATGGAACATTTTGCAAAGTATACGTCTATCCTTTTCGATATCTTAACCCTTGATGGTACATCCTGCCATTTGGATATTTTCATAGCGGGCTCATTTGAACATCTTTGAGATAGGCAGCTATTACATTCCTGGGATAATCATCATACGAGAACTTTAAATAGAGAGAGATTTTCCAAAATTTTTAGTCCAGTTTGAGGAAAATACATCAGTATCGCCAATGTAACAAAGACTGGAAGCTCCCGGAATTTACACTTTTAATGTTGATGCAACACCAGAACATGCTCATACACCAAGTCCAACAAGTCGAGAGTCGATGGCAACAATGCTAATAACGATTCAATTTCTTCATATGAAAATTTGCCTCTTATCCCTTTAAAAACTAAAAACACAGTTTTGGACGAAACACAAAGTCATTCAACAAATGTATTTTCAGCTGTTTTAATTACACCTCAAACGAAGGTTAGAGTTAGAACATTAAATTATAAAGCTCTTGAAATCACCAAACCATCATTTGAAGTGCAAGTCATGGTGAATCCGAAAAAAGAACAAAATGCTTCAACTTTCAAAACATTTGCAACACAGAAGCAAATTGGTTATGTGATGCATGGTACAAAAATTTCGTTGTGAAGCTATAGATGAAGAATGTATGGCTCTAACGTTGGAAGATGAAGACCCATTTTATCTTTTCTGCAGGGGTTAGCAATCGGACCTTCTTTTCTGCCAACAATAAAGCCCATATGCTAAATTTTCTCTGAAAGCTGTGAACCGTGCTTTTATTTTTGTTAAGCTTTGTAAATTGAAGAAATTGTTCAGCTACATGTTACTTTTAATTTAGAAATATAGATTTTTGCTAGAATATTGCGCTATTTTTCTTATACAAAATTAAACATATTAGATGGGCCTTACTATAAAATAATTAAGGACTAATGAAGCCTAATAATATATTAATATAAAACATCTTACGTTTTTACAAGATCTGCACATATCTTCAGTTGCTACTGTAGATGTGTGCAGTTCACACAAAATGTATATATTGTATATGTTTTGTTTTCAATAAAATTTATTTAGTTAAAAAAATAATGTGTTTTATTTCAACATATTAGATGGGTTTTATTACCCAAAGTTACCTCGAATCAAAATACTATAAAACTAGACTTCAACAAACAAAATAAATCAGCTCAATTTTAAATTAAACAGACTCTTTAATACACTTACATACGCTTAGATATCTAAAGAATTGAAACAGTTAAAACGCCCTCATTACGTTGACTCGAGAACTTTTCATTAGACTATCATCTGAAAAGCAGTTCATTACTCCTTTTAGAAAAGTTTCTATTTCAGACGCCTTCCACTTACAATATCACCATTGTCTTTCCTTGTCATCCGAAACGATTTAACATTGGACATGCATTCATGTGTCTTCTCGGAAAAAAATGAAAGATGAATACCATCTTTTTTTAAGTAATCAAGTATTGTTAATTTCCAGAATGTTTTATAAATTGGATTATAGGCGCACGGTTAATTTATCGCGGACGAAAATAGAATCAGATTAATACAGTCTGTCATTTTCAATTAATATTCGGGTGAACGTCGCTTAAATGAGGTGATCCTTCAAGCGAGCCCCGAGTCAGGAAGCTCCCATTCACGTCATCGCGATTAAAAATGATCCTTTCTCCCGCCAAATTGTACCATTGACACTTAACAAATATCTATGGATAATTGTCATAAATATCGTTCGTATGCGTCTGTATGATGCTGTTACGTTAATCACGTGTGCACGGTCTGCCTCTTTCACGAAGTATGTACGCACGACCACGAACATTGGACATGTAATGGTCGTGATTAATGCAGACACATCTAATTTTACTAAGTGCACCGATAATTGATTCATAATTGCATGCACAGCTGATTACACGGTCAAATATTCGTCTCGCACAGGAGGTAAATTATTATTTACTATCGTTTAATGTGAATCCATCTAATTTCTATCTAGCTACGCACTCTAATAATAATATGTCGCTGCTAATATGCTATTCAAAGCAAACCCATTCGATGTAGATACAGATGAATTTATGTGAGCATAGTTTAATGAAATAGTCTAGTATTTCAATAAATAAGAAATTAAAGAATTTGGTTAAGTTCTAAAAATGAGTTAATTCACGTAACATAGATAAAAGCTTGTTTCTAATTTGTTTATCACGACCATATGAGCATATATTGCAAAACCACTAGGATGAGACGGAAAAAAAGCAACTTTCTTGGACAAATCGTATTTATTTTTCTACATGGTCTTCGTTCACCTTTACACACTTAATCCACTTTTCAAAACAATTCAAACCATGAATTTTGTACGCATGTTGATCTACAAAAACTGCTGAAAACCACTCCCAGCATCTAGTATGCGTGAATCAAATTTTTTCCTCATTGACTGACGAACTCTTTCGAAAACATTTGGAATATGCTTTATTGTATTACATTTATCTACTATGCAAATCTTTAAATCATCAGTTTCAACTGTGGCGTTATAAACTAATGATTTCAAATAGCTTTATAGGAAAAAATCTATGGAATTTATGTCTGAAAATCGAGCAGATCATAGATGAGGTCCGCCTTCATCAATCTAGGGATACTGATATGTTGCATTTACATAGTCACAAGTAACTATACTAAAATGTGCCGGTGCTACATCATGAATGAACCACATTTGGTTTCCAGTTTCCAATGGAGCTCCAAGAAATTTCGACATACACTGGTAAGATTTTCTTTGGTAGAAACACCGGTCTGATTAACCACCTACAATTTCAATCTCAACGTTCAGCAAAAACTAATATTGAATATCTTCACATTTCTTCGGTGGTTTCCACTATTCTCATGTGGTGTTTCTTCGGATCATATATGCTTATTGTGTAAATTCACTACTGCGTTTTTGAGAAATTTGCCTCATCGGATTTGAATCAATGTTTGTAGCCATTCACAAAATGTTATTCGTGGAAAAAATCTGCTTGAACTCGTTGAATATGGTTTGGGTATAATAGTTGTTTCAAAATGTTTACTTGAAAGGAAATGCTCTATCAGTGTACAGAACTTATTCAAGAAAATACATATATAAATTGTTTATTTGACTCGAGTGTAACGTGTGTTTTTGGACAACTTGTTTGAGTATTTAACAGCAGTTGTATGAACAATAGCGTTTCCAATACAAGTGATCAGCTCGCGCATCTAGTGCCATCTTAATCATAACTCATAACCTCGTGATATCAGTTAATAAATCTACTAGAGTATAAAGATTATTATGTTAAGTGTATTTTTGCTATTTCTGTAATGAAATGGAATTGACACGAAAACAATATACAACATTGCATAATTGTAGCTTCATGGAGGTTTAAAGACGCTCAACCTATAGGCTTCATAAATATTGTACGAGCTAGGCTCAAACTTGATTTGTTCCAACAATATCTAACTTAAAAGTTGAAGAATTTGTTGAGAACCCACTCTTCCTTTTATAAATAGAAATTTCAAAGACTGAAATATTTGCAAAACGCAAATACCTTCATAGTATAACAAATCTAACTCAGAAGTGAGAAAAAAACTGATCGCATGCAATTGAATACTGCAATTGCATGCAATTGAATACTGGCGTACCGGTAAGCTATTTGACAGAGTCAATCTGTTTGGTACACCGTAGGATATAATCGGCATTTTTTATCGATGCAACTTCTAACAGAGAATGAGTTAATAAAGATTATGCGTCCTTCTCACTGATATTTTCTGCGGGTGTTTCTTAATACCGGATAGTAAAGGTATCTTTGCTAAAACCGTAACAACCACTATCAACATTTACATTAAGTCTTCGATTTTTTTCGCAAATTTGGAATAGGGCAAAAATAGTTCCCGAAGTAAGTAATCTTCCACCACATTTCCAATTTCACCAAAGCATTTTAACCTGTCGTTTATTTTACGATCGATAATAATATTAGACAACAAATTTCTGGTGCTTAGCATTGTTGTCTTTCTGAAAGTTTATCACAATTAATCTTATCATCACGTAAATCATTCCTAAACAATCGAGTGAACTTGGTCAGGTTGAAATATTTTACACTGTTCAAGTCGAATTATATTTAAAACTTATTATAGTTAGAACGAGTCTATCCTTTATTGACCTTATTAGCTTTTATTTGTCTAACAGAGTTAAATATGTTTTTAATTCCTCTGAAATTTAGGCGTCCAGCCAGTGTATCTCAAACGATCATCTATGCAAATTTTCTTCAGTTTCTTACTTGCTCTATGTTAGCGCACATTGATGATTTGAAGAATTTTTTGTGCAATCCCTCTAAGAAAATATAGATGTAGTCTCGAACTGGTTTACTGAATAAGTTAAAATAAAATACCGGTAAATGTGTCACCACTTTATCCAGAAGTCAATAAATGGAAATATCGAAACGCCATTTTTTTCTATTCGTGTGGATTTTCTAGTACCACATCATCTAGGTTTTAAGTACATTTTCATTACCACTGTCGAAAACTATTCTATTTTGCCACTTAACTCTCCTTAGATTATGCTTCATGAATGTCACAATAATATTTTTTTAATTAGTTAAATTTTTAATTTAATTACTTCCGATTTTTGTACTAGTGTTTATGTTGTTTAATATCATACACGTACATATATGTACACTACCGTCCATAAGTTTAATTGCACTACAGATGATTTTAATTGCGCAATGATATTAAAGAGACTGTTTATTTTCATGGCAAACTTTGTTATAAAATACTAAATTAACGTACAATTCACATCAGTAATCTAAGTAATACTATAATAAGTTAGCTTACATTTTACTTTCATCAAAATAACCACCTCCAGCTGCGATCACGACTTCACAAACACCTGGTATGTTCAACTAGTTGGTCGAGATATTCCTCATCGAGTTCCATGCATTCCGCAACTTACCTCAAAGATCTGTCTTGCTAGTAGGAGGTATTTTACGCATTTCACGATCCAAACAGCCCCATAACAGCTCTTATCAGATTGCAGTCCCGACTTTGGGGTGGCCATGTCATTAATGTAAGGATTCCTCTTTCACTTTGGTCAGCGAAAAACATTTCTACAATCTTTGCTGTGTGTTTGGGGTCGTTATCTTGCTGATAAACAAACTCCGGACCCATTAGCTCCATCGTTGACGGAAGAGCATGCTCTTGCAATATACCCAAATAGACTTATTTTGTCATTCTTTCTGTGATTTGCACCAATTTTCCGTTGTGCCCACCTCCAAAGCAACCCCAAACCATCACATTTCCACCACCATGTTTCACTGTCTTAACCACACATTAATCTAACATTATATATATACTTCGATTAAAAAACGTGCAAATATGTAAAATGATTTTAGTTAAAGTTTCAATATGTTAACTTAAATATTTTATTTTCTTCTGCAATTAAAATTATCTAGTGCGATTAAACTTATGGACGGTAGTGTATATGTTATATATTTTTAAAATATTCTCCATTAATTCGCCCCTGTTGGGCAATAATATTTAAAATTAAAAAAATCAAAAATACAAATGACCAAGTGTCTAGTGGTATTGTTTCCTAAAAAGCTGAAATTCCGAATTACTTTAAAAGCTAATTTTAAAAATCTACTTCCTGTTTATGTCAAGAGTCCAAGGAATATCATAGCGTATTTTTATTTGCGAATTTGCACTAAAACCTTATATAAAGATTATTTTTTTCAAAATGAAAGGTCTACGTTCATCAATTTCCATTATTTTCGATTCACTTGAAAGTGTAAATTTCGTATTGCAGTCACCATTTATTTTCATTCAGAAGTCTTGACACAATGAACTTTAAAAGTATTTCTATCTTTGCAGTGATTTTTTACCATTATAATGCTGTAAAATGCATTGAAGAAATAAAACTGTTTTGGCATACGTTGTTCTTTCCTAACTTATTTTGTTCATCTATTTTGCTTTACATTGCAATGACATCAAATGTTAAATCTCAAGATAATCAAACTTTCTGATATTATTAGCTGTCAATGTGTGATGAAGGAATGATTTTTATAACAGATATACATGCCTTCTTGAGAAAAATAAATATTAACCGATGACATTAATATTATAACACTGCGTTTACAAAATGCGTTGCTATTCCATCGTCAGTTCAAGTATCTAAATATTTATAAAAGTACTTGCAAAACGATGGAGGATACTTTCAATACAGACGACGAAAACAAACATATCTAAAAATAAAGAAAGTTCCACTCATAATAAAGAAATCAAAATATATAATAGAAAGACGAATTAAAATATCACGAAATGATATAATAATAATAGTCTATGCCGTGGAGGGGATATTGGTAAGTTATAGATTATTATTACACCCGTGCTCGGGATGCAGCTTAAGATCTGGGGCTACATAATATTCAATTAAACATGAAGCGAAACCATGAAAAGCCTTCCTGAGTAGCAGATTGTCCGATTACATTCCCAGAAGAGATTACCACTAAACCGGCTTCTAATGATGTACATGGTATGAACAACTAAGTTGGAAGAAACATGTACTTGTTCTGTAAATGAAAACATCATATAATTAACTACTTTTTTATATATCTTCGGTCGTCGTTTTTTCTCCTCAGATGCTCACTACTAGTGTGTGAGTATGGGAGTTAGCCCTTTCATAATTCGTCTTCATAATCATATACATATGTAGAAATATTTCTCATTTATATAGAAAACTTATTTCATTGCCCTCCAGCCGTCGCTCTCAACCTAAGTCCCAAGTAAGGTATGGAGTTAAGCGTCAGAGGCACCAATTTCAACCAGCTTGTATTTAGTCACACTTAGTCAAGTGAGACTCTGATCAGGCGAACATTTATTTCCCTTGCTGCTTGTGAGAACAGTATGGACAAAGGTATAGAGCCAATTCCAGAAACAAGAACAAAGTAGAAGGCAATATACGAGACGCTTTAAAAACTGCAAGACCTTCTATGAGAAAATCAAATCAAGAAGAGTGAACAAGGCTCATCTATCTGCACAGATAAAGATACATAACACTGTGGGAGCCAATGTGATAGAGGAAGTAGATCTATATGCAACACGGAGACCTGATCATCTAGAATTTCTAAGACTAAACTATAAAACTGGCGAAAAAAATCACCTGGACTTCAAAAGAGCCGTAATCAAGACCAACTTCAACAAGCATATGCATAGAAACTAAGACATTTCAGAGAGTCATGAGGACTACCAAAAGTCTGGATAGGTTATACGGAATAAGCACTATAGCCGCTTCGAGTTATCTTAATCATAATGGGTTATCATTTCAGTGAATCACCATGACCATTTATCATCATTCGCATCTTTTCTGTCTTCTCTGAATCATCTTTACTACTCAAAAACTCGTTTATAATAAGCAATTCACCTTCATTAATAATTTTAAGCATTTGAAACGTTTCATATCACTTTTATTGTTTTCAACTCGGAACATATTGTTGATTCTTTATGTTTTATGCATTTTATGACTGAAATAAACAAATTGCTATCACATCGTATCTTTGCTTCTAGTGTAAGTAATTTTTGCGGATTATTTAGGAAGGTTAACGCTTCGTAAATCAATTTTCCATTTACAGATGATGCCACTTATTTCATTGAGCCGTTTCAATTACGTTCAGGACACAGCGCGTATTAATCAAAAATGTATAGTATATACCTTCCGCTCCAAAATCTGTTTTCCGCAAGGTTGTTGCAAGGAATGCCACTAATCCCATCGTTACAATTCGTTTCAAAAATTAGTTGTAAATAAGAAAATTAAACCATAGGAAAAAAATATATCTGGTATTCTCCATATTAATAACACTATGATTACTTTATTTTGGTTTCTGTGGAGCACTTAGTAGTGTCCCATTTCAGAATTTCAAATCATTTTGGAAGGTTTAAATTTAGTATTTGAAAAATTTGTGTAGGTAAGTTTTAAGCAAACAAGGAAATCATAGATAAGTTCGTTTAAGAAATGTGAACTCAAGTAATTTTTAGATTTCTTAATTTAACACTACCAAAATGTATAAAAATTGCCTGTTAAATGTGAATTGTCACGTTTTTTCGAAATCGCAATTTATATTTAAAAAAAAATAAAATCCTTTAAATATACTTACAAACAAAAGAAATATTCAGTACTCATGGTATATTAATTTCAACGTTTGAACCCAATAAATATTTCTTTCGAATATATTTAAAAAAGATGAGTGTAATCTTAAACGAGTTACACTTTGTCTACGTTTCTGTTGATGGAGCTTTAATTAACTACGTTGTACACAAGATTATCTTCACTTTCTTTTTATGAAATCGGATTTCAAATACACAAATACTCTCATATGTAAATTTTAATTATTAATGTGCTTTATAGAGGATGTGCAATGCCTTGGGCATTCGCGGCAAGCGCGACTTTGTCCAAAAGTGGACGAAAACAGAAAGAATAGGGGTCGATCGGGACGGGGGCGTATAACAGGATAACGATGGAACAACCACCGGGAACAGGCTAGTCCATGTCACGAACAAATCGCCTCGGGCCCAGTCAGTTTGCCAAATCAATCCGACCATCTGAGTCTCTGTATACATATCATACAACATGTATACGCTCTCTATATATATTCAAAGTGAATTGAGATCGAGATAAATGAATAATTCATGTATTTGCATCGGCGGAGTGGTATAAGGACGGCCATAATCGTCATCATCGTATGGAATATTCAGCCATCGGCTTGTTTGGGTTCTATTAATAAAGCGCTTTAGATTAGATAGCTTCTGTTTACATCTCTTTGTAAATGTTAAATGATGCGTATTAAATGGATAAAAGGTGATGCGATACGCCATCATCTTCTTCAACTACTATGGAATAGGATTCAACCGGAAAGATCCGTCCTTATTTGTCTATGTTTTTTGTTTGTTCCTGCTTTTACTACAAACAATTTTAAAAACGTATTTGTTATATAAAAATATTGATACATAATAATATATGGAAGTTCAATAATAAACACTTAGCGTTTCTGTAAGTGGTATTAATATGTAAAATACTTAATCGTATTCTCAAAATTTTACATTTCACGAGGACCGATCATTAATTAGTGAGCCTGACGAAAAAGAGTAGCATCAATAAAAAACCTTATTTGTTTTTAAACTTAACAAGTTATGTTTTAAAACATAACTTTCAAAATTTGTGTTCATTCCGATCATAAGGACGTTTATTATTTGATTATAAAGTGAACTATTTAGCTTGTTTTGAAACGTGGAAAAAGTGGAGTACCGATCATTGATTAATTATTTTTAAAGAACAAGAAAACGGTGAAATTCAAGCTGAGCTGGAGTCTGTTTACAGGAACTAATCTCTATCGACTGCAACCATCTAATTTAAGTTGAGCCATTTAGACATTACTGCGTTGTTCATCAAATATACTGGTACGAACATTTTAAATTAAAAAGACGTTCTACCAATATGTTTGGTGAATAGCGCGGTGCACACTCAAAAGTCGTACGTCCAAAGATTGAGAGATGCCGTCAGATGAAATTACGCGAAGTAGGAGAGGCTCTACACATTTGATATGGATCAGTGACTCCATTTTGTATAATGAGTTGAGAATGAAAAAAATATGTGTAAGATGAGAATCGCACTTATTCACTATGAACTGCAAACACGAATCAGAACGTATTTTAGTCCTCATTTTAACAAAGCTAACATATGATAATGTGTACACTACTATACATTCCAAATGAAGCAATAATCGAAACAATGGACTCAGGCATCACAAGCGAAGAGAAAATGGCAAAGACTGTCTTTTGGGAATGCATTGGGCATTTTCTAACAGGCCAATACCATACATCCCTTTTAGATCAACTACACGCTGCAAAACAACGCAAAAGACTCCACTTAAAGCAGAAACCCGTGCTTTTTTTTCAGCGTAATGCGCCTTTTCACACTTTGACTGTTTCAATGGAAAAATTCATGAACTGCATTTTGAACTGCTTCCGCATCCAACTTATTCGCCAGATTTATCCCTTCAAACTTTTCCCTTTTTCCTAGCCTGTAAACTTGTCTCTGTGGCAATCACTAAAACTAACACATATTTCTAACAGTACCATAAAGCTTATTTACTTTTCTAAAGTAATGAAAAAACTTGAATATCGGTGGACTAAACGTACATTACGCGTTCCAAAAATAAAATAATTGTTTGCCACTTTGTTTTCTTTTCTATGGTGACTAATTACTGATCGACTTTCGTAGTAGGTAATATCGAAAATAGACAATAAAATTGGGCATTAATTAAATGCTATTGTTATAATTGACAGACGGTCTACATTATCGTTACTTTTTTTTAATTCAAAACTGAATCAGCAAAATTAATCGAACACAAGAAATTGTGAAATACGGAAGTGCTGCTGCAAAAATTTTTAGAATATCAACATTTAAGTTGGGCCCAAATAAATGTTTATATCGTGAAATCATGCAAAATACAGAAAATATATTTTAAAACTACTTTTGATCAAGATCCAAACCCATATAGGAGAAGTAGCCTCGAATTTTTTTTACTTACAATAAACCTGAGAAAAAAAGGAATAGTCGTCTCTTACACCAAAAGATTAATATAAATGTCTTTCAAGATACTTCAGGGGTTGTATATATGGATGGACTTTTTGACCAACTAACAAGCAACTAATGTATGTTACGAGGGAGCGTTTTTATATTCGCGGAATGGGAGACAAGGGGTGGAAATAAAGAAACCAAATTATTTTTCTTTTTCAATATATTCACCTGCAAGACGGATACATTTTTCACATCTTTCAATTAATTTATTTATACCCTCATAAAAAAATGATTTCTCTTTATCTGCAAAATACGCCGAAACTGCCTCCTTGACTTCATCATCGGCAGTAGATTTTTTACCCCGCAGCTCTTTTTTCATTTTCGGAAACAGGTAATAATCACTCGGGGCCAGGTCTGGGCTGTAGGGTGGGTGATTCACAATTTCGAAGCCCACCTTATGCAGGGCAGCTAACGCAACGCGGCTCTTGTGGACGGGCGCGTCGTGCAAAAGCAGAACACCTTTTGTCAATTTTCCCTGTCTTTTCTCTTTAATGGCTTCTTTTAGTCGCTCTAATATTGAAGCGTAATATTCTCCGGTTATAGAAACACCTTGATCTTTATAATCAATCAACAATATTCCTTCCGAGTCCCAAAATACCGTTGCCATGAGTTTCCCAGCTGATTGTGACACTTTAAATTTCTTGGGAGGTGCTGTGCCCTTTTTATGCCACTGCATGGAGTCTTGTTTGGACTCAGGTTCATAATGATGAACCCAAGTTTCGTCTCCAGTAACAATTCCACTCAATACACCATCCTTGTCTTCATTACAGAGGTCCAAAAATGCACGCGAACACTCTACGCGCTGTTGTGTTTGCGGCGGCGTGAGCATTCTCTGCACCCATCTTGCGCTGACCTTAGACCTGCCGAGATGATCGTGTAGGATTTTAAAAATTGTTGTATCGGATACTCCAACCATTTCTGCGAGTTGTTTCTTCTTTAGTCGAGCATCTTCGAGTACAATTTGTTCAACTTTTTGGATAAGTGCTGGCGTGGTCACCTCAATGCTCCTGCCCGGCCTCGGGTCGTCTTCAAGGGATTCCCTTCCTTGTTTAAATAAACTATGCCACTTGTACACCATGGTTTTTCCTGGACAAGAGTCGCCGTAAACCAATGACATCTCATTCATTATGGTCGCGACTGATTTTCCTTGCCTGGTAAGGAACTTTATAACGGCACGATATTCGATTTTTTCCATATTTCACTTTTCACTCCTGATTATGTTACTTGGTTGACGATAGCTCAAAGACTAACTGTCTAATAACAATGAAACTTCGTATTTATACTAATCATGAGTCGCTGCACAGGCCACGTCCCCAATGCGCCTACTCACCCCTCTACAACCCGCTCATTCCGCGAATATAAAAACGCTCCCTCGTATGTATTAGTGAATTATCTACGAAAAAGTAAGTCAATCTTTTACGAAGGTAATCATAATCAAGTTATCCTGCGAACGGTAGAGTATGTACTTAGAAGGGGTAAAGTGAAAGTATAAAGTTCGATTATCTTAGACGAGGAGATTGTACACCATACAGTTACTTTAAGACATAAAAGTCGTTGGTGAATTTCACTCAGTCTTTTGAACCTAGTAACGACGATTTTGTTTATTTGAGTCCCAAGTTAGATAAAAATGAGCTTTATCACTTATGAAAAGATTGTTTGTTTTCTCGTTCATAACAATTTTTAAGGTATCGACTTAATATTCATTTTATCTAAATCATTTACTTTCTGAACTATTGCGATCTTGTACAAATGAAAATTTGTATTTTTTATCATTTTCGCGTGTTTCACTCAACCAAATTCAAAGCATTGATATGTTTAACAATAGATTTTTTTGGAGCAACGATAATTGTATTTAAATGCAGACAGGCTTTAAGGTTTTCACTTGACTTTTGTAAAGAATAGACCTCCTGCATTTTCCATTTATAAGTACAAACTGGAATTGTCTTGCGTTGAGGACACTTCAGCTACTATTTCTGAATTGAATTAAATAAATGCGGTGTGCTGTTGGTGAATAGTTGTTTAGTTCTTCTATTAAAAAACTGGATACATACATTTTGCTGGACCCTTTATAAAAAGTTAGTATAGATTACTCCATAAAAATCTCAAATAAATAATTAAAATCTACATATAAACAGCCAAACATTTTATTAACAGTTAGATGAATATGTTTTAGGTTTACTTAACAGTTCAAAATAACCATAGTTAAATATATCTTCGCAAAATATTTAGAAAAGATTTTTTAGAGATACAGGATTACCAAAATTGAGTAACATTTTAAGTAAAACGAAAGATGAAGACGTTGCAAATGAAGATCCTGTATAATCAGAAATAAAGTTGGAGAAGAGAAATAATCATAAAAATCCATGAGAAACAAACGAACTAATGTCAAAAACTTTCATCAGAATGTCTTGACTGTTTGACTATGATTTCATGAAGTAAATTTTGACAAACAAATGATTAAATGAATAGGCGAAATTTTGCAAAGTGAGTCTAGACATCGAAAGTGAACAGACTGAGATCAGATTGCAAAAGACGCGAAACATTTAATGAAAATTCCAACTGTGTGGCGATAGTATAAAAGTAATTACTTAACCGAAAAAGGTAAGAAATACAAAGAACCCCAACATATAAGGCATTAATTCACGGTATAATAGCAGTTAGAGAAGAAGAGAGGAGAATAGGAGTTAGAGATAGATTATGAAAGAAACTGGCGGAGACTAAGACCTGACTTGGGTTTTTGATCAATGTTAATCTAAACAATTAGCACAATATTTGATATCGTTTAATGGATACTCTGTCAGCAAAATCTTTTCTACATCTCCAAAATTGAATGATTTTTTCCCATCCAATAGTTTCCCCAGGTACTTTTATAGTGATTTAATTGATGTTTTGTTTCAAAGAATACAGCAAAGGAAATAGGTTTTGTCGGTTCTGAAAATTCCTTCCTACAATATCAAAGCTAAATATTTCTACCAAATAAATTTCTCCAAGAAAATCTAACGTTACTTCAATGGTTAGAAACGACGAAATATTTGGCTAGATGAAAATGAGGAGGCCAAATCTGTTGTTGACGTCTATTTTACAGATTTTGATGGAAGCATTTGCGTGATTTTCGGAATTCAATTATTAGATATATTGAAGGTTTGACAAATTATCTCTTCAAATATTTAAAACATATTTTGGTGTTGTATTAATAGACTAATTTCACCTGACATTACTTGTAAAGTTTGTTTAAGATTTAACAGTTTTTATACATTTATATACACGTACAAATTGATTATATTATCAACAGAAAAGAAAAGAAATTCCATTGTTTTTTCTACTTACAAAATTAAATATCTTTGTACCCATTTCATGAATTTTTTGAGAGCCTTTCTTCATTCACACGCGTTATATATCTGTACTAAACAAGTTGTTTCTATTCTGGTTCTTTCTACTCTCTTTCTTCTTATTCATTCATTTAGTAATTTTATCTAGGCGTGATATGAATATGTTGCTAACTTCAGCCGCGTTTTAGAAGTCCATTGCCAAAATTTTACTTACATTTTCACTTAGATAAGTTTTTGTAAGCTATTTTTAAATTAATATGGAGAAAAAAGAATTTCGTGTATTAATTAAACATTATTTTTTTACGTGGGAAACTATCAAAACTGTACAAAAAGTACATCAATACTATGGTGAAGTTCCTCCATATTATAACTAGTTCATTGCTTTAAAAAGTGGTCATATGAGCACAGAAAATATTAAATGTCCAGGGGCCTTCATTTCGGGTAACTCCTTTAGGAATGGAAATTTGTACTATTGTAAAGAACGATCGTTGAATAAAAAAAAAACTATCCGCGAGAAGCAGTAATATGTGTTGCAATTTCAAATGACTGTATAACTAATTTCAAACAAAATCGAAGAGGATTTTTCGCCGATATGTCACGGTAGATGAAATCTGGAGACATTACTGTACAATGTTCGTCTTCTGACGAACGGGCACAAAAACCATTTTTCCAACCAAATAAGATAATAACTACAGTTTTTGGGGATTCCAAAGGCGTAATCTACAGAAGGAAAGTATAATAACTGACTAATATTAAACTGATGTATTGACACGTTTCAATGCCGAACTGAAGAAAACTACCGCATTTATTCAGAAATTATTTGCTCCAGGAGGACAACACGCCTTTTTATTGATGCGCTATGCCAACATAAATTTGTCTAATTTGGATACGAATTGCTGCCTCATCCACCATATTCATCAGATCTGGATCCGAGTAATTTTTCCTTGTTCCCAACCTTGTAAAGATGACTTGGTGAAAAAAGCTTCGGGAAAAATAAAGAGTTGATAGCCACATAGAATGCTGATTTTGACGAATGCTTATTTTTTAAAGGGTTTAAAAGTGAAAAGTCGCTGGGTGTATAGATTTAGACTGTTATTATGTTGAAAAACGAAATGTATCTTTTGCCCTAGAATAAGTATTTCATTGAAAAGTCACTCTGGTCAAATCACCCTCATATATTTCTACTATCTTCTCCTGCACATAGATATTTTATATTAATTATATTTCTGTTTAGTTCCCATCGCGAATATTCTTCTATTAACTCTCCCGTTATGTATCCAAAATTCTTCTTATCGTTGGTGAATAGCACTTAGTGGCCAGCAAATTGTAGGATAGGTAGGATTGTATCATCATCTATTTATATTTTCTACAAGCAATAGACTAGAAATAAAAATAGCAAATTAATACTTCTACTGTTACTATTTTAAATTTGAATTTGCCTCTCTTTCAAACGCCATTATTAATTTGTTAATATTAATTAAGTTAGTTTAACTAGTTGAATCGTCTGATGATTTTTCTAGGACACCTGTCATTATTTTTATTATTTAATTGGTAACTTAAAATTTGACGTTACTATACGTTTCATATCTTGGACAGTGTATATACAATATTCTAAAATCAAATATTTTCTAATTTAAATTTCCATAGACGATATTGGACTTTCTGCCATGTACTTTTAAAATGTAAATATGAAAAATTCCATTAAAATTTATATCGAGAAAGGTAAACTACAACGTTAAAAAATTGCCCCGATATATCAACCTTTATAAAGTTGGTTTCCCAGTGTGCCTATTTGTCCACGGTTATCACTGGAAACGTAGAAAATACCCTCAAGAGAGATGCTTTAAACTAGCGGTTAACATCTTAAACATTATGTATTACATAGTCCATCAGGCCGATCCCCAGGGTAGTGTCAAGTGATTGATCACTCGGTCCAGCTTGACCCGTCTCTCTCCGTCTGAGACAGGGCATCTCGATCCCGCACCCCAAGAAAAACACCCCAGAAGTCCAACGGTCAGAACTTATCATTTGCCTTCGCGTTTTATACATCTCATTCGTCGTCTTGGCGTGCGTAGGACGAGAAGGAACGACGAGGCCTATTCCGGTTGTTTTCATTTCAGGATAACAATACATAAATGACGCGGATATGTGTTCGCATTTGCGGGGATTTCTTTTTGTGCGGATCATTAGATGCAGCCCTGGTTTGGTCAGTTGGTCACTAGATGAACCGAGTTTGACAAATACGACTTCAGGAACGTTATTTCCTGCGCTGTATCTCTTATGCAAATCGGACAATGACATATACACTCCAGATAAAATATCATCTTTCCTTTTTTTGCTGTGGGGTATGTAAATGAATTTAGAACGCTAGGGAAGGAAGAGAACCGAAATTCCTTCTTTCATTTTGAATAGCTAATAGTTTTTTTTTATAAACTTTTATTTTTAAATAACGTGTTCATATCGTGAAAAGCGAACGTACGGTGGTGATGTCTCAATATTAAATGGCACAAAACGTTCACGAATTATTAATTAACTATAGAAATACCGGAAAACCGTATGAGGGATGGATTTGTGTTGAGTGTACCTTATATACATATTCATAAATTGCACCATCTTATAATATATATGTAATAATGCACATAAACGATTTTAAATACTTACGGAAGTATACACTCCACGTGTTCTCTACTGATGAATTGATGAAATCAATAACATTTTCTTTATTACACATAAGCGCAATATTTGTTCTTTCAAAATAAAGATTCGTTTTCAGATTGTAGATGTTATATTGGTGCGCCAGGGCTAGATGTTGGATTCATTTTTATTCCTAATTTGCATATCTACATTTCACACAGCTCTTAGGAATTTCAAGATAGATATATTTACACATGTATGTATATGCAAGCATTGGTCAGATCCTTAAATCTTTTCCGGTCACTGATTGTCCAACAGTCATTCGGGTCATTAACCACGATTTAAATGAAAGTCAAAAATTAATCACAAAAACTCAGTTGTGTGATTTTCATAAAATATGTTAATTAAAAAATAGTAATAATCGTTTTGCCAACGCTGTGCCTTCTTCAGACAAAAATGTAAATCTAACACAAACGGAATATATTCTAGTCAACTATGCTATTTTCAGGGTGGAGGTGATATACAATTACAAGGAAATAAATTGAACAGTGGAGAATTATTCAAATCTACTTGATCATTTAATAAATTATTACATTTTTTATGTTTGTTTGTTTCTAGAGTTTCAAGTAATGATAACTTCGTCTCTTTATTTTCCGAATATGGAATAGTGAACTCCGAATTAAAAGAATGAAATAATCACAAAAAATGTAATAATTTATTAGATGACCAAGTAAATTTGAATAATTTTCCACTATTAAACTTATTTCTTTGCAATTGTATATCACCCACACCCTGAAAATAGTTTAGCTCACTAGAATATATTCCATTTGTGTTAGAGTTACCTTTTAGTCTGAAGAAGTGAATAAAGATATTTTATGAAAGTGAAAATCACACAAGTGAGTTTTCGTGTTTAATTTTGCTATGGATTTTAATCAAGTAAAGCCCACATCAGTTAATTAAATTGCAAAATTATCGTCTCGACAAAATTTTACTATTCAATTTTGAATGGTACTTGATTCAAACAGAGACATGTTTCAGTATTGGTGTAATAGACATACCTATTGAATCTGAAATGAAAGGTTCTTGTGTTGTTTATATATATACCAGATGTACCGGGAAGTCATTACCGGGTTTTTTTTTTTGTAAAAAAGACTACATAATTTTCAAGAAAATGGAAAAATTTATTTATTTAAAGTATTGGCCATTTCATTCTACTCATCTTACCTATCTTTCAAGCAATTTATGGATGACATCCCAAAAAAGCTGTGTATTCTTTGAACAAAACCATTCATCTAGCCATTTTCTAACTTTTTCGAAATAGGCGAAGTGCTGCTTTGCAAGCACGTGTCCCATTAGTGCGAAAAGGTGATAGTCGGACGGGGCAAGGTCTGGAGAGTACGGCGGGTGCGATACTATGTTCCATCCAAGTGCTTTCAACGCTTCCTTGAAAGATTTTGTTGTATGAGACGGCGCGTTATCGCGCTGTAAAATCACTTTAATGTGTCTTCGGGTCTATTTTGCACGTTTTTCTATCAATTTATGGTTCAAATTGATAATTTGTTGTCGGTAGCGATCAGTACTAACTGTTTCACCAGATTTCAATAATGCGTAATACACCATGCCACTGTGGTCCCACCAAACACAGCATTGTCTTGGGGTCGATGGGCCGACTTCGCCAGATGATAACCGTGACTTTTTGCGTTTACTGTTTTCGAAGTAAATCCATTTTTCATTGCCCGTCACTATTCGATGCAGAAATGACTTCCGATCATACCTTTGAAGCAGCATTTCACAGACGATTTTTCGATTTTCTATTCAATCGCTAATCGTTTCTTGAACCACATTTAACGCTTCTGCCATTTGTTTTGAGTGTGGGTTGGGTCTTCATCCAATAACTCTTGTATAATAGTTTCGCATCTTCAAACTTTTTCGGTCTAACAGAGCGTTATTTGTCTTGTGAATTGAAATCACCACTTTTGAATTGTCGAAACCACGCCACACATGTTTTTATGCATGCTCACCGTAAGTTTCTATCAGCAAAGGATGACTTTCAGCGGTTTTTTTTCTTTCGATTAAATAAGAATGCGTACTGAAAATGCACTTTTTCAGGCACGAAACTCGATATTTTCAAATATCACAGTGTTACTTTCGCAAAATCTAACATGTACGGCTTTAAAGGTTGACGTCAGTAGAACAAAATTACATATGTATCAAATCATAACATTTCATACTTAAGCCTAGCGACATCTATTAGAAAAACCAGTTATGACTTTCCGGTACACCTCGTGCATATATAATATTTGAATAGAATTTTAGTCGATTGTATTAAACTAATTTTTCTTCATAGACATTATCTTACAATTCTCTTTCTTAGAGCAGTTTGCAAAGCACTGCAGCTTTATTTAGCTTGTGAATTTCCCAAATACTACCTACTTAACCCAATCCAGTATTCTTACCCCCTGTATTATTCTGTAAAGATCCAGGGTAAATCACCTGCTGTATTTTGTCGAATCTAGCTTAGTTTGCTTTTAATTGGCTAGTCTCTTGTGATTCAATGTCTTACATTTTTGCAAGATATGATTCTGCAACTCTGTTAAAAAGTCTGCAATGAAGATAGATAGATAGATAGATATTCTTTATTAGTATTTTAAATACTTTTACAATTTACATTTTAATAAGAAATTTTACAAACAAGGTAGAATGTTTAAAATTAAAACTTTAAGTTGATTTCACCAAAATTAACAAATTAGTCTGTTTTTAACAAAATTAACACATTGTCTTTTAAATATATAGTAATTCCTTTGAGTTTTTAACTCATTTGGTATTTCGTTGTACAATTTAAGTCCCTTATAGAATAATGAACGCTGCATTGCTGTTGACGTTGTTCTTTGTAGCCTAAAGTTTTCGGCGTTTCTAAGCTCATACGGTTGCATTTCACCCACATATCTGATGTTTTCACAAAGATACTCTGGCGCATTTCCCATCTTCATTTTCTGCACAAAGCATATGGTATTCATTTCCACTCTCTGTCTAATATTCAACCATTGCAGTGAACTAAGCATTGCTGATATGGATGTATAACGGTTGCATTTTAAAATACATCTCATGGCTTTGTTTTGTAGTTTCTGCATTCTCTCAATTTGTGATTCTAGGCAGCACGTATATGCTATAGTGGAGAAAAATTCAAAGTGGGGTTTAATAATGCTGTTATATTTAGTGCGGTTGTTGTTGAAAGTTTTTTCTTATCCTTTTAAAAAACCCAATTTTTTTACCATTTTTTTTGCAGATATAATAATATGATCTTTAAGTTTTAATTCTTTGTCAATTATGAATCCGAGATATTTAACTTTTTTAACTTTTTCTATTATTTTATTATTAATTTCAAAATCTCTTTCACTACTCATACCAATTTCTATTAATTTAGTTTTACTTTCGTTTAGTTTCAGTTTGTTCATTTTTAACCATTCGTGAATATTTTTTATATCATATTTTAATTTGTCTCTACATTCACTTTCCGATTCTCCTTCTGCGTATATTAAAGTATCATCCGCATATAATGTTATTTTACATTTTTGAACAATATTTGGCATTTCATTTATATATACTATAAAAAGCAGTGCACCCAATATTGATCCTTGAGGAACACCAACATCTTTATTAAATATTTCAATTTTGTTTAAGAATTGTCTCCGGGCACTTGGCCTTTAAAGTTTCCTCTTATTTTTCTAAGCTGGTTTCTTTTTAGCGAAAACAATTCCGCAGCTTCAACAGTTTTAGTCCAATTACCTATTCGTTTCTGGATAGCGCACTTTCACTGCCAATGTATTTAGAATTCGTTCATTAATTTAGCATTAGAAAGTTCGACCATATTTCATAGTTTCAAGCCCCTGAAATAGACTGATTGAATATGGGAGAGTGATGAACCTTGCAAATAGTCTCTTGTGTACAAGGGTGGTCTGAAAAGTCCGTTGAACAGAAATAAAGAAAAGAACTACAGTTCGAAGTACCGTTTAATTCTCAATGTAATCCCCTGACACCTAGATACATTTGGTCTAGCTATGACCCAAAGTTTCTATTCTTTGACAAAACTCAAAACTCCAAAGCTCGTTAAAATAAGCATCTACAACAGCTTCAACATCGTTATCTGTTGAAAATGTCTTCTGTGGGGGACATGTATTGCAAAATCATTACCTTTTCTGCAGATGGAACAGCCATCGCTTTTTTGTGGAAGGAAATCGTTCACCCACCCCTAAGCAGACTTAAGCCGGATGGAATTCTCAGGCGCAACAATAGGTAGGATCTAGAGGGGTAGCAATTCTTACGTGTGTATTTTGCTTTTATTTAGTAACAATCTCTCTTTTGTACCGAATAACATCTCAGACTTTAGAAATACTTCGCAGTGTATATATACATATGTTATCTTTTAAAATAGAAGCTTTGTTATCTATTAGAATGTTCATTTCGCATAATAAATGAGTTCGTAAATGCCTTTACGTATAAATTAAAGATAAAGTAACCATAATATTCAGCAATAGGAACGGTATTCGAGAGACAATGCTTATAAATTTATCAACAGATCTCCATGGTCAATTTGAATGTCTACAACAATCCAAACACACGCCCCAACTAATGGAAGCGCATTTGATAATTAAATTAGTCGACCCGCTAGTTGAGTAGAATTCTGCAACTACACTTCAGTAACAATTTAGAAAATAGGGACACCATCATCGTTCGGCAGCTTAGAATGGAACATTGTAAGAGAAAATTATTGCGTCTAGCAAGAGGCACATTGTAAACTGGCGAGGTGACATTTTCGACGACGTTATAAATCATCCGGGCACGATTCCATTTGACTTCGTGATTACGAATGTCATCTAATAATTCCCAGCTTTGTAGAGACGAGCGTATTGCGAAACTTTATCTGGTTATCTCTCATCGTGTCTCTGGCGCGGAGAAGCCCCTTGCTTTTTAGGACAACGCAACACACAACACGACGAGACCCAAGCCGACGGGGCCCGTCACTGTAACGAAGTGAAACCACCGCGTGATTGATTAAGTACTTTAAAACCCCGGAATTAGATTCGCATATTTAATTTTGAGTTTGGCTTGGAAAGATGGCGTTGCTCACGCGCTCCGGACTCCGGAATCAAATGTGTACGGGTGCGTCACTTCCTAGCATTGACGGCCATAAATCAAAAACAGTCACCCTTAATCCGGTACTCTGGAGATTGTCGCTTTTTTTATGTATCAGCTACAGAAACTAATTATAACAGGATGATAAAGCAATTCCAATTTTCTCTATGTACATGTAGTACTATCCTTTGTCATAGAGCACGTGTCTGATGTATACAGGATGTAACATTATCGACATATCAGAAAACAAGAATTCACAAAATTTGTTTATCCAACGAAATTATTCTCCTACTATATGTTGTTACGAAAGATGTTTCAAAAATTTTTAGTAAATGGCCATGGGTCCGGACGAAAACAAAAATGTTTGCTTATTCTGTTGATAGGTTGCCATTGCAATTTTCTTTAATTAATAATAAATTATTTTAATTAATAAAGCATATGAAGATTTCAATTTCTTTATTGTTGTAAATCCAATATTTTACCATAGGCAATACGGAAATTATGCGAAATGTTTTTTGAGGCTATGATTTTTTGCGAATTTAAACGAAGTTTTCCATATGACTTTGATAATAAGTCATCAAAATTTAGTGGTAACTCTTGATGACCACAGTGACTCATTATCTACTGATTTCTTGAATTTATGCGTGAAAGATGAACATTATAAGATGGGCCAAGACCTGGAAGATCTGCAATAGCTGCTTGTACTAAAAAAATTAATTGAAAAAAAATCATTTTCACAGAAATATGCATGTAAGAAACTAGATTCCAGATTCGTTCATTGAAAAACAAAGACAAGCACGTGTAGTCAGTTTGCCATTGCAGTTTTCTTTAATAAATAGTACATTAATTTAATTTTGGAAGCATATGAAGATACAATTTCTTTATTGTAACAAAGACTTATGATTTTTACGAAGCTTAACGAAGTTTATTATACTATCAAAGTCTTCTAAATCTAATGATAATTTGTTATGACAGTAGTGATTATTAGCTACTAATTTCTTGAATTTATGCATGAAAGGCGAATATTATAAGATGAACCAAGACCTGGACTACCTGCAGCAGTTGTTTTCACTGAACAAATTGATTGTATCATTTCCACAAAAATATGGGTGTAAGAAAGATAGCAACTCGATGGATTCCAGATTTGTTAATAAAAAGACAGAAACAAGCACGAGTCGATTAGTGTTAGTTTTACATTAGAAAATTTTAATGGAGGATCTTAAAAGGTTTTTAATATTATGGGCGATTAATTCTGGATATTCGAGACAAAACAGCAATCAACTGTTTGGATATTTGAAAGTGATGAGCCAACAAAAGGGGTTCCCGGAAAAGAATGCAAACGAAGAACATTATTGCCGTTTTCTTCTGGTACAATAGTCCAGGGTACCCATGGGTATAGAGAAGTTTGCATTCTTTAAGTCTGAAAAATTGTGATCGCTCAAAATAATGCAACTCCCGATGCAGCCACAAAAATAATAAATTTTGTACACGAATTCAACTGGAATTCGATTGATTACTCATACAGTCTTGATCTTATGCTCAACAATTTCTATGTCACCGATGATGAACAGTTTGATATGTGGTAAGAGATTTCCTGATACCAATACGGCAGTTGTTTAACTTTAGCGACATTTTGTTGACTTGCCAAGAGGAGGGTTTTCCGTGTTTCTAAAAATAGTTCCAAAAAATTAGTTTTGAAAAGACAATAGAATTATTTTCTTTAAAAATTCCATAATTTTTTGTACGTCTTTTCAATTACATTTATTATGTTTATTATGTATTTACTAATATTTTTTTTATTTAAAATCATATTCATGATGTAATAATCTTTTAAAAAGAAATTCCTATTGATTTACATTTAACTATTATATGCTACGAGGGTGGTCCCATAAGTACCCGGCATGACCTAGAAACGGCGGTAGTTGTTTGAAAAATATTACTGTATTAAAAAGTACACAATCAATAAAGCGTATGTTTCAAGTTTGAAGACGCCACGTTGTTTAGTATTTGTTTGGCAGCTACCAATAGTGAACGTTTTCACTGAATTTGTAAAAATGGATAAAATTGGTCATCGTTACGTGATACAAAACTTTTATTTGAAAGGCCTCAGCCCAACCGATATAGAATCTGAACTGGATTCTACTCTGGGCCAGTCTGCTCCTTCGTTTACAACAGTGAAATATTGGATAGTAGAGTTTAAACGAGGCCGTACGAGCTGCCAAGACGAGCATCGCAGTAGTCGACCAAATGAGGTGACGACTCCAGAAATGGCAAAGAAAATTCACAAAGCGGTACTGGATGATCGTCGACTGAAAGTGCGCGAGCTAGCAGACATAGTAAGCATTTCAAAAAAAAACATGAGAAAGCTGCGTGCAAGATGGGTGCCGCGTTTGCTCACACTCGAGTAAAAACAGTGTCGTGAAAATGTTTTAATTGAGTGTTTAACGAAGTTTCACAGCAACAAAGCAGAATTTTCGCGCCGTTTCATAACCATGGATGAAACATGGGTCCATCACTTCACACCCGAGACAAAATAACAATCAAAGCAATGGATTCAAAAGAGAACCGGCTCCTATGAAGGCGAACACCGTTTCATCTGCAGGCAAGGTCATTGCATCAGTTTTTTGAGATGCGCGTGGAATAATTTTCATTGACTATCTTGAAAAATAAAAAACTATCAACGGCCAGTATAATGGGAACTTATTGTAACGTTTAAGTGAAAAAATCAAGCAACATGGCCGCATTTGGCAAGAAGAAAGTGTCGTTTCATCAAGACAGTGCACCAGCTCAGAAATCCATTATTGCAATGGCCAAAATTAATGAATTAATGTTTGAATTGCTACATCATGCACCCTATTCGCCAGATTTAGCCCCCTCGGATTATTTTCTGTTCCCAAACTTGAAAAAATGGCTCAGTGGTCAAAGATTTTCCAAAGATGAAGAAGTGGTTTCCGCAGTTAATGGCTATTTTGAGGAGCAAGACAGTTCTTATTGTAGAAGGATGTCGAACTTATTGAACATCGCTGGGAAAAGTGTATAGAGCTGAACGGAGATTACGTGGAAAAGTAAATATATTTCTTTCCAAAATTTTTATGTTTTCTTTGTTGGGTCGGGTAGGTAAGAAGTTCAATTAACTAACACAAGTTTTTGATTAGTAAATCTCTACTTCTAATATTTTAATTCATTTAATTATTAATTTGCTGCACTTCTAACAAAAACCTAAAATATTTATATTATTTTATATTTATAACATATATTTTCAATATTCTGATTAATTAATCTCTTATTGACTATATTGAGTACCAATCGGCCATTTAATTCTATGAAAGTCAGCATCTTCACGAAATCACTCTCTTTTCACTCTATCCTCTTTTCCGGAAACTCCTTTCTTCGTATCGGTCATCAACCGCCACAAAGCCATGCGTTTAACGACCTTTAGTATAAAAACTTATGATGTTTATTATTCTTTTACCTGTGTCTGGCAAAAGATGTTCTCCTAATTAATTTGGTCTTTTTTATATGTACAGTTTATTACGTTTTTTTTTTTCATCAAAAGGTTGTCTTTTCTTATTTCCTAATTTCTTTATTTTTTCTTATTTTATTTCTTAACATTTGTAGATACTTTATACTTTCATGAATGTAGTTTATACGAAAAAGATAGAAAACGCGTTTTCTATAAATGTTAAATTAATTATTTTAGTTGAAAACTTTTATTATTAATCTTTTTATTTTTTCTTTATTAAGCGATCACTATAAATATTTTTTCTCATGATCATATTTTCTTTTAAAGTTCAATCCTTTTACTTCCGAACTCCACAAATTTAACTAACTGAATAGCATCAGTTACTAATAAATTTTGCGCTTAATTTTCATACCCGCAACATATCGAATAAAATTTGAGCAATATTTCTTGACTTTAAGAAACATATTTTATACTTAACTTGGAATGTCCCACCATATACACAATGTTGTGTATATGGTGGGACATTCAGTACACTTCAGTAAGAGAATGTTCTCTTACTGAAGCTCAACTTCGGTTTAGGGGTGAAGGGGACAGGTTTTCCAGATTCACAAAATGCCCTCTTCCTTTCAATGTTTCACTTTTCATCCCCAATTATCATCCGGTCCAAGAAAGGTTCCGTGTTCCGTGCAAGCATATGATGACTCGATCATTCAAATTCTTCTCACTTAACTCATGTGGCACCCATCTCGAATACTTCCACACCAATCCTAGTTTCCAAATATGGTCTAAAATGGCTTATCTGATTCAAGACTTTCCGCAATCTCCGATGTTGTAAAAAAAGATTTTGCTCTAAGATGATCTTGACAGTATCTGCATGTTCTGTCAGAAACTGTAGCTTCACCAAACACTTTCAATAAATTTCTACACGCTTCTGTAGCATTTCTTCCTGGGAATCCGTACAAAATACAATGGCGTAAATGAACTTTAGCAGTAGCCATGGGTACAAGATCGTGTATCTCCTAATACTAATATGAATCATCTTCGTTTTAGTTTATTTGCTAGGTCAATATGTATACATTAAGTGATAAAAGAGAGAGCCAAATATGCGTCAAGCGAATATATGCATATTTGTTGAAACTTGTAACCGGAACAGACAGAACTTTCCAGTACACCTAATATAATTTAAGTATCTTAATAAGAAAAAGAAATGAAACAAACAGGTTAAAATTTGAATTTGGAGAGAAATGCTGCTAAAGGAAATAGTACCTTTATACAGTTGATAGGACATAATTTATAAAATACATAAACAATACATATACATATGAGGAGATACACAAAACTAATCGAAATGGCAGTGCTGGCACGCATTCCTGCCTGTCGGTTCTTTCGCCGAATAAGGTTGTTTTGTTACAGTGCATTCTTTTGTAAAAACATTTCGTTTGCTCATCGTTTTTTGTAATATTGGATTTAAGTGAATAGCGTGCGCCTGTGAAATTTGGCTTCCTGCTCTGAAAAAATGCTGCAGAAAGTGTTTTGATGTTGCAAACAGCTTACAAGGATGACACTATGGGAAAAATTCAACGAACGAATGGCTTTCTCATTTCAAAAAAGGCGAAATGTCAATTAATGGTTCTAGACGTTTATCAACTTCCAGAATGGATGGAAATGTCGAAAAAGTTCGTGCAATTGTACAATTACTGAATTATCTGGAATAACTTGTAGCTCAATGCAGCGAATTTTGTCGGGAGAATTGGGCATGACAAGAGTCTAAAAACAGCATGACATCTTTGCCCCACGCCCCCAACTCACCTGATATTGCTCCCTGCGGCTATTTTTGCTTCCACAAATGAAGAATACCATGAAAAGATATCGTTTGAACTACGTGGAAGAGGTAAAGAAAAAAACGACACAGCAGCCTGCAGCCATACAGAAAAACGAGTTCGAACAATGTTTCCAACAACAAAATCATCGATTAGACAAGTGTGTAAAGTTAAATGGAGAGTATATTGAATCTGTTTAAGGTTGTTTTTGTAAAAAAAATAAAATACGGGTTTTTATAGAGAAATTACTGGCCCCCCCTTGTACATAGCATTAGCAAATGAGAAATGAACTGCGGTGTCAAAAGGGAAACAATATTATAACAACGATTGAAACTCAGAAAAAGGTAACATTATTATTAATATAGGTACACAAAAATGCTATTAGAGGCAATATAATAATAGGGTGAATCTAACAGAGGAGATTTAAACGATATAAAACTAATCAGAGATTCGAAGAGCAAACGTGACCAAGGATTTAACAATTACAAGGGGTAACGAAAGAACATAAATGAATTAATAGTTACCTGCAGGAGAAAGAGCTAACCATTCAGTACAGGAGTAAGGCATGAAAAAATATTACAAACGCAGCACATTATATACATTTATAAACAAGTTGAGCTAAATTTATGCCCTGTAAGACCTGCAGCGCTTCTTTTGTTACCATGGATGGGTTTGATAAATGATTTTGTTTTCTTATTTGTTTAAATATTTTCATATTGATACTTTTAAGTGCCTCTGTTTTCTTGTGTATATATTTTCTTTTCAAACTATTCCATCTTGTTCTTTTTCGTATATATTGAACGCTTTCTCTAAATCAATAAAAGTTAGGTAGGTATGTCTGTTCGTCTTTCCTTATAGCTTTTCCTATTATTTATTATATTGTCATTTTTCAAATATTATCAAATTCGACCACGTGTTAGTAACACCAATAAATATATTTTACCTCTATTTCGCGAGTCTATGTTTTGTCTACGTCGTTAAAAAACATATCAGAACAGGAAAAGTAAGAGATTTATCTCGAAGTAAATGGATCATGAACGGAAAAGAAAAACGTATAACAAAAGTATATTTAGTCGCGAGAGATTAAAAACATAATTTGTCCGCGTGCTGTAAATCAAATATCATTCTGAGTTGCAAGAAACAGAAAGAAAAAAATGTAAAAAAGAAGAATTTCATTGTAATTCAACATAATCCTACATTTTAACGCGAATAGCACTTATCGTATTAATTTTAGGAGCCGTTATGTATTCAGAATTCATATCGTGAACGATTTGTCAAGATTTATATGTACCCTGGACTACACAGGCAGAGTGATTGATCACTAGTCAGTCAACTTTAACTCTGGCATCTATTCCATCAAAGCGCATATTTCCAATTCACCCAATACATATAATTGCGTTCAGCATAAATTCATGAAATGAAGCAGATTCGAGAAGCAGTTGCAAACATTTGTCGCGAAGCCCCCTTGTGTATTTATTATTCTTACGGCATTAGAAATAATTATTTTATTAGCTTCGCAAAATCAGCGAGACTCAACTACCGCACATATACATGTTATGTTAGGGGTGATTTAGTCAATTTATTCGCTCAGTTTGACATGAATGTAAAAGTTATGAACGTTATAAATACGTAATTAAAATGCAATATTCATTTATTTACTTTAAATCAATATACCATGTGTTCTGGATATTCTTATTTTGTTTTGAATATTGAATTGTTTCAACCCACACTATTTCATTTAAAACGCAATATAATATCTAGATTTAATATGTACATAAAAGCAATTGGTTCTTTGGCTTTTATTTTAAGCTATTTTTAATTAAATTTGTATGTGAAAATTTTCAGTATTTTTTTATTTCATTTCATAATTTTATTATACAAAGGGTACTAAGAAGGTTTTGCAATACAGCTTTGTTTATTTAAATTTTTCAAAACTCAGTACACCTCTCCATCTTCCGAAACCAATTTTTAAACCAGTTCTGCCATGTTTCACTAGGGAGTAAAGCACACTCGTTGTCCCAAGCCCACAGAAGGTCGTCATCACTGGGCCGCCTCCCTTTTAGCTTAATTTTCACATGCGGAAACAGTGCAAAGTCACAGGGAGCAAGATCTGGCCTGTAGGGAGAGTGCTCGAGAAGTTTCAATCCTGTCTTGGTCAAATATTCGGTGCAGGCTTTGGCGCGGTGAGCTGGAGCATTATCGTGATGGAGAAACCAGATGTCCATTCTTGACTTTGGCCGCAGGTTGTTCATAGATCCAACGACTTTAGGCAGGCACTGTTCAGTATACCACTTAGCTGTGTGTCCAAAACGACGCGTTCCACAATTCCACTCGATTTGAAAAATACAGCTACCATTTCCTTCTTTACAGATCGGGATTTTCTGACAACTGCAGGTATGTCCTCATCATCAAAGACCCAAACTTTGTTTTGAGCTTTGGTCGGCACATCGTAAAAGAACGTCCAAGTCTCGTCACCTGTCACCTGTCACCTGTCACGATGTTGTTCACATACCGAGATTGTCCCTTATTAAATTTTTTTGCATCTCCGGGCACCAAGTCACACGTCGTGTCATCTGCTCTTCAGTCAGTCGATGCGGCACCCAGAGAGAACAAAGTTTCTGCATGTGCAAATGATCATGCAGAATCGAACGAATTGCTGGTGCATTTAGGCCTGACTTAGACTCTATCTGTTCGTAGGTCACTCGCCTGCCCTCGCCAAGCATTTTCCTCACAGTAGTAACGTTTTCCTCCGTAACTGACGTTCGTGGCCCTCCCGGCCTCTCAGCATCCTCCACAGTTAAATTTCCCCTTTGGAATTCTCTATACCACCTGAATATCGTTGTGCGATGTAGACAAACATCACCTAGTGCAAGAGTCATTTCTTCGAAGCACTGGTTTATGTTTAAACCACGCACTAAATTATAACGCAAATCTGCCCTTCTTCCATTTCGTGACCACGATGCCACTGCAAGCACTTTACACTCTCACTGCTAATGAATAACTGAGCACATCGATATGAAGCGGTAGTTAACGTTCGCTTCGAGCTACCAGGTGGACTTTGATCAAACAAACCATTACTTTCTTCGCTATTCATAGGAACAGTATGGAAAAAGGACAAAAACAAAAAAGTAGGAAGAGCATATGAGAGATTTTAAGGCTTCAAGGCCAGAATCCTCTACGGGAAGAATATTCCAGGAAAACAAAGACGAACCAATGTCATTTGCGCAGATAAAAATAAATAAAGCTGAAAGGGTCAGTACTGTAAAGAAAGTGAATCAGCAAGGTGATCTGGAATTTCTAAGGCTAAAGTACAAAAGCTGATAAATAAAGTCAAGATTACATAGAGAATAAAAGCGACTCCAGAAGGACATGAGGGCTTCAATAAATCTGGAAAGATCGCAGTAGAATTCTCTATGGCTACCTTAAGTAATCTGTCTATATATCTAGAGCTGTTGGGGAAAGACTAGCAAAAATAGAAAGTCAATGTATTGATATAGATTGCTTTGATTACTGCATACAAGTGTCCCATTTTAGGATATTCTGTGAACGCTAGAGATCCATCGAGAATTATGTTTCAGTATTTCTCCCAAAAAAATAACACTCAGTTCTTTGTCAAAATTTAGCAATAGCTTCCGCTTTAAACAATAGTGATTAAGCTTTCTCAAGTTAATGAGTCTTAGCTCAAAAATGTTGCTTTTACTGGTTATAAATAGATCATCAATATAATAAAACTTTAAGGCATTTGTAACCAACAAATCATTCGGATGAAGATGAAAAAAATAGAACAGAACTTATGATATTGATATACGTATGCCTAAGTACGTACTTTAAACAAACGTATGCATGTACAACCTTTAAAAATGCAATTAATAATACAACGTTTGAGTGCCTCCAATGGTAGTTACTTTTGACATATTAAACATATCCTTCCGGAAGAATACTTAAAATTGGAGTACAAAAAGCGTGAAAAAAATAGTTGAAACTAATGTAATAAAGAGATCTCAAATATCCTAAATTACTTTTTGAAAGTTAACTGAACTTGTTTGAAACTAATACTAACTTAATGCTATAAAAAAACGAATAAAGAATTTACAAGACAAATTTGGACATATTTTTCGATCAAATCCTCTGTTATAGGAAAGAATATTTATCAAAGTAATATCGTTTATTGTTTTAAAATAAGGAGTTTTATATCCTATTTGCATATAACTGACAAATAATTGTTATGTATATTTAATATTTAAATGGTAAGAAATTGCACGCATAAACGTTTTTGAAAAACAGGCTCGACCACGAATTGTATATTTACCGAACAACCAGAGGGTTGCTACCTTGAATTTATCTAAGAGTCTTGCGTACACATCAAAGGACTCTTTTCAATCTGTCCTAGTTGCCTTTCGAAATAACAAAGATGCTTTCAATAGAAGTTTACATTTCTCTCTATAAGGAGATTCCGTAGATTGCTTAAAAAACAAACAACCAGTTATGCAAGTAAATATTCCGATATATGCAAAACTTGATGATATATGTATATACATACATCTGGGAGCGTTTATATAGTTACATATGCGTATATTTTGTACATACACTATAGGCGAATGTGTTTCGATATTGAGCAATTAATTAAATATAGACTTTTACATTTATACTAAACAAATTAATAAAATTTGTAATTTATTCACATATTTATTTAAACGCCTACGTACAGATACATTTTTCTAAGTGCTTACCGAATATGTATAGTAGTTGAGTGACTGAGAGACGAAGTTTTAGCGACTATCTTTGGAATCTCCTGCACTTTTCTCAATTTCGTAATTAGTATTTATTACGGTCTTTTTCTATATATTTCAAATTCCGGAAAATATTTTTAAAAGAAATAGAAATTTATTAGTAAATTCATCATTATAACATTTTTCCTCCACTGCCCCAAGATGTCGAGATTTCATCCACCGCCCTGCTGTTACGTCTTTCTCTTTTTTTTATAAATTTTCTCTATTTTTGTTACTGTCTTCTGCCATTTCCTTATTTGAGTTTCAACTTTTCCCTTTCTCATTTAAAATATATTCAATATCACTGTTCTACTTTTATTTAGGCATTCCTCCTTTGCTTTTTCCACAAGGTTTTATCTCCCAACTCTTTTCATTTGCATCCTCATTAAATGGCTGATTTTGCTAATAACTCTATTCTTATTTCTTCATTTCTTTTTTTTCCAGTTCTTCTGACTCACAATACCCTCTTATGGAATATCATTTCGGCTACCTGTAGCCTTTTTTCGTATTTTTCTATGAGGGCCCAGTTTTTTTTCCTCCATATTGGAAAGTACATTGTCTTATATACTGCTATTTTTGTATTCCTTGAAATTTTTTCGTGTGAAATGAATTTCTACTGTATTGCATAGTATATATTATTTGCTACTTGCATTCTTTTATTTAGTTTTTCTACACTTCGCTTACCGGGTAATGTTGATCCTAAGTATTTATATGGTGACTATTAACCTGTTCTATGTTTATAAACTGTCAAGACAAAGAAGCCCGGGTATGTATATATGCTTATAGGTCTGTCAGTGGTGAAAGTGAGTTCACTTTTTCCAAAAAATTAGACCTTATTCATCATCTTTTCCACATATAAATAAACTAAGTACAGGTAATTTTGATGGAGCCTGTGGTTGATTAACTTAATCACTGAAGGTTGATACATATATAACCCCTTGCCACATTAATTTTCGTATTCTGTATACGTATTTCGATAACTAACTTGTCATCAGCAGCAGATAATTAAACAGTGTCGCACCTGGAAAAAACTACCGGTAAAATACCCGTACGAAAACAAATTCCGCACGCGTACTCGTACCGCTGAAAGCCAAAACGTACACTGTATATTCGTTTCACATGATTTTTAAAAATTGTTTTACTTAAATTAAGATTAATGACATTAAAAAAGAAAAACGGACATAACAGATAAATACCTACATGTGATTTATTGCACTGTCCCTTTTCTGTCGGCAAACCGAAGAGAGACGAATTATTCGGGCCCGCGTCAATGTTTAACACATGGCCTTCGTTCTTCAAAATGTACATACTTTCATACGTATCTAATTCCCGATAATTACACACGTTCTTAATCAAATGCAAACAATCCGCGTTAACACTATGATTACAATCCAACACATGTTTTGCTAAACCAGATTTTTCCGGATGGTTGAATTTTATATGCGCGACGTGTTCTTTATACCGCGTTTCTATCGATCGTTTTCTTTAACTAATATATTGTTTACTGCAATGTAGACATTTAATTCGGTAAATTCCCGATTTTTTTGTTGTCCTCGACTTTGTGCTTAAATCTCCTGACAAGACAGATTTTCTGACGAACTTTGGAAACGATCGTTGTAGCTATTGGATTGTTGGCAGTAGCTTTTCATTAAATACTAGATACAATATTCCAAACTAAATTTACCACGTTTAAATTGCCCGTTCCAGCATTCAATTATTATGCAAAGAAACAGTTGCTTAGATACCGTTCTATTGGTATTATATTGTGTTATGTTAAACAAAATTAAAACCATGTTATTTATAGATTTACCATGATAAATCACACCCATTTATTAACTTAAAATCTCTAAAATGCTAATCTACTAGAACTAGAATAAACATTTAAACAGATATTCTTAACTTGTTTATCTTGTTTATCATTAAATTTTCTTACTACTGCCCACTATATATATTGATAACGGAAATAACACGAATAGTCAAGAGAATAGCACTTGAGAAGTACTAATTGCAGCCGCAATAAAGGTGCCACCTAATTTCCAGTATCTTGAATAGTGCCTCATTTGTGCGAATGGAGATTAGTGCGGCGAAATTTGAAATTAGGAAAACTTCATTAACGCCCCCGATATGCGATAACTAAGCTCCCTTAGTTATTCGGGCCCGACACTCACTCCATCGACAACCACCGCTTTTAATTAATAAAGTCTTCCATGGGTGCACAGTACACGATGTGTTTATTAAATTATTTCATTTCATCTCATCAGTATGACCTCAAAATGGACATGGTGAATGTACGTAACTGTACAGACTATTAACTGATGAAAACTGAACAGACTATGAACTGATGAAAGAACATTCGAATTTTTTCATAATATCGACATAATATTTATATTTATGTAGCCAGGAGAAATTATTTAATGGCAATCATTAATGGTTTGATACTTTTTGTTTAGTTTTTATTTAGTAATACAAAAAATTATTTTGAGGAAGAATCATTTGCTTTTATATTTATAATTTGCCTATTTGTGAATAATCTCTTTTCACTTGGAAATTGATTAAGTTCATACTTACTTTTCCTTAATCTTAATATTTAATTTTTCATATTGTTCGACTTATATTATTATAAGTGGTAGTAGAAAAATTCACGGATAATTCATCAGGTAGGCCGATTCTATGATAAATTCGGAATCGACAATCCGAGTACAGAAATGTTGTATTGTCAGGCGCTAATGCACACGGGACCATCAATATTGAACATGCGTGACAAAAATTTTTTTAAATTTTGTTTGGAAAACCATGTTTTTTACTTTCAAAAACAACTATGTAACACTGCGTTGGCGTAATTAATCGTTTTATACTGCAATACTTTGCCTTATTAAACTGCTTTTATATTAAAGTACATATGGCAACCCTGACTCAGAATAATGCCTACTTAAAAAATAATTATTTGTCAAATTTTGACGTTTTTCACTATTATTTTCTTTTCCATTACTTACGTCATTTATGTGATATCCCAAGCAATTTGTAATGTACAATTTCCACTAATATGCTGATATGTACGATATATGGTATTGCTATCGATATCTAGTCTGTACAGATGATATAGTGCTAGTTGCTGAAGTAGCAGCGAATTAAAAAGTATTTTGAGAAGGACAACTGATGAGGAGAGTATAAAATTTTGTTAAAAATAAATCATGAAAATTCAAAACGGAAATAAGAGCAAAACTTCAGCATTCTGAAATATATACTTATTTATCAACATTAGAATATTCTTCGAACGAGTCTACTGTTTCATATATACTAGGATATTAATAAAGAATACTGCAGGAGAAGGAATTGAGATTGAATCAAGATTGACGAGTAGTAACATGTGCACTGCAGCAATAAACTTATTACTAAGATAAAAGATTTTATCTAGGTCGTCTAAAGAAAGGCTTTATGAGCAGTAAAATCTCAAAAGACTGTTAAAAACTGGGAAAGAAGATGCCGTGTATGAAGGAAATAGAACTGAAAATGGGCAGGAAACAAATTACTTCTTGTTTCCTGACCATTTTCAGTTCTATTTCCTTCATACACGGCATCTTCTTTCCCAGTTTTCAATAATCAAGAAGTTTATGATCTATTTCCGTAAATAACAAGTGGTGTAAATGCAAATTTCTCCGAATGTTTGGATGTTATCACCACAAATGAGACTTGTGTTCATCATTGAATGCTCGCAATAAAGCAACAATCTAAAAAATTACCGCACAGTGGTTCTCTACACAAAAACCGCGTTGGCTGTTCCATCAGCAGGAACGGTAATGGCTTCTATTTTTGGGGATGCAAAAGGTATTCTTAATGTTGATTACCTTCCACTAAGCCAAACTATCACAGTCTCATATCACACGAATCTTTTAAGCAAATTAAAGCAAAAAATTAGTAGAAAGCGCCCTGGTGTAGCCAAAACAAAACTTATTTACCAACAAGGCTCCACACAAGTGTTGTTACTGTGGCAAAATTGAACAGATTTAAGATTCGATTTGCTGGCGCACTAATCTTATTCTTCATCAATTTACCTCTTTTTATCACCCCCGAAAAATATCTTACAGGTCAGAAATTTTCAACAGACGATGTTAAAGCTTCTGTGGCTATTTATTTTAGCAAGTTTGGGAGTTCCGAGTTTCATTAAGGTTTAGAGACTTTAGATTATCGCTCGTTCATATGTATCGGGGTGGAAAGGGATTATGTTGAAAACATAAAGGCAATTTAAAACAGCAAAGATTGATATATAATTTAATTAAGAATGAACCTTGAAATATTTCCTTAAGTAGATTCTATATCGCGTGCTTTTTAGTAATTAGTCTGACATCAAATAACTATATGAAAATTCAGTAGTAGAAAATCAAAGTTAATATTTAAAACCTCCATCTTTACTTAGGATTTTCTTCAAATCTCAATTTTATATATAAAAGGGGTATATGATGAAGCTTAATTAACGGACCTTTCAATAGGGTCTTCCGAACTTTGACAGTTGATAGCAGCCATATTGTTGATGCTACATCTGTTGAATTGGCTGTCATTTATACAGTCTGTTTTGCCAAATCACCATGGACGGATATAGCGTTCAACAACACGTGCAAATGATAAAATTGTTTTATCAAAATGGATGTTCTGTTCGGGCAACGTTCCGCGCGCTTCGCCCATTTTACGATCGCCATAATCGTCCTACCGAGAGGACTATTCGCAGCGTGGTGGATAAATTTGAGTCTACTGGTTCAGTAAACAATGAACCAATACCCGTACGATGACGAAACGCAAGATCTGCCGAAAACATCACTGCTGTCCGTGAGTACGTCAACAAACAAAATTGTCGGAATTCGGACGATACCAATCCACATGGGATCCAAAAGCGTCCAATGCACCCCTAAAAAGTCACTGTTTGGTGTAAATTTTGGGCTGGCGGCATCATCGGTCCATATTTTTCTGAAAAAGACGTTGGCCAGGCCATCACCGTCAACGGCGAGCACTATAGGTCGATGATTACCAACTTCTTTTGGCCTGAATTTAATGATACAGACACCAACGACATGTGGTTTCCACATTGGGCATTCTGCACGAGCGATTTGGGGGCATGGTCATCTCACATGGAGGTGATGTGAACTGGCCACCGAGATCATGCGATTTGACCCCGTTAGACTTTTTCTTGTGGGGTTTTCTTAAGTCACAGGTCTGTGCGAATAAGCCACATACCACAGCGGCCCTCGAAGCCAACATAACCCATGCCATCGGTCAAGTTCAGCCTGATTTTCATGGAAAATTGGACATTTCGGATGCGCGCCACCCAGCGAAACCGCGGCGGACATTTGCACGATGTTATATTTCATACATAATGTATGAAATTATATCTTTCTAGTTAGATCTTTAAACTATATTGACTAACAGAACGACTCCCATAAATATTAAAAATTAACAGTATTTTCTAAATGTTATTCTTACATTAAATAAAATTGTAAATTCTAACCACGTTTAACTAATTCTTTACAAAGACTAGTAATTCCATTTGCTTGAACTCTTTTGCGTCGACCCCTGTATATTAAATTTCCATGTCTTTACCACTAGAAGACGTACTTATTTCTAGATAATATGTAATGGGAAAAAATAGATTATTTATGCAATTGTATAAAGAAATAAACGTGTAAATCCATTTAAAATTGTTCAATTATAAAGCAGTCTTTTTTCGAACGCCAAATAATAACACATAATTAATTGTGACGCGTGTTTTCTGCAACAGTGGGACATACGTATGTAAGAAATAATGTCGCGCGTAATACGGTAAATAAAATTAAATATAAAGTGAAAGGAAAACAACAAAAAGCCAGCGTGATCTCGAATGCCAATCGTAAGTCCAGGCACGTGCTGCGACGTGTGTTTCAGCAGCTAACAGAGATACCCGTGGGTCATACATAACAAGACCCTATGGAACGCCCGGGGCATCAATTCCTACGTCAACTTCACGAAAGACTTGGCTACTTATTGCCAGCGTTAGTCCGCACTTGTTACACTCATTGAATGATTGGTCGCCTTGTGTCCCCGAGCGTTGTTTTAATGGTTTCAGAAGTCTTACTTGAGATTCGTCAGATGTCTTCTAACAAGAATCTTTCAGTGTTACAGATTTTTTTGCCCTCAGGCCGTCAAAAATTTGAACATTTCCACTATCGTCCAGATAACTACGACGCATTCTTTTTAGATATGCTTTTTATGAAAGTTGAAAGGATACATGACCATTTCCTAACAGGACGAAGCCAATTTTTGGCAAATAGTAGACACACAATGGAACTAAAGAAATTTCAGTAGATTTACATGAATTTATTTCTCGAAACATTCATATATCATGCAATATACGAAGGGTAATTTAGATATTTAAAATAGGAAAATATACAAAAATGTGTAGTAAATATATTTTTAGATTTGATACTGACAGTGTAATAAACTAGTAGAAAAAATAAAAAATCAATGAAAGTACTCTCTTGGGTTCTTGTAAATTATAAATGAATGTGTAAATAACATCTCGCACACCCTTTAATTGAAAAATCGAAAAAATATTTTATTAGTACTAATGATATGTTATAATTTAATTGAAGCGAGATGCAAGCATCTAAACAAGAGTCACAACTGAATTACCAAAACAGACCAAATACTTGAAGTTTATGCTCCATAACAAACAAATTAGTGAAATGAATTAATTTATATACAAGCCCTGGAGACGAAGCTAGCTTACATAGCACTGACTATTATATGTACACCAAAATCAGCAGAGTTTGGACACGACAGGATGAAAGAAACTTGTTAAAAGACTAAGGAAAGCAGAAACACTGTCCAAAAGAAGAAAAGAGCACAAAATGACCTCAGAATAGAGATGTGAAGATAACAGCTCAAAAAGTATATTACAAACACGCAGAGTATAAAAAACAATTGCGTAACAATTTTTTTTTGTAAAATGTAAATAATAGAAATATTTGTTATGTCAAATATGTTTTTGTAAACATAAAGAATTGTTTGTTAATTTGAAATGAAACTGTAGAAGAGACCAAATAATACGAATAAACGAGACGATTCCCAATGACTTCAACACTCAGTTAGCAGAGCGACACATACCGAAGAATAATCTTACAATAGGTAAAAGTGGTGAGGTGGAGAGAGAGGCAGTGTGGTGCGCAACGATCATCAGCAAAGTGACACAAATTGAGAGATGATGTAATCATAGTGACGACGCCACAAGCACTGTCGGCATCAAGCATCAGAGTCACATGTAGTCGTACTAGCAGTTAGTAGAAAAGTCAGACCATGAAACGAAGGAAAGGGCTTACGCCACAACTTAAAAGTACCTATAAAATGAAAGATTCTTCTCAACACAAACTACCACCTACAACTCGGGGCAACCAAAACCTACCATGACACACACACGTACATACATATATACGTACTGGGTGTCCCATGACAAAACTGCCACAGCCTAAAGATGTGTCACTGAAGCAATTTCAAGTTAAAAATGTCTAATGAAAATATATCCAAAACTCTATCGTAATTAAGTTACAAGCATTTGAGGTTTTCGATAACCCTATTAATGTATGACATACCTGTTGATTTTACTGTTATTAAAAAGTCGGAACGGGGGGATTCATCAGTTACTATTTGTTGTGACAGTAAACGTCAATTAAGTTAATTTAAAATGTTTATTTTTTCATGTTACATTAAAATACTTTTAAAAGTATGTAAATTTTTTCTAATGTAAAATAAACTGAAAATAATCCGACGATCTTCAGCTTTAGTAAGCAACGGACCCGTTCCAAAAAATGGAAAGAACGGCCCTTCTAAGGACACAAGTTACATTCGTAGTACGACTACGAGAGACTCTCTCAGAACACAAGAAAATACATCTTCATGTATATATATATATTGTATATATATATATATATATATATATATATATATATATATATATATATCTGGAACTGGTCTGTTGCTTACTGAAACTGAAGATAGTCGGATTATCTTCAGTTTATTCTTCTTTAGAAAAAATTTACATACTTTTTCATGTTACATTAAAAGTATTTTAATGCATCACCCCGTATATATAGAATACAATAGAACAGTTTTTCTGACTCGATATTTGAATGGGAACACATCCATATCTTCTGGAGTTGATCTGTTACAAGCTACTCTCACCAGCTACAGAAGAATGATCCTTTCTAGTACATATTTCATACGCCAGACAATTTAAACAAATTTTTTGCTAGAATAATGGTTGTTTTAATTTAGCTTAAATAAACACGCTTTTTAATTTCGTGTAGCGGTTCAATTTATTATTTAATATATTCAAACTTTTCTCGAGCATGTCACAAATTTCTTGGAGAAGACATTTCAGAGAAATTTTTTTGAAAATATAAATAAAGAAACTTCAAACTTTACATTAAAAGGTGATTTATTATAAAATAAACTATATACAATTAAAACCCAAAGAGCATATCACATGATATGTTTCACAATATAGTCTTATAATGCTATAACCCAGACCATGTTGGATGTTTGATGAAAGGAGGAATAGAAAGCTGTCACGTCCCCAAATATCCAAAATTTGGAGAGGCTTTAAAATAATAAACATTAAATTCAAATTTCCCACTCATGTTGGAAATAATAGCGCCAAGTTCAAATGTTATAGCTCCGATATCTCTGTAATTAAATTATTGTACTAACATAGAAGAACACAAATGTCGCACACAATGTCTTTAAACTAACCATTTGGTTTATTGGTGTAATAAATTACTTTAAAAATACAATTCAATGTGCACTAGGGTTTAATAGACTCGTTTTATTTAAGTCGAAATGCGCGTATTCGTAAAATAATTAACGATTCATATAAGTCATTACTTTATTGCTCATAATTAATCTTACCCGATCACCATAAACTCATATCTATGTTTCTTTTAAATAAAGACACTCAGCTATACACACTTTCGTACAGGCATAGCGTATTACTTTGTCGATTTAGTCGGTATGAAAATTCCTTTCTTCGAGTCTATATTTAAAGAGCAAAGCCATAAAAGAAGGTGTAACTATAATTTACTGCCTCGCGTTAAGCGAAAAAGAACATCGCGTCTTTGTGAAGGGATTTGTTAAATCATCTTATCCTTTTAAAAGTAAAAAAGTTAAAACAAAATGAAAGCAACATGAAAATGGAAAAAATATTATTTTACGGTTTCGTGATTATTTCAGGAAATGCTCACGATTAATAATTATCTAATTAACATTATGCTAATACGAAATTTGTCACATTTTAGACCACTAAAGCTGAACCAATGTTCATTGGATCGACGCCATTTTAAACACATGATTTAAGTTTCTATTAATTATTGGTAATTTTTATGTCTGCTCATTGTGATAGTCCCATATATGACAGTAAAGTTCTCTTATTACAATTTGTTGAATCGGTAATTCTAATATATTTAATTAATTAACTGATGTGACCTTTACTTGATGAAAATCCATATCAATATTAAACACAAAAACACAATTGTGTGATTTTCATAAAATATCTTTATTGAAAAAGTGTAACAATTGTTTCGCCAACACTTTGACTTCTTTAGACTGAAATGTAAACCTAACACAAACGGAATAATTCTAGTGAGCTAAACTATTTTCAGGGTGGGGGCTGATATACAAATCTACTCGGTCATTTAATAAATTATTACATTTTCAATGTTTGTTTATTTCAATAGTTTCAAGTAATGATAACTTTAACTCTTTATCTTCCGAATTTAAAATGGTAAACTTTGAATTAAAAGAATGATTACAAGTGTTTAGATGTTCTGCATAGTTGGAGTCATTTTTGTTATGATTAAAGCTTCTTTGTGTTCTGATATCATTGTTTCCACAGATCTTTCAGTTTGACCGATATACAGAGAGAAAACGGAACTTTTTTAAAATAAAAAGCAAAAGCTTACTACTTTGGTAAAATTCATTTATTTTATCTAAAGTAGTCGCCTTCAGCTTCACTACAACGTTTTGCACTGTCAATTAACATGTCGAATGAATTTTTAAGTTTATCTTTAGAGATCTTTTTCAAGATTACTGTCAACGCAACGCCTTTTTAATGGTTTCGACGTCGGCATAACGCTGTCCTTTCATCGGCAAATGCAGTTTGGAGACTAGATAGAAATCATAGGGGGCCAAATCCGGTGAACAAGATTGATAGCCAAAATGCCATTTGTAGTTAGAAAATTAGTGATAAGCGTCGAGCAATGAGATGCTGCATTATCACGTAACAAACGCCGGCTACCATTTTCACGATATTGAGAGCGTACACGACAAATATCCGCCAAAACACGCTTCATAACACCAAGTTAATATACAGCATTGACTGTTTGACTAGTTGGTTCAAACTCTTTGTGCACTATGCCTTTCGAATCATAAAAACAAATCGATATTATTTTCACTTTTGACTTTTCCAAACGGCTTTTTTTCGGTCTTTCTTCGCTTGGATGCTTCCATTCAGAGCTTTGACGCTAGGTTCCTGGATCATATTGGAAAGACCACATCTCATGGCCAGCTACAATAGAATACCTGAAGTTTTCGTCCTTTTTTGAGTCTTCAATCAAGTCAGTACATTGTTGAATTCGAAGCAATTTTTGATCATCGGTTAGCTTGTGTGGTACAAACCTTGCACATATATTTCTCAGTCTCAAATGCTGTGTCAAAATGCGATGAATTAAATCCTTGGAAATATTTAATTCCATTCTCACGTATCACAATGAGGATTTCGGCTCATTTCTGATAAATTCACGCACAAGTTCGATGATGCTTTCCGTAACCATAGATTTTTTTGCACCAGCGTTTACGCCACACATAGACACTCGTACATGATAAACACGGACCGCCATACGCTTGTTTCGTTAAATTAAACGTTTCAGTAAACGATTTACCAAGCTTAAAACAGAATTTGACATTTATTCTTTGTTCAAAATTCATTTTTCGACAAATGCCGAGTTACTTTATGCGCAATTTCTCTGCTGTTAATGATGCAAGTGTCATGATGTTTTGATGTAACATTGGTGAAAGATCTACCTTACCGACGCATGTTTTTTAAATAGACGGCGCCACTAAGACTTACTATTTTAAAAAAGTTCCCTTTTCTCTGCGACAAACTGTGCATATTTTAGAGCAATCACGATTTGTTGGATTTATTTATTGTCTCTGTTATGTATAATAAATTTTCCTAACGTATTCTTAGTTTGAAAGACAATATCTACATCATGTTTTTAAGTAACTTACATATTTAGATTTTGGGCGTATGTAGTTTGTTAGGTTTTTATGTAGTCGGGTATATCATTCGTAAGGCTTTTTACGTTATTATTTTTTAGCAAGTCAATTAAATCACTTATAACCGTTATTAATTATTTGTTTTATTTAATAGTTATTTTACGATATTTACCTCTCTGAAAATTCTTAGTAGAAAGGGGAATGGTTAACAATCTGTGTATCACAGTATTTACGCTGCTATTTTTTTATTAAACAGGTGACAGGAAGAATTATGTATGGTGGTATTTGTGTGGACAGATTTGTGATACTTTGCATATTTTAAACGGTTATTATTTTTATAAATTCGTTAAATCTAGAAAATTTAAATTATCATTAATTTCTATTTCAATCAAAATTGTATATTCAGGTGTAAACTCCTAATAAAAGTAAGAAAACTATTTAGCTGTCTTTTAGTACCTATGAGACAGACGAATATATCGTCTACATATCTGTACTAACATTAAAAATTCCTAAACAGGGGGTAATATTATGGATTTTAGTTTCCAAATGAAATAAATCTCATAAAAATCTCCGCTAAAAGCGGGCTAATACGATTACCCATAAATTGACCTTTGTTGAAAGAAGAATAAATATTATTATTAAATTGAAAATAATTTTGAGAGAGGCAAACTGATAATGCGTTTAAGATTTGTTATTTAACTACAGAATCTACTTTATTTATAACTAAAAGTTCATTAACACATCTTCTTCTGGGCTTCCGGGGTGGAATCGTGTCACTGGTATAACTGCTGACGTTTCGTACCCACTCGTATGGAACATCTTCAGGGCTTAACTACTGCTACTGTCTGTTGAACTGAAACTTTGTTTCAGTGCGACAGACGCGGTTCCAGCTCGGAAACCCAGAAGAAGATAGTATGGACCACGACCGCGGAAATCTACGTACCAGATTCACTAACACATCTTTAGGCGGAATGCTAGGAAATAAATTTTGAACGTCAAAAGAAATTAATGTACTCCTCCTATTTAACTTGATGTTTTTCAATTTTTGTACTGTATGTAGAGAATTTTTTTTAGATTGTAGGTGGGAGTAAAATTACTGTACTTAGTGATTACGCCGATCAGTAATTTTGAAATTTTAAATGACGAAAGATACGCCTGGTTTGAACGACATATTTATCCTTATGTATTTTAATTAACGAATACAATTTCGAAGGTTGTGGATTCATTATTATAAGTTTACATTTATTTTCTAGTGGAAAGATATTCCGAAAATAATTAATTAACTCGTTATTTTATTTTTGCAATTTTACCGTCGGGTCTGTTGTTAATGAGGTGTAATTATCTGGGTTCAAGAAGTTCAAAGTCTTTTCTACGTATTCTACTCTACTGATAGCTGTTATTATTTTCAATAATTTTCAGGCAATAGCAAAATAAAATGAAATCGTTGCTCCCTAATATAAAATTTATTAGGGCATAAATCATTTGATAACCTTATCATTTATTTTTTGTATTTTGATGTCATTATTATTAATTGACGTGTCTCTTGACGTATCTCCAGGTACTCTTGCTTTTGTCGTTACTTTAACAAATGATGGAGGAAATCAACATCTTGTATATTAGTGTAACGTGTTTATACGTGCTTTATACGTGATTTATACATGTAGGTACATGCACCAACCATGAAACTGGTTCTCATAGAAAACCCAACAATTGAGATGATCGTTTTATTCCTCGTTATGCTTAAGAAGTCGATATGTATTGTTGTGGAGGCCAGAACCAAATTACAGCTTATATGAAAGGTGAATACTCATCAACTAACAATTCGATATAAGCTAAGACAGGCGAGTCTCTTTTAACGAAAGTCGACTTCAAGGCCAGAGCTCCTCATGAAACATCGAATAGCTCCGCTGCAATTGCAAGGGAAGATCAAAATTGGAATACAGTTGATTGGTGATGAGTGCTATTTACAAACAAGCGCAGGTTTTGCTTGAAAACTTCTGATGGACGACGAAGAGGGAAACATTTTTCCGAGTGAACGCTTAGCCCAAGAGTAAATTGCGAGGATGTTTACTTATAATGTGGGCGGGTATAAATATAGAGGAGTTTTATCTTATTCCCAGAGGATTGTTGACCACTAACATGTACATAAGTAAAATACTGGAAAATTATATAGTTTCCTAACTATCATTTCTGGCCAATAACTTTCTACTTATGCACGATAACGTACATGTTTAACTCAGACCAATGTTCCACAGATTGCAGGACCAGCATGTAGCACGGACTTAAATCCACTAAAGCATGTATGGGATATGCTCAATAGAAGGATTGGAAACCGCACTCCTTCTGCCAGAACACTGGATTAACAGAGCGATACTGTTAGATGAGTGAGAATATATTGCACAAAATAAAATAAAACACATAATCCAAGGCATGTCTAGAACAATATATTTGGTATACAAGCTCGTGAAGTTAACACTCGATATTAACACATGGATCAATAAGTCCCGAGACTAACAATGAAAACAACATTTTTTTTGCAAATTTTTTTTTTATTCATCAACATAATCACCTTTTAGGGTGATACAATGGTTCCAACGCTTTTCCAATTTTTCAATACCATGTTTATAAAAAAATTTATCTTTCGCTTCAAAATAAGCTTCAGTTTCAGCGATGACCTCCTCATTTGAGCCAAATCTTTTTCCCTGGAGCATTTTTTTAAGATCAGCAAAGAGCCAGTAGTCACTGGGGGCTAAATCTGGCGAATATGGGGGGTGGGGAAGCAGATCAAAACCAAATTCGTTCAATTTTGCCATTGTTTTCATCGACTTGTGGCAGGGTGCATTGTCTTGGTGAAAAAGGATTTTTTTTCTCTGCATGTGCGGTCGTTTTTTTGCGATTTCCTCCTTCAAAAGCACCAGTAAGTCAATATAATAATCACTGTTGATCGATTTACCTTTTTCGAGGTAGTCAATGAAAATCACGCCATGTGTATCCCAAAAAACTGACGCCAGGACTTTGCCAGCTGACTGCTGCGTTTTCGGACGTTTCGGACGGCTTTCGCCAGCTGTGCGCCACTCAGATGACTGCCGCTTCGACTCTGGAGTGTAGTGATGTATCCATGTTTCGTCCATGGTCACGTAACGACGCAAGAAATCTTTTTTGTTGCGAGTAAATAGCGATAAACAGCTTTCTGAATCATCGACTCGTTGCTGTTTTTGTTCCATCGAGAGCAATCGCGGCACCCACTTGGAAAAAACCTTTTTCATGCTCAATTTTTCATGAAGGATAGTAAATACACTTCCATATGATATCTGTGTCATCTCAGCAATCTCACGGAGCTTCACTTTACGATCTTTCATTATAATTTTTGTCACTTCACTCACATTTTTCCGGTGTAACGGCTTCCACAGGTCTACCCGAGCGTTCCGCGTCATTTGTGTCGGTACGACCATGTTTAAACTCGGCAAACCACCGACAAATCGTTGCTTTTGATGGACAAGAGTCCGGGTAACATTTTTCAATCCATTGTTTTGCTTGCGTGGTGTTTTTACCCATTAAAAACAATGTTTTATCAGAACACGAAACTCGGTTTTTTCCATTGTTTAAACAAACTACAAAACGACTTTACTCCAACCTCGATAACTCAGCTGTTTCTGGTCCGATCGACTTAAAATTTTGACACGTTTCAAGCAAAGGTTAGTACTCTAGAAAGACGTGGTTACTGGTTTACTACGAGCGCCATCTATGGGTTAGTCTCGGGACTTATTGATCCATGTGTTAATAGTTAGGGTATTACTTCTTTCTTCTCTCTTAACGATTATTTCTTAAAAAAATTTTTTGTTAGTAAAAATATACTAACAGGCAATTTTTAACTACGCAAAACTTTGCACAAATCTCTTTTTTTTTCTTGAAAATGGCCCTTTTTCATGCCAATGTGTTAATTTAATTGTATTACATAGATATATGAAAATTTACATTTAATATACTTTTAGAAACAAAATTATAGTACCAACATAATTATTGTCATTATTATTAAGTTTACACTAATTTTCGAAAACTTTTCAAAACAAAATACATCTAACGTATTAAACTTTTCATTTTTAAGTATTTAAATTTAATATACTATGCAGCTATTTCTCTGAATAAAATTATCATACTCAATTGAATAATTATAATTGACTTTGCCATAAAAAATTATTTAACTCATCACTAACAGATGCGCTCGCCAAAAATGTTCACTTAATATCATGGGGAAAGATTCATTGTCCGGAAGAATAACCCTTTACCGTTAACAGTTGTCGATCCTGACCCCACTCTTTTTTTCGTCTAAGTTGGGGTTAATTTTCCCTTAATTTAACACCATCTTTGTATTCTTTGCTATCATCTGATTGTATATTTCATACGCGCCAAATGTAAAAGTAACAAGCGAACGAACATACGCTAACGCTACAAAAAGTGTATTGTCAGAATGCATTACAACAGTTGTAAATGTCAAAATCTTTGATGGTCGGTTGATACCGAGCGGCATATACGATGTCGTCTCATTGGTAATCTGATGGATTCTTAGAAGTGATCGTCTCTCTACATGTGAGAGTTCATCTCGTTCGTTTCTTTTTTCCTCAATGGCGCACGTCTATATATTTCAGTATTATTAGGAGTCTCAGTCGTAAAAACTTTATTTTGACGATGCAATATTCGATTGCGCACAATGATCTTGAAAACGTTCGAAAAGAAATTCACTTCGTCCTTTATTTGGTAAGTAAAGCTGACATAATGTGACGCTTAGCGACCGTGTTAATATATTTCGGAATTCTTTTTTGTTTTTATAAAATTATTATTTTTAAAGAAACAGTAAAACAAGAAGAAAATCTAGGAAAAATAGTTTCCACAATAAATAATAATAATAATAACAGAAATCCATGCTTTCACATCCCTAACAGTTGAACAACAATTATAGCAGCATCTGTAAGTCATCAGTTATTATTATGTTCTCGCTCAAGGCGCGACTTAAAATCTTCCGCTGTCGGTATTCACTTTCAATGTAACTAACTACTGAGTTATCGGATGACTACAAATTATTAAAAATTGTCACGATGATTATTATTTAATCTATTGGATTGATTCGGTCTTTACTTTAAGAGGGTAGCCGTATATATTTCGGGAATAGCAAACAAAAAAAAATGTTTATTATCGAAAATATTTTTATTGCTTTTCAAAATATTCTCCTCGAAAATCAATGCACTTTTGCATTCGTTTAAACCAATCCGAAAAGCATTGCTGCCACTGTGAAGACGGTATCTCTAAAAGATGAGATTTGAATGCCTCAATTGTCTCTTCCGGCGTAGAAAACCGTTGACCACGAAGTTTATTCTTCGCGTGTGGAAACAAAAAGAAATCACAGGGTGCTAGATCAGGGCTGTACGGCTGATGGCTCATCAATTCAATATTTTGCGCGGTCAAATATTCAATTGTTTGAACCGACCTGTAAGAGCTCCCATTGTCATGGTTGAGAATGATCTGTCGTTTTCGGTTTGTTTTCCTTATTTCTTCAAAAAATTTTCTCAAGCAAATAATTGTGTACCATTCGGAATTGACAGCTCTACAACTCTCTAAAGGCATGGTTGCAACATGACCGGTTTTTCCGAAAAAACAGGCGACCATTTGTTTTGATGTGCTTCGAACGCGAACAACTTTTGTTGGTGTTGGCTCACCTTGGAATAGCCACATAGTCGATTGCTGTTTACTATCGGGCTCATACGTATGGATACAAGATTCATCACCTATGACGACTTTATAAATTTTCTTTAAAACACCGCCATTGTATTTTTTGTACATTTCTTGGCACTAATCAACGCGAGTCCTTTTTTGAGCGGTTGTCAAATTATGTGGTACCCAACGTAAACATAGCTTCTTAACGGCTAAATGTTCATGCAGGATCTTATGCATACTGGTGTTACTAATACCTAGAGATGCCCTGATCTCACAGTATATCACATGACGGTCTTGCATTATCAATTCAGACACTACATTGATATTTTCCGGCACAATATTTGTGGGACGACCTTCACGAAATCCATCATCCAAAGCACACCGTCCAAGTTTGAATTCACTATACCAACGACATACTGTAGTTTTCGATGGTGCTTTATCACCATATAAGTAATTCAGCTCGTCGATGCATTCTTGCTGAGACAATCCACGCCGAAAGCTATGAAAAATAATTGTTAAGTTACTGTCAACAATAGAAATAGCGACCGGATAATGAAACTGTTAAGGTAAATATATTGTCAAAAATTACAAACTTCACGATGCAATCATCAGATCGGAGGCAACACTAACAGTCTTGCCAGTTCCCGAAATATAAACGGCTACCCTCGTATAAAAATTTGTGACGAAATTATTAAATACACACTGTTATGGTACGTTTCAGCTTATTTCAGTTTGACTAAATAAAAAGTATGTACCGTTACAGCAGCTCCTGGTGTAAGATTACGATAAGTTAACGATAATGTAAATGAGATTCATATACACTGAGCAGTAGATATAATATTCACGCACTCGTTAATTAAACACAAATTTTTATAAGTATGAGTTCTCAATTAAACGCAGAAATACAAAATCAATCCATTATAAATATACGTACACATATAAAAAGCCAGATTTTATGTTATTCGTACATATAAAATACATGTTATTTTAAGTTTTAATTAAGATTTTTCCCTCTAATTACCCATTTATACATAACAATTGGAAATGTTTACAATAATCCAATGTTTATAAAGTACTTGGCATAAACACTATTACATTTAAGAAAATACCTTTTCATATACTTAGAACATCCTTAAGGTCAATGCTGTCTTTATCACTTTCATTTAAATTAATCATAG
>JAVIWB010005559.1:0-75146 GCA_031893035.1 Dermolepida albohirtum
TAGTAAGTCGTTTTATTTATATTTTAAGTAAAGATTTTTAATAACAAACAAGTATGTTAAAACATCATAGGATAGGTCGCGTACAATCCTAACGACACATATGCATGCATTAAGCTTGCGTAACTTAGGTAAACACACGCTGAATAAAATCAATAGAGGGCAGTTACTTTGACAAATCGAGTATGAGTTAACCCGATCAATTCGTTTGAGTAGTAACATCGTCCGTACGTGAATACATCTCGCGCCAATATATCAGGCGCATGTATTCTCGCGTTTTTCCCTATTTATCATTCCACTATATCTTGATTGAATTGTGCACGTATGCATTCCAATTACTTTACCGTGCCCTACAGAGGAGTGAAACGCAAATTTTGTCGCCAAATTGAATTCTTTACCGCCGACACGACGACGTCATTCGATTTATGCGCCCGTACGTCGTCATTACGAGATAAACGCTTCTTGATATTTGACAAGAACAAATTGTCATTCAACACGTACGTCGACATGCACACATATGCAAGAAAATATTTACATTTCACGTGTTTTCAGTTACGGAAAGGAGTGCTCATACATCAATGTCTACAGATGCCTTTATGTATGTAAATGCTTTTCAACATTGTTCGAACAGAAATCACGAGCTATTCAGAACAAATCCATTTGTGATGAAAGGAACTGGGAGTTTTTTACTATTGTCCATTAATTAAATGGCATCTGATTAGTTTGCGACACTCAATCGGAACATTTAATAAAGTTAACAGTTAAAGAAAAAAGTGCAGAAACATTTAAATCAAAAAACAAATTTATACTTTGTTACTGTTTTTGATAATTTTATTTGTTCATTACATAAAAAGGTCTTTACTCGTTGATTCATATTAATTTTTAAATATTTCCAAGAGAGTCTGTTTTAATCCACTGTTATCGCTACCTTCAATTCTTTTCTTTGGACTGTCTCATCAATAGCTACTGCTAAATTACTCTGGCTCTAAGAGTTGCTGTGTACCAGTTATGTGCAAAAATCCAAACAACTTCTTCCATCTTTTTATTAAACCATGGTAATTCTAGCTTCTTCTATCTTTTTATCAAACCATGGTAATTCTAACTGTAAGGTGATCAGATGACACGTTATTTTGTTCTCTTTTCTTGAAGCATAGAAATATAACTTGTCTAAAATGAAACATTTTCATTCAAAAAGTATATCAGAACAAAATTCAGGACTCTTTTGTTTCCTTGCATTATTATTGATAATTATTAGCATCGTTTACAAACTTACTGGGACATAGTGGAGAGTACGGGCAGCTTCTTTACGAACCTCTGCACCAAGTCTCGTCTAAATACCTCACATACGAATAGACTGGATTTTGTTCTCAACCAGACCATGTGCATTGTTTCCGAGGACTTCGAAGTCTACCCCAAAATTCTGGCTCTCCGTTTTGACCCATATTAAGCCCCAGGACATCCGGAGGCATAAGATATGATATATATGATAAAATCACCGAAAATCCAGCTCTGCCAATTCATAAAGATCCCGCTGATACAACATTTGATCGTTTAAATTTATATGAGTGTCTTTGAAAACCAATCAACTGCTCTGAGAAGAAGACTTTCTCGATGCGGACTCGCGAATGTCTGAATAGCGAGATTTCGCTTGAATAGAGGCAACGCTTGTTGAATATTAAACAGCCTGCGCAGGGTTTTTTCTACAGCATCAGAGCTGGGTATCTCTCATTAAAGTACGGTCGAGTCATGGTAGATGCGGCCAGATGGTACATAAGTAGGGCATGAAACCGAGCCCTGGAAACGACTGAGGCATAGAGAACCAAACAAACAGAACACATATTGTACAAATGTGAAGACAAGACTTCCTAAAAGCCACACCTGAAGCCATTCGGTGGCTCTAAAATCTTGATCTAAGGCCGTGATTTTCACTAATCTAGATTTACATGTCTGTCCTCATTTTATATAGATGTTTGTATTATCCTCTTGTTTTTCGTTCAGTACGCTCGCCCGAATTGTGTCCTCGTGACTTTTTCTCTTTGAAAAAATCAAAATCAAACTGACGGGGCGAATGAAGATCAGAACTGAATCTCAGATTGTACAGAATACCTAATCAAAACCTAGCTTCCAGAATGCACTCCTCTCGTGGCAGAGGCGTTAAGATCAGTTTGCATTCCCAAGGGGACTACTTTGAAGATGACGGATGGTGAATGGAATCTTGGTATTCTACAAATTTATGTAACGCTATTTCGGTAACTTTGGATGCTACCCTGTAAGTTCTAAATTGACGGACGACGCATTCGTCGTCCGTCAATTAGAATAACAGGACTCCATTGAGTCCTGTTATTCTGAAATTTCATGAATCATTACACTTCGGGAACTCGTACGCCTTTCATTGGTTTGATGCGACACGAAGTTTGTAAAATATTATCACATTCTTGTTTACTCCGACCAAATACAGTTTTATATATGTGTTATATCACACAATAAGATTCCGGGCGTTTATTACTTTAATATACATATCAAATAAATGAGATAATACACGTACACTTATATACTGATACATACCATAGAGAAACGTATCCGTATATAAGATACAGTTGCAATAAGAGAATGAGAATAAACAGAAAAAACACGTCAGATGTACATCTGTATGTATGTAGGCAGATATCGATTCTGGCCATATAAATAAATGGTCGATCGTTGACACATGATATGCATTAAATAAACAACCATACATATACAATACCAATCGTCGTTGAAATTACATGCAATCGTGATATACGTATAGTAAGTAAATCTTCAGTTATGTTCATGTGACAAGTTCTAGCATGTACAATGCATTGAAAGAGGTGAGTCAATCGTTATTGCAGTAAAACAATGGCAATGAACTTTTTACGCTTAGCAAACCGGAGTGGCACGCCCTCTCGTCAAGATTAATAATTTAATACGGACAACTTCAAGGTCAGAATTAATATATATACGTGCTGTACCTAACCTGGAAGTTTACACATGCAGTTACGTCAGAAGAGCGTAAAAGTTAGTATTTCTAGCACAGTAGAACTTTTGGCAGGTGTATGAATAATTTTGATCGACATGCCAAAACCTTTACTATTAAATAAAAAATGCTATTTACAGAAAAATTGTAATAATAATAACAAAAATATTTTATTTCTCCACAAAGTCAAAGTAGGACAAACAAAATCTATACTATGACCATATGCTTATGTAAAAATTTTCATGTAAAATTTCTGAAAAAGAAAAACCTCATCGAATATTAATTCGGCATTTTTTGATGCGTGAAACAACGAAGCTTTACTAAAAATGTTACTTCTAGGTATTGGGAGGATAAAACTCGAATGGTATCTGGCAGCAATCCGTGACATCAATAAATTTAGTCGAGATACGTGGGTCGTCTTTTAAGTTTTGAATATAAAACTGGAAAAAACAGTAGATAGCTTTTGAAGACTTCATTGTTCTTTAAAGTATTCTCCACGAAGATTAATGCACTTTTGCATTTTTGAAGGCATCGATTGCTTCTTCTGAAGACTGGAACCTTTGATCACGCAGTCCGTTCTTGATTTTGGGAAAGGTAAAGAAATCGTTGGGACTTAGCTCTGGACTGTACGGATATTGGTCCTATAATTCGACGTTTTGTTGCGTTAAAAATTCAATTGTCTTGCGTGTTGCGTGCGAGCTTGCATTGTCTTGGTGGATGATGGTGTGTCGTTCGGGGTCGGTTCTTTGATCTTGTAGTATTTTTGACACATGACTTCCAGACAAATATCGCGACCATCTTTTTAGAAACACTTCTAGCACGGATAACTTTTGTCGGCTTTTCTTCACCTTGAAACACCCAAACAGACGACTGGCGTTTATTTTCTGGCTCATAAAAAATTATTCCGGGAAAATGTTTTCGATTTAGTTCCGTTTCTCAACTAATTTGTCAAATTTAACAGTTCGTTGTAGCTACAACACTACACGTATCGCACTGAAACTTTGGACTTAGGTTAATTTTTAGTACTGACATTTGATTAGTGGCGCCCCCTATGTCCCACTATGCAAAACTTAAGACATTCCACGTAGTAACAAACAGTTCTAAATTAACATTGAATAGATGAAAAACGACTTTTAACTGATAAAGAACAATTTTTAACTAGTAAGCAACTATTTTGAACTGTTAATGAAGAGATAAAGCTGTTATTTATTTGTTAAAAGTAGTTTTTTGCAATCATCTCCTGAACGTTTTAATTTCGCACTTGCTGTGACATGGTCATGTAAAGAAAGTATTAGTAGTGGAGGGGATAAATATCTCACAATGGACACCCATGTTATTTCTTATGATTTTTTGCTCCTGTACTCTCTTAACTCGTGACCACCAATATTACAGTACTTACCCACCCGTAGATTTTCCCTTTGGAGGTACTACAAGAACGTGGAAAACTCCATACTTTAATGGAGTTGAAAGATGCCATTACAATTGACCGAGAAATGCTGACTCAAGTTATGGTTACTTTCTGGTGAACGTGGAAAGCTCCATACTTGAATGGAGTTGAAAGATGCCAATATAATTGACCGAGAAATGCTGAGTCAAGTTATGGTTACTTTCTGGTATTGAGATGAAAATTTCATTCACGATGACCTTTCGATTTGTAAAAATGAAATAATTTTTTATTGAAAATCAAATGCGTACTGTTCATTTAAAAAAGGTCTGTTTCCCACAAGTCGCTCTGTATAATATCATATTTTTTAATCCGTATTGTATTGAACTAGAAGGATGCAATAACTGTACAGTAATATATATAATATGATTTACAAATTCTGTTCGAGTTTGATTAATCTATGACTGGTAAAAATTAAATATCACCTAGGGTTTTAAAACGATGTCATTGTGAATATATCGATTAATGAGCCCGAATTTAAAAAGCTTGTTTCTAAGAAACGTTTTTTTTCGTTCCCATTATGTAATTGCATTTCTCTATATGTCTAATTTCCGATCTTATAACACCTGACATCAAATAAATAGATACGCAATAATATATGACAATTGTATCACTTAATCAACAACTATGGGAAAATTCCTTTATACAATATTTACCGATACAGAAAAAGAAATAATCTATCGGCAGTGGAAACACAAACACGTGTTCTATTTCAGATATTAGAGATAAATGATATTGCCCTTAATCTCTGACATGGGATTATACGCCTTCAGCATGTAATTTGGCACATACGAAATTATAGGTGCTCTGTACTCCCCCTATCGGAAAAAAGTTTACCCAAAACCCTATCAGATTCGTAAAGTTTTCTTCGTAAGTGTGGACTTTTTCCTCATTCGAGGTGTTTCTGCACTAAATTTAGCTTGTTATTTTGTGATATTAAATATACTCTGCCCCTCGTAGAAATTAGAAAACCAAGTGACTAAACTTAATTCGGTCGAAATTTCTATTTTATAACCAACACTACGAAAGGATGCAAATCCTAATTACAATGATTGCTAATGTTAACTAAGCAAATATTTTGTAAATTTTTGCAAATTTTCAAACAAGAATGCGTGAATTCGCGCACTATACATGCGCTTAATGACTATGGTAAAATTTGCTAAGCAGAAATTAAAAACAACTGTTTCGAAACGAAGAATATATCCGCTTTTCTAAAATGTTCATTATATAACATCTAAAAATTGTTAACAGTTCATAAAGTCTACTCATATGAGAGGTTTGCTACTATAAAAATATAAATGCTATAAATTTTGCATTATTAAAATAATCTTTGACTTTGCTGCATATTTTGGGCCATACTATCCTCTCCTCCCTCCTTAATGCTCGTGACTTTCTTCTAAATCCCGTATGTTGGTACATGCAGGCTCTTTAGGTCCTTAAATTAATAATGTCTCTCCATTACATTGCCTGTGTTTTACAAATTTTGGACATAATGAGATCTCTCCGCCTCATATCGTCTTTTTGCTTCTTCCTTTTCTATATTGAATCAGCTTGATGCATTCAAGTTTGTAGCATTTTTTGTTTCTAGGAGGAGAGTGTCAGAAAGAAAATTGTTAGACTTATGTCGAAGTTATCTTATCGTCATATTATTGTTTAATTGAATACTTTTTGAATTTCTGAATTTGTATATTGTACTATTGGCAAAAGAAAATGGAAAATCAATTATAAAATAACGAGCTTTCTTTAATAGAGGAAATGTACAACACAGAAATGGTATTTTCGGTTTAAAAGGTCCATTTTGACATAAATAATTTTCAACGTTCAGGAAGACCATCGATTTTGTGTGAAGATCGTCTGAATCCTTTAATTCTTGCGCTAATTAGCGCGGGAATTAGCCATTATAAAGGATTGTAACCAAGCGTTAATAATACAACACGCATCCATGGGTAATGTTCAAAATTTGGATGTTTAATTGCCGCATGTTCTGAAGGAAAACTACAAGAATCAGTGTGTCGACATTTCTTTCTCTTTACTAGTTCATCGAAGTTTTACTTGTAAGCAACACCGACCGTTTTTATCCCATATTGTTATTGTTGCTGCAGTTGTTAAAGCTGTTTAAGGTATCCAGGGACCGTTTAAATACCCTTAAAGCTAATAGGAAGCTGTTCAGACTGTTTAAGCTGCCCTTTATTGGCTGTTTAATACTTATCATTTATTAATATCTACACTGATGGCATCTATTAAACTCCGGTGGCATATTAGGGACCACTGACTAACGCTGACACTATGATGATTCATATCCTAACGCTATCTCACTACCCCTAGCAGCTAGAACCGTTTCAACTTCACCCCTTGTTTACAACCTCGTGGTTACATGAAGAAGGTAGTGAAGCGAATAAAATGTGAAATCAGACCTCTGCGTTAAATCTTATGGGTTTTTGATTTAGAACTCTCTTAGTTATAGTACTATTTTTGAACCTATATGTCTTGAAACTATATTCTACTTAAATTAATTTATTGATTAATTAGTAGACAGGTAATTACTGCGTTGCATTATAATTTCAGATAAAAATCGAAATGATCTACCTACATACGTACAAACAAATATAAGCTCAAATAATTTGTTAAAGGATTTTACTTGGTTTTATTCCTTTAGATAGTGTAAGTCTTTCAACGACCAAATCAATGCGAATGCAGACCAAGTTAGCATACAGAGTAAAACTTCTCTGGACATCAACATCCTCACGGCTGCTGTTGATTGTCTAGCTCCTACATTTAAACTAAAGGTTTGCTAGTTCAAGATGAGGTTATATAGGAATTATTTCAGGTTATTGGAGAGTTATGTTTATGATAGAGTAGTAAAAAGTTGGTTTACTTTGAGTTACTTCACTCTGTCATAACCAAATGCGCTCCTTGTCGATATCATATACTTGATTTCTGCTGTGATTATTTTCCTTGTCCTTGTTCAGTAGCCGCGTTCTATAAATATTTACATGTGTCTTTTAAATCTTCAGTTGATCGAGTTGTCATGTCAATATCATCGCCATATTGTAAGATCTGGGACTGTTTAATAAAAATTTAGTATTTAAGATTAATTATTAAGTTGGTTTTGCATATGAATTATAGTGCGCAAACAGAAACTTTGGCTACATGATAGTCAAAAATATTGAGAAGAATATGTTGGCTAAAAAATGAAAATAGATTGTGGACTGAATACTTACAAACAACGAATTAGAAAGAATGTAAAGAGAAATACATATATCCACTATGCTGAATCATGTGTATGCAATCTAAGAGGAGCAAAAAAGTCTTGAAGAGTACGCCAGTGGAACAACAGGAAAGGGCAGACCAAGGTTAAGGTGGCTGGGTAAGATTATGAAAGAAAGAAATATAACATATTAGAAAAGAAAGGCAAAGAATCGCGAACTGTGGAAAAAGAAAAAAATGCTGGAGGTAAAGCGAATGGTGCACGGTATGTCCGTTACGATAGGAAAAATGCAAAGAATGTGTGATCCTACTTAGACATACGAGGGAGCGTTTTTATATTCGCGGAATGGGGGACAAGGGGTGGAAATAAAAAAACCAAATTATTTTTCTTTTTCAATATATTCACCTGCAAGACGGATACATTTTTCACATCTTTCAATTAATTTATTTATACCCTCATAAAAAAAATGATTTCTCTTTATCTGCAAAATTCGCCGAAACTGCCTCCTTGACTTCATCATCGGCAGTAAATTTTTTACCCCGCAGCTCTTTTTTTATTTTCGGAAATAGGTAATAATCACTCGGGGCCAGGTCTGGGCTGTAGGGTGGGTGATTCACAATTTCGAAGCCCACCTTATGCAGGGCAGCTAACGCAACGCGGCTCTTATGGACGGGCGCGTTGTCGTGCAAAAGCAGAACACCTTTTGTCAATTTTCCCCGTCTTTTCTCTTTAATGGCTTCTTTTAGTCGCTCTAATATTGAAGCGTAATATTCTCCGGTTATAGAAACACCTTTATCTTTATAATCAATCAACAATATTCCTTCCGAGTCCCAAAATACCGTTGCCATGAGTTTCCCAGCTGATTGTGACACTTTAAATTTCTTGGGAGGTGCTGTGCCCTTTTTATGCCACTGCATGGAGTCTTGTTTGGACTCAGGTTCATAATGATGAACCCAAGTTTCGTCTCCAGTAACAATTCCACTCAATACACCATCCTTGTCTTCATTACAGAGGTCCAAAAATGCACGCGAACACTCTACGCGCTGTTGTTTTTGCGGCGGCGTGAGCATTCTCGGCACCCATCTTGCGCTGACCTTAGACATGCCGAGATGATCGTGTAGGATTTTAAAAATTGTTCCAACCATTTCTGCGAGTTGTTTCTTCTTTAGTCGAGCATCTTCGAGTACAATTTGTTCAATTTTTTGGATAAGTGCTGGCGTGGTCACCTCAATGCTCCTGCCCGGCCTCGGGTTGTCTTCAAGGGATTCCCTTCCTTGTTTAAATAAACTATGCCACTTGTACACCATGGTTTTTCCTGGACAAGAGTCGCCGAAAACCAATGACATCTCATTCATTATAGTCGCGACTGATTTTCCTTGCCTGGTAAGGAACTTTGTAACGGCACGATATTCGATTTTTTCCATATTTCACTTTTCACTCCTGATTATGTTATTTGGTTGATGATAGCTCAAAGACTAACTGTCTAATAACAATGAAACTTCGTATTTATACTAATCATGGGTCGCTGGCAGGCCACGCCCCCAATTCGCCTACTCACCCCTCTACAACCCGCTCATTCCGCGAATATAAAAACGCTCCCTCGTATTTCCAAAATATTGAACGCCAGTGACTGTTGTTGCTTCCGAAGAAACTAGTTCAGAAGCCTCAAGATGAGGTCAAGGTCCTTTATAGATTCTAGCACCAAGGAGTAAATAAGTAAATATTCCTATTAAAATCTCTAAACGGAAGTAGATCTGTTTCGATTATTTTTTTAAAACAAAATGGAGCAGAATCATTTTCAATTTCTTTAATAAAGATTGTACATGTATTGTTTTGTATGGTGTTTATGATGCAAAAGGGATATTAATTTCATAGCAGTTTAAAATTACGCATTATTATGTGTGTTGCTTAATGAAACTATATTACATTTCAATGAAAAGTAACAATATGTACATTTTTGCCCACGGGTAAAATCATAATTGTAAAGCAAAATTCAATAGGTAATTAAATCTCTCTCTAATAATAGGCAATATGCTGCCCAGTTGGTGATTAACGTTAATTTCTGTATGTTAATTATCGAAGCTCTATTGAAATACAGATCGCAATATTCAGTGGCTCAATTATATAATATATATATATATATATATATATATATATATATATATATGTATTGTATTTATATATGTTTGTTCAGGTATGAACATATATAAATACATACATATATATAAGGTATATGTGTGTATATATTTATATATATTCATACCTGAACATAAGAATATAAACACTGTCAATAAAAAATAAATTCTCAAAAAAGAATAAAATATAATTAATTATCTAATATTAGTAATATTTCCACGAGATTTTCAATTCTTCTATTTAATATTTACATTAATGATCTGCTGTCTTATAACCACAAAGTCCAGACTTAAGTATTGTCGAACATGTGCGGGATTATTTAGTTCGTACTATGCTGAAAAGACCACCAACAAATACCAATCAACTTTTTGGTATCCTTTTTGAGAAATGGACTAATATTCCACAAGAGTTTCTGACAAAACTGTTCGATAGTTTACTTAAACACGTGAGAAATGTAATGTTTGCCAAACGTGGCCATACTACTAATATTTTCAGTTGTGTGCAATTATTTTTGCTGTAAAAAATTCACTAAATATATGTAATAACATATATAGAAGATACAGAACGATAAACTTTTTATGGTCATCACTTACTTATGCACACTACTGTATACATATACATATACATACATATATATACAGACTTGTTCATTCTAGAATTAGATATGCGCTGTCCACAAGTGGAAAGAGTGCAGTTAGGTTAAAGCGCGCGAGAAAGGAGGATAGAATATCTCTCACTGGCAGTTTCGTTTTCTCCCACTTTTGTATTGCAAACAACTTCCCCTACTTTTCTCGCGTTTATTTCAAGAATATTTTATTAGTTTCACGCCAAACGGCAAAACATTTCAAGAAAATAGCCATGTTTGAAAATCTTTTTAATTTTTAGAATTTTCTATTTCATTTATTTCAAGAATATTTTATTATTTTCACGCCAAACGGCAAAACATCAAGAAAATAGCCATGTTTATAATTTTTAAAATTTTCTATTTCATTTATTTCAAGAATATTTTATTAGTTTCACGCCAAACGGCAAAACATTTCAAGAAAATAGCCATGTTTGAAAATCTTTTTAATTTTTAGAATTTTCTATTTCATTTATTTCAAGAATATTTTATTAGTTTCACGCCAAACGGCAAAACATTTCAAGAAAATAGCCATGTTGCATTTTACTAAAAGATTCAAATAAAATGCATCAAATAATTTATACAATTCAAAAATCTAGGTACGTATTGTCAATGCACGCGAGAAAGTAGGGGAAGTTGTTTGCAATACAAAAGTGGGAGAAAACGAAACTGCCAGTGAGAGATATTCTATCCTCCTTTCTCGCGCGCTTTAACCTAACTGCACTCTTTCCACTTGTGGACAGTGCATATCTAATTCTAGAATGAACAAGTCTGTATATAAAATTATGAACAAAGTCTTACCATTTTTTGCCCACAGTAGTATATATATATATATATATATATATATATATATATATATATATATATATACTGTGTTTGTTCATAATTTTTAAATTCTTAATTTATTCTTCCAAATCTATTTCGTCCCCCTCAAAGTAATCCCCCATGACCCCAATATACTTGTGCCAACGTTTCTTCCAATTCTCGAAACAGTTGTTAAAGTCAATTTCAGGAATAGCCTTCAATGCGCGTAGCGATTCACGTTTAATGTCTTCAATTGACTCAAAACGGTTTCCCCGGAGCGGTCGTTTGTGTTTTCTGAATAGCCAGAAGTCACACCGAGCTAAAACAGGCGAATACGGTGGTTGCGGCACGATATTGGTTGAAAATTTGGCGAAAAACTCACGAAGAATTAATGCAGTATGCGACGGTGCATTATCGTAGTACAAAAACCAAGAGTTGTCGGCCCATAATTCTGGCCTCTTTTTACGAATAGCATTGCGCAAACGACGCATAACACTCAAATAGTATTCTTTGTTGACAGTTTGGCCGGTCGGAAGGAATTCGGAGTGCACCACAACTTGATAATCAAAGAAAACTGTCAACATAACCTTGATTTTTGACTTGCTTTGACGTGGTGTTTTGGGCTTTGGCTCACCTTTGATACGACATTCGGCTGAATGATCGTCTGTTTCCGGGTCATAAGCGTAGATCCAAGTCTCATCTCCAGTTATGATGCCTTTCATTTCGTCTTAATAGTCGGAAAGCATTGTTTCACAGACGTCGACGCGACGCTGTTTTTCGAAAAAATTGAGTCATTTTGGAACAAATCGTGCTTGCACTTTTCTTAGGCCCAAATGATCTTTCAAAATGGTTTTCACTGATCCTTCCGATATTCCAACGATGCCAGTAAGGTCTCTGACTGTTAATCGTCGATTCTCAAACACCAATTCCTTGATTCTATTGACGTGTTGATCATCAGTTGATGTCGATCGCCGTCCTGGACGTGGTTCGTCTTCAACGCGTTCTCGACCCTCTTTGAATCAAAAACACATGCTCGCGACAAACAATTATCACCGAAGGCCTTTTGCAACATTCTGAACGTTTCGGCACCAGAAATTTGATTCCGTACACAAAATTTAATGGAACTTCTTTATTGAATAACTTCACTCATTGTAAAAATCACCGAATGCACTTTTTGTACTTCAGAAAGGCAAGCGTATACTAAACACTAATAATTATTTTGATATGACATTTGGCACAGATGTCACTGACAGTCATACCAACCTAGAAAAAAAATATTTCGACGAATGGGTTTTCGCGGGAAATTTAAACTAAAAAGTCTTACTATTTTTGCCCACAGTAGTATATATATATATATATATATATCTTCATTAAGCGACAGACCGGCTCCAGAAGATGACGAGGGAAATCTTGTTGAAACGTCGAGATAACGGTCTTTCTCAGGATACAACTCATACGCGGCTTAGAACCCGAGACAATATATATATGCACATATATGAAGTCATGTAAATGGTTCAACCAGATTGATAATACGCGGCCGTGTAGTGTGCTGAATAATGTTGTTTTAGCAGATAAGTAGTTTCACTTGCTTACTTATCTTTGATGCTATGCAGAATGTAATTTCAAAATAGAATATAAAAATATTAAAATAAAATACTCGTTTGTTCTTAAAGAAAACTGCTGAATAGCTTAGACTTTGATAATTACCGACTCTAAACATCCCGACAAATACTCTTTATCTACATAAACTTGACAATAGTTGTGGGTTAACAAGTGTATTTTTATGTATAAATCATTTTAAACTTTTATTTCATTGTTTTAGCACATGAAACTGTGCGGAACTAACAACAATAATAACAATAATATTTGCCCTATTTATATTTAATTAATTAATACAGAATTATTATCCTTTCCTTAAATATCATTAAGGACATTCTGAAATCTATTTTCTTTATATATAAATGCTTGTGTCGCTTGTGTCTTATTCATAAAAATAAGCTTCACTTTCAAAAACACCATTTTAGTTTTTACAATTACATTATTCATATAATCCGACACGTCTAATAACATCGTTTATGTAAATGCATTAACTATTCCTTAAGTTTACATTTGAAAGTCAATTAAGGTGATGGAATATTAACCCGACGAGAATTGCTGATGTTACTTCGGTTCAAGTTGCAGTAATTGTATCTATTTATAATATACAACATACTTTAAATGTGCAACGAACGTGAATGCACTTGCAAGCGCCTACTCAAACTATTCAAACTACGTCCAATAATCGTGGGGTATGAAATAAACATTGTTCATTTGAATAAGCAATTTATGGTATAAATAGTTGTAAAATGACCTTGTGATAGGATGCTTGATGAAATATTTTAAAAAATATGTAATAATACTTTCAAGTTGTATTAGAAGAAAAAATAACTAACACACATTCTCTTTGATTAAAACAATTCCTGCTAGTCGTGTTAATATGCAACCTGTTAATAGATAAAAACTTATTTTTGTTACGTACTAAACAATTTAGGAATAAAATATTATTTTCTGTAAACCATTCAAATATAAATAGGCAATTTATCTTATTCTGGCCTACATTCTCTACAATATGTAGGCAGAAAATTACATGAAATCAATGTTCATTACTCTCGTCATGTCAGTTAATAATTTAGACCTTGTCAAGGGTTCAAATTTTGCCATTTCACAGATTTAATATCAAAATGATCTTTACATATATATCCTATATATACAGGGCATTCGCAAACAACAACATTTTGTTGATAAACTGAGGAATATATTAAGCAACTTCATTCTCACGTAATCGCTGGTAATCTCTAATGGCAAACAACTCCATTATGACATAATCTCTGTTAATTTCTTGTGGTAAGCAACTCCATACCTTCGTAATTTCTGTAAATCTCTGATAATAAACAACTCCATTCTTACGTAAACGACTTCCAGTGGTCATTAAATTTATATTTCTTTGCTTTTTACCAACTATTGTTGATCTGGTGTAAGGTGAATTGTGCTTTTCTTCCTAAATTAATTCACTGTTTCGGTGTCGTTGCTCCTATTGGTATCAGTTTTTATCACTCTGGTTTACCCACAAACCTTCTCTATATATCTCACTATGATAGATATGGATATGTTAAGTGATGTCATAATTATATATAAATATATAAATTAGTTTCACGATGGGAAATTTTAATGAAAATTATATTATTTTCTGCTACTCCATCCTTAATTAAATACACAGAAATTAATTAAAAAGGACTCGAAGTTACACTGCCTGGTGGCTTAATTGGTAAAGCAGTCGTCTAGAAAACGGCAGATAGAGGTTCGACTCCTTCTCCAGCGCAGAAATTTTTAATTAATTTCTGTGTATTTAATTAACGATGGAGTAGCAGCAAATAATATAATTTTCATTAAAATTTCCCATCGTGAAACTAATTTATATATTTATATATAATTATGACATCATAAGCGAACTGCGGGTTTTTAAATAAATATTAGATCTGTTCCATAATACGATTTATGGCGTGTTAAAGGACTCGAAGTTACACTGCCTGGTGGCTTAATTGGTAAAGCAGTCGTCTAGAAAACGGCAGATAGAGGTTCGAGTCCTTCTCCAGCGCAGAAATTTTTAATTAATTTCTGTGTATTTAATTAACGATGGAGTAGCAGAAAATAATATAATTTTCATGTTAAGTGATCTTTTTTATAACATATTAGGAACAATTATCAGACACTTTCCTGTACTTCTCTATCGATTTTACCCTTTACTGATAGCAGACCTTTTTATTTAGTATAATAATCTATTATAGGGAAAATCGTGCATCTGTTTTGTCATACCTTTGTATTAGAACGTTTTCTTCATATCCCATTGTATTGCTTACATCTAATTGGACTCGAAAATGCATTACTATCTATAATAATTCTCATAAATGTTTGTCTTATTTACGTACCTTAGATAATTTGTGTGCATTTTGGCTTTCGACGGTACAGATCGTGTACGGAATTTGTTTCGTGTGCTTTTTGTCGTAGTTGTCCAGGTGCGATACTGTTTATTAATTATTAATTATCTGCTGACGATGACAACTTAAGTGACGAAATACGTATACATAATACGAAAATTAATGTGGAAAGGGTTTATACATCAATCTTAAGTGATTAAAAAAATACATACGTTAGAGCTATTCTTTCTCATATGTCAGAGAGTTTTATTAATTATCGATCTAGAATTCATGTTTTAATTGGCATTACCTTTTTTTGTTAGTGGTAGTACAACAATCTTTCGTTTTCCACTCACGTGTTTTCGTTATTATTGTTGTTCTTAGAGAAGTTATCTTATCAGTGTTCAATTCATATAAGTCATATGAGTTCATATGTTCGTTAAGGATTGTGTGTTCGCTTACGATTTCTTGTTTATAGATTAGTTTGTAATCTCATTTGATTATTTATTTACTTTATTGTGTTATTTATGTTTTGCTAATTTGAGATACATATTTGCATTTATTCCGTCTGTCAGTTTCGATACGCGTATTGAATTCTTGTCGCACGCAAAGAACGCATGTTTCGGTTTTATATTGAAAAATATCGCCAATTCACACATATCCGTTAATCTTCTGAACATAAAATGCGTTCAATTGGTCTGATCTTTTTATAACAAGTGTCTTGGATGAACGTCTTTTGAATAGCGATCTTACATTTGTTAAATAAATTCTTTCTATAAAATTTAACATATAACATGCTAATACAGCTTTTCGCTGGATAAAATCTTTTAGAAAATAAAGAAATTTTTTAAGATCTCTTCAAATTGAAGGTGCTTTTATTATACAACTCCATCTTTTTTAACACGTTTTGCGATATTTCTAATGTCTTTCCTTGTTGTTTTAGAGCTTTCAGTACAAGTTTTAGTGCAATCTGTAGTTAGATTGTTTGATTAGAGCTTTTAGTAACCTTATTTCTTAATATTTTGTAAATGTACTAGTGTACGGATTGACTCCTCCGTCAGAGAGGCTTGCTATCTCAGCGACGCAGTTTTGTTGCAATAGAGGTAAATGCTTACCTAAATCTCGTACTTTGTTTCTTCTTTTTGGATTACAACTATGTCAAGTTACTGGCAATAGTTCCGTCAGGTTAATTTCATCTTATTCTTTATAAATTTAATAAATAGTTAAAAAACCTGCGATTACATATAAGCATCTAATGCTTGAGTCTTAATAAACCTTTTTCTGTAGTCACGTGTAGAATCATATAAATTTTTTATATCATAGTTGAGTTATTTACTAGCTTCTTTAAGCACCTGTATATACCAGGTGAGTATAGTAAATCGTCATCAATACATTAGATTAAAGTTAAAATTTAAGAATATTTTTTTGACTTACGCGTTTTATATAGATTGGAACACAAAGCCCGTTACATTTGATTTGTAAATATTTGTATGATTTATTAATTTGTGACTATTTCAACTTGAATTAATCAATTAAATAAAGGAAGTATCATTTTTCTATTTGCATGTTATCTTCACTTTTTCTTTTGTTATTTATATATCTGGAATGGCTATCATTCAAAACGAGGCATGAAATTCCTTATTCCTTCCGATGCTCAGATATATGTACAGGATGCAGGTTATTAATTTAACAAGGGTGGCGCTCTTATTTGACAACTGACACGACCGTTTGGGACTAAACAAGCCGCATCTTGAGTGGGCAACTTCGAATGAACAATTCAATCTAAAGTACGCTTCCCGGTTTTTAAAAGCGTGTCAAAAAGTACTGGAGAGTACCCTAGGCATAACTTTTTGTACGAAGAGCATCTTTGTCAGCTCAGATTGTCTTCGGTGACTGCAAGACGAAATTTATGCAGTGCTTAATTTTTGTATGAAAATATACCAAACTTAATTGATTGTTGTTATTTTTTTTCTTTATCTTACTTGTTCAATGTGCCACCAATAGCTGCTAGATATTCTGATACGTTTGTCATGGGCACCCTGAGCGCTAACGTATTAATTGAGACACCACATGTCATGTATCACATGCCTAAAAATTATGAAGAGTTCTATAACGATGCCTCCATTGATATTTTTGCTTGGATTAAATTTGAAAAAAATTATTGTTTTTTGTTTTCCTCTGTTTTAGATATCTCAACTATTATTATATTAATGATGATTTTAATGTCTTTTTTTTCATATAATATTAAGATTTTAATGTAATGGAATATATACACTACCAGCCATAAATATTTGCCCAACCAGAAAATAATAGAAAAACAAATGTAACACTCAAATCAAAATTTTATTATATAGTTATATGAAATGTTTTAAAAAAGTATTATTTTATATCCAACAATTTTAACAAATATTATTCTAAGTTTGTTTAAATGTTTGATTTGCCAATGTGACTACCTTTAGCCTTTTGAAGGTCCAAACACTTCAATTCGTCATTGGCCACAGTAATTGAGAATTTTAAAATCATCCATGTACAAAATTTTGACAAATAGTGTTTGTCTACATACAACCATGCTCAGTTGTATTAGACACCCCAGGTAAAAATCCTTATTCTCGATATTATCCAAGTCTGACGGAAATTAACCGTAAAAATAGTTAATGGTATTTAGAGAAATGCGTTTTTGAATACCCTAGTTAATCCCCTATTGAAAAGAATAGGTGGAAAGGGGAAATTGTGGAATTTAGAAATTTAGTGTCATTCTAGCAGTGTATGAGCAACGTGCGTTTGTGAGTTTGTGGTAGAGATCAATTAGATTATCCTATTTTTTCACGTTGTGTCAGTTATTTGTTGAAGAAAAATGCCTAAAACACGCGAGTTGTCGGTAGGGGAACGCGCCCAAATAGTGCTACTGTATTCCCAGAAGTTATCAATAGCTGCAATTGCAAAAAAAAATGTTCGTGATGTGCAGTCCGTACAACCATTAGTCGCTATCAGGAGAGTGGGTCGTTTGTTAACAGACCAAAAAGTGGCAGAAAACCCTGTACCTCGATTAGAAAAGACAGAATTTTACAAAAACTGGCTCTCAGTGATAGGAAAAAATCGTCGAAACAGCCCACCAGTGAGCTGAAACAGCGTTATCGCGTAACAGTTTCTGCGCAAACAGTGAGAAGGCGTCTCCAGCGTGCTGGTTTACGAGGGTGTAAAGCGCGACGTAAACCGCTTTTAACTGACGCTCATAAAAAGAAGCGGTATTTATGGGCCAAACAACATGGAAATTGGACAATCGAGAAGTGGTCGAAGATTCTTTGGTCTGATGAATCGAATATCGAGGTATGTAAGTACATCTTCATGACTAATATTCTTATCGTTGTATGCAATTCAGTCTACATGTAACATTAAACAAAATTAATCCTATCTAAGTGCTAACTTTCTTCTTTTGCCTGGTAGCTTTGGGGACTACCTGGGACGCTATACGTTCGGCGTAGGCAAGGGGAAGCTTATGAACCACAATGTATCATTCCCACAGTAAAATTTTGAGGTGGTAATATCATGGTTTGGGGCTGTATATCTGCATACAGTGTTGGAGAAGTGTACCGGTGCGATGGACGGATGAATAGCCAACGCTATTTAGCCATGTTGAAGGAAGTATTAGAACCGTCTGTGCTAAAACTATTCGACCAGGATATTCCACAATAAATTTTTCAGCAAGATAATGCACCCTGCCACAAATCGGGAGCCGTAATGCGTTGGTTCGAGGAAAAAACAGTGAAGGTATTGGATTGGCCGCCACAAAGTCCTGATTTGTCTCCCATTGAAAATTTGTGGCGTATCTTAAAAACTAAGATCACGGAACATAAATGCCTGTCAAAAGCAGAATTATCAACAAAAATTCGCGAAATATGGACTGCAATACCACCGGCAGAGTGTTACAATTTAGTAGCAAGTATGCCTCGACGAGTGCGAGCTGTCATTAAAGCCAAGGGCGGAGCGACAAAATATTGATAAATTGTACTATATTACTAAATAACACTTTGTACATAATTTTCACAACAGTTTTATTTTCCTCACCTCTCTTTTGACTAAACTATATAAACTATATATGTATGTATGTAGAATTTGATGGAGCCTGTGGTTGATTGACTTGATCAATAAGGTTGATATATAACCCCTTTCCACAATTAACTATTTGTAAATTCTGTATACGCATTTCGACAACCAAGTTGTCATCATCAGCAGATAATTTCAAAGTGTCGCAACTGGTAAAACACGGCGAAGAAATTGTACGAAAAATACACTCCGTACGCGATCCGCACCGTTGCAAACCAAGATGTGCACTGTGTCTGTTTCACAAGATTTTTAAAATACTTTTACTTAAACTAACATGCACTACTTCGAAAAAGGTTATTATGGTCAAAAAGTGTGTGTGATTTATGTGTGTTTTATGATATTGCTCCTCTTGTCTTTCAGCAGAGAGAAGAGAGGCGTTTGCAGAGGGCCGGCCTCATAAACGTTAACCAGATGGCCTGAATTCTTTACGATGTACATGCTTTCATACGCGTCCAGTTCGCGATAATTGTACACGTTCTTTATCAAATGTAAACAATCCATATTAACACTGTGGTTATTTTCTATATTTCTTCGCCGTGTTTTACCAGTTGCGACACTTTGAAATTATCTGCTGATGATGACAACTTGGTTGTCGAAATGCGTATACAGAATTTACAAATAGTTAATTGTGGAAAGGGGTTATATATCAACCTTATTGATATGTATGTATGTACATAAATTCGTAAGGTGTCTAATACATTTGAGCATGGTTGTATATAAAATCTTCAATTAACACAAGAATTGCAGCTCACAAATCACTTAGACCACCGCATGTTTGCCAGTTGATGTTTTTGTTTATTTTACTTGCGCAATAGGTGTTCCCACAACAACTCTTCCGAACATTTTTCCTTTGCATAAACGTCTTTTCACCGTTGTGACCCTAACTGGTTCATTTCAATTAATGTTTGTCTTTGCTACAATTTCCGGTGCAGTTTTTTCTCTGTCTTTTACTTAACAAAACTATTGCTCGATTCTTTTCTGGTGTTATTTTTGATCAGCCTAGTCACTTATTATTCAATAAACTAGCAGTTTCTTCATATTTTGGAATATTATAGTTCACAATTCTACGACTTAAGTTCAGTAATTTCGTGACTTGTCTATTACGCTCGCAAATAGCATGATACGATACCATAAAAGCACATATTTAAAGCGATAGTTCTTCTCTACACAGTATTATTCAAAATATCGATTTTATTTTTAAGTAATACACAAATACTACGTCAAGAACTCTTCGTAATTCGAAAGTTAAGTGAAAAATAATCTCGTTACTTGATTTATGACGTAATGTAATAATATTTCAAATTTTCAAGAAAAAGGTCTTTATTTAATCGCCTTACATGTGTTGTAGAATGGTTATTGTCGTTAAAGTACTTAAATACGTAAATTACCAAGCACATGCATGTATTGTGTTCATATTTAAATTAAAATTTAATAACATATTAGCTTCAGACAGGCTATAATAATGTTTATTTGAATAATATGAAAATATACACTTGGGCAAACACTTATGGCCGGTGGTGTATGCATGAATTGTCTTCATTATTATTTTTAATATAATATTTATTGCTATTATTATGTATTATAAGTAAAGCTCCAAATATACAAAAATCAAATATAAAAACAAAGAATGTAAGAAGTATAAAGGTCGTTTAGAAAACGTCAACCAATTGTCCTCGTCTTCCGTTCGCTTTTAATTTCCACTAACAAAAAACGAGGAATAAAATTAATAATAACGCATCTCGAAATGAATAAACTGAGTCATTGTTGATTTTCGAGTTCGTTATTCTTCTCGTAGCTCGGCTTCCGTTAGTTTTTGTTATTCAAGGGAGTTCCCCAGGACACTCCCCTCCAAATTAGTCATTCACCCTTTAAATATTAGTTTGTGACGTTGAAATATATTCAAGCTTTAAAGCTTGCGTCTGCACACTTCCATTTAGGTTGTAACTTATTATTACGGAGGCGAAAAGAAAAAAAAAAGAATAATAAATTCAACTTAATTCATTTGCTCGTCCAAAATTAAGTTTTTAATTTGTTCGAGCATCGCGCGCCAAAATGAATTATTTATAATATTTCAAAGATAATCTGTTTAATTTCGTGACGTTATTGTTTGAGAAATTATTAATATAATTTTGTTAAAATTTCGGTAAGCCGTAAAATTGGGCTAATGAGATTTTCATGTCATGCTCTAAAAGTTTCGGATCTCTACTCTGTCTCTTTCATTAGCAACGTTTTCCTATCTATTTGGATGAAACAAAACTTTTGAAATAATAGTGAAGGAATAGAAAAAGAAAATATAGTAGTTGTATGCAATTATAAAATTTAACAAAACGTTAATCGAATAGTTATGCTGCGAATGTTTTTTTTTTAAATACGTAAATGTGTGTGCTCTAAATACTTTTTGTAGTACTCGCACAAATTACATTTAATTAACGAATAATAGAACTTCTAACGATATTTATGAAGCTCTCTGAATTAAATACATAAAATATATATCCATTAATAAAATATACATAAATTGTTAAAATTTTCACTTGTTTTATTTCTCTAGTTCTGTAGATAATTAAAATAACACAGTGACTTCTTCAGATATTGGAAGCATTAAATTTTAAACTCTATATTCTTTTATTCGTAAAGAATGAAATGCTTAAGTATTATTCGCTTTTTAAAGGTATGCGTATTTCTAAATAAAAAGTCTTGAAAACCTTTAATACATTTATTAAAATAAAATAAAACTATTTACATAAAAAAATGTAACTAAAAGATTATTATATAACTTAAAGTAATTATAAACAACTGCCTACGTAGTGGCCTTCAACTCCACATATATACTTATGTATATATGTATATACATAAGTATATACTACTATGTATACTACAATTATATTGGGGAAGCCAGCAATTAAAGCGATTTTTGATTTTTTTAAATTTAAGTTCTTTATTTTTCACCGATATTCGCTATTAAATGTTTTTTGGACTTCTTCAAGAACAAACTGCAGTTAAATATTTATTCACTGAAGGTTGATATATAACTCCTTTCTGCATTAATTTGCGTATTCTGTATACGTATTTCGACAAAGTTGTCATCATTAGCAGATAAGTAAACAGTATCGCACCTGGCAAAATACCTGTACGGAAACAAATTCCGCACACGAACCGTACCAGTGTTTTGCTCAAAACGCACACTGTATATTCGTTTCATATTAAAAACAGTTTTAAAAATCATGTGAGACGAATATACAGTGTGTGTTTTGGCTTTCAGCGGTATGGTTCGTGGACAGAATTTGTTTTCGTACAGGTAGTTTGCCCGTAGTTTTCCAGGTGCGACATTGTTTAATTATCTGTTGATGACTTAGTTGAACTTAGTTGACAAAATATATATATAGAATACGAAAATTAATGTGCAAAGGGGTTATGTATCAACCTTCAGTGATTAAGTTAATCAACCACAGGCTCCATCAAAATTACCTTAAATACTTATATTAATTATTAAAACTATGAACAGAAAAGTAACTTTTCACATATTTTAAACATTCTATATACTCACAACTTCGCCAAATACATAAAAAAAACTATTTTTTCCTATTTACTAGATCCTTCCCATTACTAGAGTTAATGTTTTATGCATCTTAAATCGTTTTTCATACAATGATCGAACGTGTATATAAAGTGCATACTACACGTTACAACGTCCTCCTGTGGCGAAATTATTTATTTGCAAATAAGCAATATCTGTATACACGTTTAGCGGCAGATTCCTATTAAGAATTAGGAATCTGCTGCTAGATGTGTACACATATATTTCTTATTTAGAAATAAATATTTTCGCCCAGGGAAGACGTTCTAATATGTAGCATGCGCTTTATATACAAGTCCGGTTATTTTATGATAAGGTGTATCCCCATATCAGTATTACAGGACTATAATAATACGTAATATACAAGTATCTATCACTAACATACGTTTAATATAATCGAGTATCTGCTTCCGCTTAATCGTGGATTAACTCCTCGCATAATCAGTTCGACAGGCGTCGGTGTCTGAACAATCGAGTAGGGGAAAGTGGTAAGACTAAACCGGTTCCTAACCTTGCAAAATCTTGCTAGACTCCGAATCGTTCTTTTAAAAACGTCAGTTTTAATTTCTTTCTATTAATGTTGTAATTATAGATTCCTCTTTGCACAAGGGCTACTGTCTGCCATCGCGTATTATGTTGGTACACTGCGACGCAACGAGGAAAAATGTGGGTCACTGAAGGTTTATATATAACCTCTTGCTACATTAAGCGGTTATATATTAACCTTCAGTGATCCAATTAATCAACCACAGGCTCCATCAAAATTACCGAGGAAAAAGGTGATCTGAAGTAGGCAATTGGTCGTGATGGCGCCAAATTTGAATGAAGAGTATCGATGATAATTATATATGTTGTTGTCGTTGGACACGTATCATAACGTTGCAAACCACTACAATATGAAGAGACACTATGGACCTGTTCAGTTAAATATATGTTGTCATTTTAAATATATACATATACAATAAATGAATTAAATAAACATAAGAAAACATGCATAAATGAAATTAATAAACTAAATATAAATTGTGAAATAAAGTCCTTAACACATTAAGTATTATGCTTTACAAGAATGACCTTGTATACAAAAACCTAATAAAGGAAATAATTCACATTATTTGCCTTGCTTTTAAATAATAATAAATAAGATAACACCCTATATATAGTAACAGCGTTGCAGAAACCACAACTATTTTGAATTCATGAAACGATACGTTTCAAATCCAATCACGTTAATTACTATAGAATTAGACCGTCTGTTGCATTTCCGACATTTAAATGACAACAATCTTGATAGCAATTCTAACGTCTGCACTTATGTATATCACGTTAAGACAAACATTTTCAGTTCAAACTGCAATTACAGTAAACATTTACACGTATTTGGATTATGTTACAGGTGATTTCATAATTTTGTGTTCGTTTTGCAAAATAATCGGAACGAAAAAAGCACGATCATTAATATAGAAACGCACCACCACCCACCTACTTGGCAAATGTCAGGTAATTTGAGTAGGTGCAAAAAAGGTTAACCGAAAAGCTAACAGAATGAATGATTCATTGCAAATGAATGCATTTTTCGTGTCATGTGAGGAAGGACGTTTTATATTTTAAAGTATTTATACCAGGACCAGAAATTATTGTATTTTAAAATCACGTAATTAATTCGCAAAACCAATTACTAGCGTTTAACAAATTGATTATACTTCATTAAGTGACGTAAAGGAGGTGGCATATTTAGAACTTCTTATCATTAAAATTGCTTTTCCATAAAAATAGTTATTGAAACTTAAAAAACAGTTTGTCCAAGAGATGCTTTTGAGGTAGTTTCCAGTTCTTTTACAGAAGCCTTTGAAACAATCTGTACTTTAAAAGACTGAATTTCATGAACCAATTTTAATTGAAAGAATATAAAAATTGAAATAAAATTAGATTTGTTTGTTAGCTTGAGTATTCTTAAAATAGTCTTTGATAATGTGTTTGTTGACCTTTTAGAAAACTACCTTCTTTTAGTGGTTTCTGATATTTTGGGAGAGAAAAAAATTTTATTCCTGAAGAATAAACACACATTTTCGTTTTTAAAAAGTTTTAGATGTTCTTTCCCATAAAAACAGTGAGAGTATGTTTTGAAATTTACCATCTTTTAAGTGGTTTTCGATTTTGTTTGGGAAGAGAAAAGTTTCATCTCTAAATAAACACCCAATTTTGCTTTTCAAAACTTTCAGTTAACAACTTTCTTTCTTATAACGACAACAGAGACTTGTTTGTTGCTTAAATATTAACAGATTGTTTGGTAGATTTGCCAACATCATTAACTTGCAAAACCATGGCTTGATTTCTCAATTTTGTGCTATGATCTTCTCAAAGCGCCAGTAAAATTTATGACAATCATAAACTTTCATGAATACAAAATTTTGTAAGTTGTAGCCACAAATCATAGTACCGTGTAAATATTGTATATACATAAATAGTAATAATAACAAAATAACATAAAAATTCAAATAATATTTAGATAGTCTATTGTAGGCTCGTGACATAGTACTCCTGGACGACTCACACGTTGGAAGTACTAGCAAAATTTTAATAAATGAAATATAAAAGAAGAGAATGGATACAAACCTAAACAAACGTAATTCAATTCAGAAAAACCAAAAAGTAATCAAGAGTGGAAGCGATTGTAAGTAGTAATGGACGTCTAATGATTCGATAGACTACGAACGTGTGCTATTCAAACTAGAATGACATAATCTTCAGGACTCACTGCAAGTTGGGTTGCCGATATAGTAAACTTCCCAAAGGTATATTTTATAGTTTCTACTATCCTTTCCGCGTTTGTCTTCTGCAATATTCTACTATGTAAAAGAATAGCCAAGGAAATCCCACCGCATCTTAAAATTGCGCCCTAACACATTTAAGATACTATTCTTTCTTGCATCCGTTGTTTTATCTACTGCAAGCCATACTTTTTGATCTTTTAACTCTTCTTTTATTTGATCCATAATCGTGTTTTTCACTTGGGGAAAATTATACTGTAATTGACATCTTGTTGGCAATCTCCATTCCGGAATGTATTTCCTCCAAAAGTTTCGAAATTCTTCATTGTCCACAATATTTTGTGGAATGTTGCACACACTTAACATAAAAATAAGATCATATAGAAATTTCGTTACGCATTTAACCAGTGTTGTTTACAATTAACATGTCTTTTACAAACAAAAATACTGTACGGTAAAATGTTGACATTGCAAACGATACATTTAATAATAGTACCAGTGTATTCTAATGTCGAAAATAGGTTAAGAAATCTATTAACACTCGTCGAACATAACAAGGAATACCGTCGATTCGCCGTCATTAATCTAATTCGGCATCTATACACATATCATAAGCATATGAATCGTGACTTCGGTTATATCTGACCGCTTACGAAATATATCATCGCTACCAATGAGTGCCCATACATTTCTGTAGACTTAATGCATAGCTCCTTCAATTTATTATCAAACTGAGTAAAGAATTGACTTTATTTCAATTTGGCTTAATTTCATTTAGTTTTAAAATAATAATAGATAAATGTATCTCTTCAGTTAATGTATTTATATTTTTTACAATTATGCACCTAATTATATTATATCAATTTGTAACTCTCACAAAACTTTCGTATATTTATTATATAATTAATTTGTCACCATATCCAGAAATATGTACTAGTCCAATAGTCCGTCTGGACACAATAGAATACTCTCGTGTATAAACCATCGCCATACAATGAGTGATCTAAAATTGATATCCGTAGTTCAATATTATGTAATGTAATGTAATATCAACTATCGCTATTGAAAGGCATGGATTACAGTTACTGGACTCTGTAGATATCAAGGAACAGCTGTGCAATAACGTTGTGGTTCATACATTTTTGAAACGCTTGGAATACATACATATGTATATGAATTTATATATGTACATACGTACATACATAAGTTATCATTTATCACTATTTCAACTTGAGAAGTTACTTGTATTCCTACAATTTTTTCGTATTAAATACTTTTTTAACAAAATGATTTTGTCGACCATTATAATATGCCATATTTTGTCTTTATTTAATTATACTTTCTTTTGTTTATTATATGTGCTTTGAAATAAATTGCCATTATAAAAATCGGGTACATTTTCAAAACATATATCTCACAATAATTATGGGAACGGGTAAGTAATTTCAGATATTTTGCAAAACGTTTAGGACGCAGTATTGCTAACAGTAATACTGAGTTATGTACACAACAATTTTGAGCTTATTTGTCTTAGAATCTGACGTTCGTAGTATATATTTTATCCATGCAAATATTACAAGGTTTCTCTATCTTTAAAATTCAGTGTACACGTCAACATACTACAGAATACTTTGATAAGTTTGGTAAAAATTGGTTAAGCTTTATATGCTTCCAATAAGATACTTTTATCTTCTTCCAATATTCTGACTCAAATACGGAATAAAAATCATGGCGTTGATAGTCAAGACAGCGAAGAATCTTCTGAGAACCGACAGTATAGCATGATAGATACGTTCTTGATGATGATTGATTGACGAGAACTAAGAGGTGGAACTATGTATGTTAATCGTAGTTGTCATGGAGCAGCTTATTTAGATAAGAATTACTTAGGGAATGCTTGACTTATTAATATTGAAAAATAATTAGTTTCGATAACTATGAACCGCACAAATCTGTTTGCATATTTGCCTTTTAACTTCGTATTTGTGAGTTGTGATTCTTACACTTACTTTTATATATTATTGGGTTGATCTAAAAGTTTATCACATTTCTTCACAAAGTTTAAAGAAAAATTTTATTTACCAAACATTACATTTAGTCAATATAATACGTACCATTCTATTCGAATCTTTCTCCACCTAGCTAGTAGGTGCTCATGGATATTCTGAGGCTGTTGGCTATAGAATTGTTCCAGACGAATCTTCTGGAAGATTCAAAAATAATCTTCGTACATGTAAAACTTGTGTATGGAATCATTACAGTTTTCTCCAGAAAGGAAATCTGCCCCTGGCTATAAGGAGAAAATTAAGGGAAACAGAAGACAAATTAATGCCAATTCCATGCTAAGGATATATTAACACCATTATCTGTTTAATAACTGAAGACAGTCACTTGAAAAACTATGTTTTCAACATGGGGATGGTCAACGAGCCTTGGTGTTCGAGTTATAACAGGGAAAAGCTAGCTGCATTTGGAACATAACAGTGTTTCTTATGGTATATATAAGATTGGTCCAATGGAAACGAAATATTGCCAACTCTAAAAATTGAAAATGGATAATACCCATTTAATTAAAAGTGAAAGATCAGTAAGCAGCTAAAGGTGTAAACACTAAAATATCTTTAGTGATGGAAGTAAAACCTTTATGTCAAAATATTGTGACAAAAAATCTTCCAAAAAATTGAAAATCTCAATGGATTCTATTTAGCACAAGGGTAAAAAATAGATGCCAATGCCATACCAAGGACATACTAAGGCGACCATGACCTGCTTAATAACTGATAACTGTCACTTGAGAAAATATATATACACCATGGACATGATTAACAAGACTTGATGTTGAAGATATGAATTGCAGAAGGAGACTAACTGCATTTGGGGCAGAATAGCGATTTTTTTTATAAAGATACAGGACTGATCGAACGGAAGCGAAATATTATCAACCATAAAACTTGATAATAAATAACGAACAATCAATTCAGACAAAGTAGAAGATCTGTAAATGGTCAAAGACTAAACACTGGAATCTCTCTAATCGTGGAAGTAGAAGTTTCATCATAACAAAATTGTAGAGAAAAATCATCCAAATATGGAAAAATCTCTACAGATTCCTAATTACCTATTTACTTAATGCAAACAAGAAAATATGGGGCAACTCGTCTTGCAAATTGGACCAGCAAAATTAAAATTTTAGAAAACTCTTGTGATATTCATAATGTAACAGATTAAAATACTATTATTGACATATGTACTTAATAGAGTAAAACTATTAATACTGGCTCAAAACAATTACAAGCAATTATTCATCGAGCATTCGATCTCTGCTGTTTTCGAGGAAAGCATCACTGGCAATAAATTCACTTAGACTTTCCTCATTGTTGACCATCTTTGCAGAATTCTAATCAAACTGAATTTCATGGAGGACAGCGACGAAATACTTTATCTGAATTAACTAGAGTTTAGTGAATAATATTTTCTCGTTCAAAAATACCATATATTTACTATACCACTGTCATACCAAGATTTTACTTAGTCATCCAACTCATAAAAAAACAACAATAATTAGTATACATATGATAAGTTACAAAACAAAACAAAAATTATCCTGGCGTTAAATCATCAATATCATTTTTGAAATTTAGTATTTATCATCTGCTAATTAGGGTTTATTAAATTAAAATTTCGTACCATAATATAGAACTGTAGAATAAAATAGATCTTTTTACGATGATAAACATTTTACATTAGTTCCTTCTATAGGCTGTGATACGAGAAAAGTTTCCTATTATGGTACAGGTAGAAAGTTCACACAGAATGGTCGCATTTTCATCATTTCATCAACTTTTTAAAGGAATATTTCAATTTCTTTGGGTTAATTTTAAAACCAATATACAAATAATATAAGTTTCCTATTACAAATGCAATATTTCACTTACATGACTCAATAGTGAAGGTCTAATTATAAACAAACTTAAGAAGTTATTTACCATTTATAAGACAAAAATATAAAAAGTTTATTCGTATCCTATGTTTTCAGTTGCTCAAATCTTAACTTTACAGCATATCTATGAGTTGTTTAATCGTTTAAAAACATATAGGGGCGTGGCTAAAGGGGTCTCATTTAAGGAACGTGTTAGAACCTGTTTAAATATATCAGGTAATACATACATAAGATCCCTTTTGATTTTTGAATACAGCAAGACTTCGTGATGAATTAACAAAATAAACTACAATATTTTCTATATAGGAATGAAAGAATGTGTATTTTCACTTGGTGGTGATACAAAAATAATTGTGTAATCAATGTTATTAAATAACATTATTTCATTATTATTAAGTAACATTATTTTATAGTTTTATTTTAAATATAAAGATTTTTTTGTTAGAAATATATGGGTTTGTTTATTCGATATAATTTGCTCTTTCTTAACAAAAATATTTTTATTTATTTACAGGTTTTTACATTATATGTATTATACTTAGATCCAGTAAATATAATGCGAGAACAATAAATTTAATGGATTCCCCTTGTACGCATAATATTAAAGAAATTTAACTAACCTGTATGAGTCCTAAGGTGAGCTTTCAAATGAGAACTTTTCCCATATACTTTATGACATCCATCATAGGAACATTTATGTGTCTTCCTTGCCTGTGAGGGCGTCTGTCTGGAAGTCAAGGTCGATCTGGAAGTCGCGGAAGACTTCCTCGACGTCGTGCTGTCGGCTTTGCGTTTCTTAGGAGGTTCTACTGCTTCCTTGCGAACAAAAGCATTCTCATTTCTCGACGGAGAATCCGAAAAAGTGCCATTATAAGTGTCTTCTTCGATGATTGTGAGATTTCCTTCGGAGTCGGAAGGGACTTCCGGCACGGGCTCTTGTTTGATTCGAGTCAAATCTGTCAAGATCCTCGCCACCATATAAGAGGAGGATTCTGTGGGATTCGTGGTGACTGGTTCCACTTTTACGTAAGTGTTTGGCATCGGCGGTACGGGTTCCACGATAACCGCGGGACCACAGGAGGATATAAAACGTTGTTCGTGACGGGCGTACGATCTCGATAAGTCTAATGGTCTGCTAAAATGATCCTTACTGTGTGACATCTCCAGTAAACATTGAGCTGCAAAATTAATGTCATCCATTTCGGTGATTTTTGCGTTAATAATGATGCCAAAGCTATAATATTATTGGAAAAAAAAACACTTTTATCAACACTGTTTTGATAAAGATAGAAGATAAAACTGACAAAACGAAAAAATCTCGTAAACACTAAAATCACACTATAAATCAAACTTCCGCGTTGTTAATAATTTTGCGCTCGGAGATCACCACGTTCCACCACACACACTGTCAGAATCGGGAAAGAAAAAAAAGATAAGGTGAGAGAACGTCAGGTGACGAAATGATAGACGCTCATTTCTGAAAGGAGGCGTGGACGCATAAGCACGGCGGGATCTACGTAAAATTTATCGAATGCCGGCAACAATCCAACATTCGCGCATCACACTAACAGACTGCAGCCAGCTTACGGCCACGATCCCCACCAAAGACCCGTTCAGTTCGTTCATTCCCTTCCACAATATGCGCCATCCCTTCGGTTTCTACTTCCATTAGGTTCGCCACCCTTCTTGTATATGTATGTGTGTGTATATCCGTATCTCTTTGTTTTATTGTGTACATTTGCACCTGCATCAATCGCTGAAACGCCCCTACCGCGCCCGTCCCACAATTAATTACACGACGACTCAATTAAGTAAAGCTGAAGTCTCAAGCTTTGAAATAAGATTATTCAATACATAGAATTTATAAAAGAGAATACACATAAAATTGAAAAGTGTATTTAAACGATTACCAAAATATTTTGAGATTCAAATTTAGCCTCATTATCAGTTTATCCCCCCACGACATGCTTGGTATTTCATTTCTAAAACACGTTTCAAGAAGTACAATATCTTACTTTTAGTATAACGAGTGTTACATAATGTAATATCAAAATTAATAATGTTCTTCATGAATTGTATGGCGCTGCGTTCGGCTTTTTAGGAGAAACTGTTTTTTTTTGAATAACTTTATATGCTGCTATTGTTGGAATTAACAGTGCACAATAAAATAGATATAAAGTACCGTGCAATTAAACTAGACCCACTCGCACTTCTTAGAAATATTTAGTGCTATTTGGTAAGTCGTTAAAATACCTTCATTTATTGTATTGGCGACAAATCCCTTACAACTACAAAATTCTCAGTATTTTAACCACCACTTTCGTCCTTCTAAGTACAAAGTTGTATTGGGTTGGCAACTAAGTACTTTCGGTTTTGTAGTATAAAATAAAACATTTTTTTTAAACAAAGAATAGTTTTTAATCAATTATATATTTTCCATTTGGTCAATGACCTTTTGCCATCTTTCTTTCAGCTGCATGATTCCGCGCTCATAAAATTTCTAGTCCTTATCAGCAAAAAACTGAACCAGGTGCGAGTGAAGGTCATCGCCATTTGTGAAAGTTTTACCATTCAAAGAATTCTGCAAACTTCGAAATAAATGGTAATCAGATGGTGCTAGATCAGGGCTGTATGGGGAATGTGGCATCACTTCCCAGCCAAGCTCCAATAGTTTCCCACGAGTTGCCAAAGATGTGTGAGGCCTTGCATTATCTTGGTGGAAAACTACACCTTTCCGATTTGACAATTCTGGCCGTTTTTTTTATTGCTTCATCCAGTTTTATTAATTGTTGACAGTAAACATCAGAATTGATCGTCTGGTTCCTTAGAAGCAGCTCAAAAAACACAACACCTTTGTAATCCCAACAAACTGACAGCATGATCTTTTTTGGATGCAATTCAGCTTTCGATGTGGTTTGAGCTGGTTTATCGTGTTTGCTCTATGATCGTTTTCGAACCCATTTTTCATCACCAGTGATGATTCTTTTTAAGAAAGGGTCGGTTTCATTTCGTCTAAGGTGCATATCGCAATAGCAATTATACCAATTCTGACACGTGCGCTCTGTTAAGCAATTAGCACCATAAACTTCACATATTTTTTGTGAGCCGCAGCAGCTTTCTTCCCTTTACGGAAATAAAATAGTAAAATATGTCAAAAATGTTCGTTTCTGCACTCCATTTAAAATTAACCCACAACTAATAGCTTTAATAAAAATCACGCACTACTTGCTTCTGAAGTTACGTCAATGTGACTAGTATCACGCGACAAACGGTAAAGTACAGCACTAACATACGTTATACAAAAAATAAAGCAACGCTCTCTATAAGTAAAAACCGAAAGTACTTAGTTGCCAGCCCAATACATGTACTGTGAACGTTTTATTGCAGATATATAATTTGTGAAATATTCTAATTAGTTTTAAAATTTTATACTTTGTTTTTTTTGTCTTGTGGGAAGTCGCGATTTTGAAATGGGGAAACGCAAAAGCATTACCAATGCAAAAAAGGTGACAATAAAGCCTTTTTTAAAAACTGGGAACTATTCTCATCGAGCAATTGCCAGACGAGAACATGTTTCTCGTCGAACTGTGAACAGAGTGGCGAAGTTATTTACAAAAAACCCACCATTCATTTTGAGCGGCTGCATTCATTGCGGAAGAAGGAGAAACACAACGGATCATGGAGACAGATTAATTGTTAAAAGATCATCAGATAATCGATAGCAACCTATTAGAGAGGCGCATCTTACAAGCAGATCTCATCAAAATATGGAGACGACAAAGAGGATGAAGGAAATGAGATTATAATGAAACAACATAAAAACCTTACAGATGAAGATTGGGAAAAAGTATGCATTATTCTTTTTTTATGTTCCTAAAATTGTACACATTCTACGAAAACTTAAAAATTGAATGAATATTTCGTGTTTTCAAAGTTTTGTTCAGCGATGAATCGCCCTTAGAGGCGGTCACGAAAAATTTCCCCTTCTTTAGCAGAAGATCACACGAGCGTTTCCATGAATCTGCAGTAATTAGAATAGTTAATCATCGTCCAACTATTATAATTTGACCCTGCATATCAGAAATAATATCCGGATTATTATATAAATTATATAATCACATTTGTTAGTGTAAAATATTATAATTTCCTTTAATCCTTTTATGACCTGTATTCAGTATTAATACTTTTCCTGAAAATATTTATTTTAAAGGGTTTTTTTATATTACGAGATTATAATGGTCCTAAGAAACCATTTATAGGAATTTGTGGTACCACGTAGAATGTTGCGAACTAAGAAAAATTTAGTATTCATCTAGAATCTGTCCGAGAAGTTGAAATACGAGTATTCGTGAACTAACATACAAAATGCCAAAAAGAAAGGAATCAAGTGCAGAAATTCGTAGTGCTATAATAATATTACATAGAGAAAAATTGTCACAATAACGCAAAAATTAAAATTAGCATATGCAGTGCAAGATACAGTGAAGAGGTGCATAACAGTGGGTGCAATGCAACCAAAAAAACGTATCGCTAGACTAAGGATGACCACTAGGCAAGCAGATTTGCGTCTGGAACTGTTATCTAAACGGAATAGACTATTAACAGCTCCACATCTTCGGACAGAATTAAATAAAAATCTTGAAAATCCGGTGTCACTGACTTCCGTAAAAAGATGTTTATCAAAGGCGGGACTAAAAGGGTGATTTGCTGTTCGTAAACCATTGCTACGACCACAAAATCGTAAAAAACTATTACAATAGGCCAAGGAGCACCAACACTGGGATATGAAAATGCGGAAACGGTCTCTGTGGACGGACGAATCTAAGTTCCAAGTGTTTGGAAGTAATCGGCGCGTTTTTGTTCGGAGACGAGTAGCGAAAGGACGATACCAGAATGTGTTATGCCAACAGTTAAACACGATGGAGGTTCAGTTTTTGTTTGGGAATCATTTTCTTTTAATGGTGATTTGCATAGAATTGATGGAATTTTAAGAATAGAAGGATGTTTGAAAATTTTAAAGGAGCGCGATTCCTTCCGGAATTAAATTGATAGTGGAAGGTTTTTATTTTCAAAGATACTGACCCCAGACAGAGTGCATTTGTAAGGACTATGTGAAACAAAATGAAGTAGAAATCTACTTGTAAATATGGTTTGGCCGGCACAATCGCCCGATATGAATCCTATCGAGTTTCTGTGGGATGAGCTAGACAGAAAAGTGAGAGAACACTGTCCAAAATCGCAGCAACAGCTGTGGAAACACCTTACAAATGCTTGGAACAATATTCCAGTTGAAACTCTTCAAAAACTTGTGTTAAGACTACCCCAAATTTGTAAAGGAGTTATTAAGTGTAAAACTGGATATTTTGACGAAAGTAGCTTAAAATAAAGAGTGTCAATTTTTCTTCATAGAATTAATGATACTATTTTGTTTTATAAGGATATATATTTTATTTTTATAGTAATTACATTTGTTTTCGTATATATATATATATATATATATATATATATATATATATATATATATATATTGTTTTACTAAAAGTGTAAAATTTTTTATATTACATTATTACATTATTATAAGTGTGTATATTTTTTGTTAATTGGATTCTTTTTTTTTCTTTGTATTACATTAACTGCACCTATTTTTGTTTTTAATTTTATTTTTAAGTGCATTATGTCCTGTAAATGGTTTGTGTAACTGTTGGGCATTATTATTATTATATTTTGCCTATAGTGAGCCCTGATTTATGACCGGTAGTGTATGTGGTTCACACATAAGAACCATATTCAGCAAATCGTAATTATAATTATAGTTAGTAATTAATTAAAAAAGAAAAATAATTAAATAATTTACAAATTGGAAGATCTAGTACTGGACTAGGTGCTATAAATTGCATACGATTTATATCTAGAAAGCGAAATTTCCAACATTGAACTGTAAGAATCGAGTAATTTTCCAAATCAATTCCGTATATCGCTCCGAACAGAAGTAAAGAACACAATGTTCATTTACAAAATCTGCATCTGAGAAACTAATAAATTCACTTAGGGGAAACTTTCTAGTTTTTCTCGTCGCGTGGAAAGACTAATCTGTAAAAGTTCAACTCCTTATTGCACCACAATAGTAAATTTACGAGCTTCATCTGGCGATTAAATTTGTAAACAGAAAGTTCTAAGTCGCAGTTCCAATTTATTCAACGAACCCTCTCGGAGTCTTTTTGTACTTCGCTTGGTCAGATGTCATCATAAATCACGGAAAGTAAATTTTCTGAAACCTATTGCCCTTAACACTAATACATACACTATACTTCTCTTTTTCAGGTTAGAAAATGCGTTATGTCGATGAAATGAGTTTTAATATATTGTACTAAGAGTGACTTATTATTAGTAATTTTTTTATTTTTTTTGCATTTTTTCATAATTTCTCTTTTTAAATAATTTCTCCTGCTATGTCTGTTAAAATAAAATATATGTTTCAAAGTAAATGTTTAAAGAATTCTGGTAAAAATATATTTCTCTATATCTCTATATCTAGAAATATTTTATTACTTAATTGTATTTATTTCAATAAACATGCAACGCTTCTAGCCCTTTCCAAAAAAAATTCATTTTGCTCTGCAAACCAGGCCTCTGCTTTGTTGAAAGAATACTTACAACATTTTGGACTCTTTTTTAGTTGAGGAAAGAGGTGATAATCAGAAAGAACCAAATCGGTGATGATAGAGTGATCAGTTATGTCGAATAATGTTCCTGTATCATGACCTGAGATTTTTCCGTATGAATATGTAACACCATACATCGGAGAGAGAGACTCCTACGCGTTAGAATTTAACTCGACTAGAGCAAACAGTGAATCAAGATTGGCTCAATATGTTTTGGATGACGATCATAGGGTTGCATCTGAGAGAATCACAATCCTGACCAAGGTTGATCACCACACAAAAAGGAAACTGACGGAAACAGCATATGTACATGGCTGTAACGTGTAGTGCCATCGACATACCAAGTATAGAAATTGAGAATGAGTGGCTACTAGTGCTTAGAAACATTGTTGGTCAGAAACATCGATAGTCACAAAACTCGGCTTGAGATATAAAAATGCATAAAATTCATATGCGCAAAACAAATCGCTCGCACTAAAGTTTGTATACTTTTTGATGTAATATGTCAATTTGTTAATGTCGACGAAATTATTATTCAATGTAATGATAGTATAGAAGAGATAATTCAAGATTATACATCCGCATTAAGGAATAATGTATTCTACAATGCATCGTTACATATACACATGTCCTTAAGTATAATTACTGACAAAAAACAAGGCGTAAAGTCCATTTTTTAATAAAATGTTTCTACAGAGAGTGTAGAAAACTTTATTTAATTAAATGCATGCCTCCGACTTAATTTAAAAAAGTTAATTAAAAAATATACCCTTTATCACACTGTCGTTTTTAAATTTAGATACGACTTTAACAACTAAGTTATCATCGTCAACAGAAAAAAAATTAAACTATTATATAAATAAAAAGAGTATATATTGACCTGAACGTCTTAAATTTCTCTCATTTAAGAGTCATATTTAAATTTATTTCCAAATAATCAGGATGCTCATGTAGCCTATGGATAGTAAAGATCATGTTTAGTAGATAAAAACAATGACAGTTATATCGAACATGTCCTCCAGTGATGCCCTAGTTACTGTTAGATAAGCACAGTGAATTGTTTTTGAATATAATATATTCTGAAGGTGAGAAAGCTGCCGATATTTATTGTCGGCTGGCAAACAGAGTTTGGTGAAAAAAATCTTTCAAGAAACACCATATTTCAATGGTGTAACTCGTTTGTTGAAAGTCGCAAATTTGCGTCAAATTTCCCCCATGCTGCAAAACTCGCTACTACTGTCAATGATTAACGATTCGGCTAATTGATTAACTTACATGGGAAAACAGGCATACATATATCTTCACCATATTCGCCAGCTGCATCATGCCAACTGTATCGAAAGCGAAAATGGTAATGTATAATTATTACTACCCGAAAAAAGTTTACGATGTACATGAAAAGATATCTGCCCAATTTATGTAGAACGGTCTTGTCTACCTTGTTATGTAAACAAAACTTTGGCATTCGGAGCATGTCCGATTCAAAACGTAGTGGTACAAAACGGATTATTTTCCGAAGGTAAAAGATTTGTATTCGTGTAGATATATTAATGCACGTAATATAAGAATTTATTTATTTCCTATAATAATTATTAAGAATCTCGAATTAATTTATAACATAATTATTCTGATAGTAAGATATTATGAATTACATATATAAATATATGATATATTAAAAAAACGCTAAGAACTATACTATGATCCAGAAATGTTCAGTTGCTACCGCACGAAGATATACACGAAAATATATATACCAACTTCATATAGAATGGTCTTTATACCATGTAAACAATGGCAGTACGATTCATAACATACGAGGGAGCGTTTTTATATTCGCGGAATGAGCGGGTTGTAGAGGGGTGAGTAGGCGCATTGGGGGCGTGGCCTGTGCAGCGACTCATGATTAGTATAAATACGAAGTTTCATTGTTATTAGACAGTTAGGCTTTGAGCTATCGTCAACCAAGTAACATAATCAGGAGTGAAAAGTGAAATATGGAAAAAATCGAATATCGTGCCGTTATAAAGTTCCTTACCAGGCAAGGAAAATCAGTCGCGACCATAATGAATGAGATTTCATTGGTTTACGGCGACTCTTGTCCAGGAAAAACCATGGTGTACAAGTGGCATAGTTTATTTAAACAAGGAAGGGAATCCCTTGAAGACGACCCGAGGCCGGGCAGGAGCATTGAGGTGACCACGCCAGCACTTATCCAAAAAGTTGAACAAATTGTACTCGAAGATGCTCGACTAAAGAAGAAACAACTCGCAGAAATGGTTGGAGTATCCGATACAACAATTTTTAAAATCCTACACGATCATCTCGGCATGTCTAAGGTCAGCGCAAGATGGGTGCCGAGAATGCTCACGCCGCCGCAAAAACAACAGCGCGTAGAGTGTTCGCGTGCATTTTTGGACCTCTGTAATGAAGACAAGGATGGTGTATTGAGTGGAATTGTTACTGGAGACGAAACTTGGGTTCATCATTATAAACCTGAGTCCAAACAAGACTCCATGCAATCACCCACCCTACAGCCCAGACCTGGCCCCAAGTGATTATTACCTATTTCCGAAAATGAAAAAAGAGCTGCGGGGTAAAAAATTTACTGCCGATGATGAAGTCAAGGAGGCAGTTTCGGCGTATTTTGCAGATAAAGAGAAATCATTTTTTTATGAGGGTATAAATAAATTAATTGAAAGATGTGAAAAATGTATCCGTCTTGCAGGTGAATATATTGAAAAAGAAAAATAATTTGTTTTTTTATTTCCACCCTTTGTCCCCATTCCGCGAATATAAAAACGCTCCCTCGTAGTAGTACAGACGCATCTTATTTTCCGAAGATTTGTATTGATATAGTAATAATAGATGATATAGTAATGCGTGTAAAATAGCATTGTATATATATATATATATATATATATATATATATTGTATATACGAAGTATTTTATATATTCATATACAAAATTTTCTATAACAATTGTATTCTTTAATAATTAAATAGAATTTCGAATTAATTTATAGGATAACTATTCTGATACGATTTTATGAATAACGTATATATAAATACATCCTTTTGTGTAAATGTAATGATCTAATTGTTTAGATCTGATCTTTATATTAATAATAATATTAATGTTACATTCGATCTACTGATATGACGATTAAAATAAAACATTTTGAACCAAATCATCACATAACCTTAGACTTTTAGGTTAATAGAATGATCTTGTTCATAACTAATATAAGTAATAAGCTAATCGTCATCTTCATTAAGCATTCTAACTGGCATTAACTTAAAAGAATCGACAGGTATATCGCCGAAACTTTTACTTAAAATATTAAATTTTGGAATTAAAATTACGTTAAGAAAATTAAATATATTCTATAGAAAACAGTATGCAAAATGCAGTGTGAAACTTCGTTCCTCACGCTCCACAATTCTTCACTATTTTGCGATTATCATATACATTTTTTTATATTACCCAAATGGGAGCATGATAGAACTTGCAGTTGTTTAAAGGTTTTTGTTATCAGGTCGGAAATGTAAACAAACTCGTGCGCTATTTAAATTGTGCACTATACACACCATTGTTCCTTTTTTTTTTAATGAAACATACAAGAGCTCTCTTTCTAGTTTGATATCGCTACGGCTCGACCTAATAGTATAGGGCAGAACAACAATTGCAATTTAGATCGTAAACCTTCTGTGGTCATGATTGTACGTATACAATTTCTTACATTTTCAGAGCACAAGAATTGTTTGGGACCGATATCAAGGATCGCTGCACCAAGTTGAGGCGTAGTACCAGAGATACCAGAGAACCTGAAAAAACATGGTCATATTTTTCTCGTGGAGCAGAAAACATCGAGAGAGACGGTGTAATCTTAATCCCGCTTTCAAAATTAAACTTCACAAAACCATCATTAGACGATTGATATTGCATGTTTCTGGGCTATCACAGCGAAATACTACATGAAGAAGTTGTAAATCATTAAAAACCAAGTGTTTTTAATGGTCATTAATGCTCTCTAGTTAGTTCGGAAGGTAGCCATTCATCACAACACTAAAACCAAGACCATCCAGGAATAGATGAAGAGGATGACAAAGAAAACATTTGCAAAAATATGGGATAATCCGAATTTCTCTTATCATGGAAGTCATGGACTACAGTTTCGGAAATCCATGGTTATATTGGAGCCCGAGGATGATCTTGAATTGAGTATTAACGAAACCACGAAGTGTTCATTGTGTAACATTCAGGGCGTCTACCTTTAGAGGTCTATTTAATGAAATATTGAATGAACTTCTAACAAATATTATGATGTTAATTTACGTCATTTCTAATGTAAAATATAATATCTCAGCAAAAATTTATCCACTTATATCCGCTAAAGAAAACTACACGAAAGACTATAGCGGACACGTCTCTTTTCGAAAATAAATATTTTTTATGTTAGGATGATGTACTATCTTACAAAGCGTTATGAAATTAGAAGTTAGTGCGCAAAAGGAATAGGTGTTAGACGCACAACTAACAGATAAGATAAAATTCTAGTACTGCCTTTTGAGCGATTACCTAATAAACAAATTAATTAAAGGCTAAATCAAATAAGTTGATTCGTAAATTCTAAATAATTGTTACCATTCGCGACATCTTCGATGCGCTGGCAAAACTATGGACAACAGTTGTCTGGGGTAAAAACCGAATCTGGTAGAGTTCTAGCAAGTAACTGGTCAATGGACGTTGGTGAACTATTAAAATCAACAACACAATATATACATCAAAAATACATATACAATCGCAAACATAAAGTTGAAAATGAAAAAGTAGGTTTTGCTAAAGATAAAAGAACTAAAAGAACCCTAATAAATAGTGCACAACAAGACAATGAAAAAATGTATAGTTTTAAATATGTCGAAGCCTTTAACATCTGAAATAAAAGGTCTTAAGGAGAAATAACGTGACTAATCTGAATACGAAAATAGAGAAAATTGATAAAGAAAATTAACAAATTAAAAAGTAAATAAAAATATTAAATTATAGAAAATTGGGGAAAATTACAACCAGACTAAAACTACATAAAGAAACAAAGTTAAATAATGCAGTTACAGAAAGGAAAAGACGTAGCCAGACCAACAACATTAATTGCAAACTATACGAAGTGAATCTGGTACGTAGACTTCCGCGGTCGTGGTCCATACTATCTGCTTCTGGGCTTCCGGGCTGGAACCACGTCACTGGTATAACTACCGATGTTTCGTACCCACTCGTATGGTACATCTTCAGGGCTTAACTACTGCTACTGTCTCTCGCACTGAAAAACTCAGTTTTCAGTTGATCATATCAAAGGTATTTAAACAAAAATGTTGGATGTAGACGGAATAAGAGAAAATTTTGAAGAATTTGTCATAAATATAGGAGATTCTAGTACCCACCCATGATTCTTTTAATGAATAGACATTTATTTCTTATTTATTAATATTTTAAATTATGATTGTGTAGTGCTTATTGAATTAATATATATTAGTAAATTTGGTTTTGGAATAAAAATGGTAGATGCTTATCTTTGATCTTTCTTCGCTTGGATGCTTCCATTCAGAGTTTTGACGCTTGGTCTCTGGATCATATTGAAAACATCATGTCTCGCCAATTACAGTAGAATATCTGAAGTTTCCGTCCTTTTTTGAGTCTTTAATCGAGTCTGTATCTGTACAGTGTTGAATTCGGAGCAATTTTTGATTATCAGCTAACTTGTGTGGTACACAGAGTAGGAAAAAATTCTGCTCGCGAGCACAATTTTATTTAATTCGTTCGTTTTAAAATTTGTGCTTGCGTGTTTTATTATTTAACTCGCGAGCACAAACTCAACTCGTAAGAACAGTTCTTTTTCATATAGAAAATATAACTCGCTCGAATTGAATTCGTTCGTTCGCGAGTTTAATTCGAGCACTCTCCGTACTCTGGTTGTACAAACCTAGCACAAATTTTTCTCAGCCCCAAATGCTGTATCAAAAAATTGCTACGAACTGAGTCTATGGAAATATTTAATTCCATTCCCACGTATTGCAATGAGGATTTCAGCTCATTTCTGATAATAATTATTTATTTATTTATATTTTACGATCCCAAGGAACAATTTTTAAATTTCGCGGAAGTTTTGAGTTGGTAGTAGTAAAAATAAAGGTTAGCTATGATTTCAATTCATTCAAGAAATTAGGAAATAACATGTTTTTAATGCGTACGGTTTTCGTTTTAATTTTGATTTTGAAATATACACCTTAATTATTAATATTCATGCTGTAATAAAATAAAATATAATTTTAGATGTAGTTATTTTTTCCTTGGGCAACTTAAAGCACCCGCGAAATTTAAAAATTGTTCCTTGGGATATGATCGTGTAGTGTTTATTGACCTATTATTAGTAAATTTAGTTTTGGAATGAAAATTGTAGATGCACATGTAATGTAATTATTTTGAAATAAAAGATATTACAACCGTTTTAAACTTTAGAAATATAATTCAATTACAAATAAAACAACTATTATACATGGCACGTGCTTTCACAAATAAATTCTTGAAGGTGATTTTGATGGAGCCTGTGGTTGATTAACTTAATCACTGAAGGTTGATATATAACCCCTTGCCACATTAATTTTCGTAATTCTGTATATGTATTTCGACAACTAAGTTGTCATCATCAGCAGGTAAATTAAGCAGAGTCGCACCTGGAGAACTACGGCAACACACAGTATCCGTATTGGCTTTCAGCGGATCGTGTGCGGGATTAATTGTTTCGTACGGGCATTTATTGCCGTGGTTCTCCAGCTGCAACACTGCTAAATTTATCTGCTGATGATGACAACTTTGTTGCCGAAATCGTATACAGAATTACGAAAATTAATGTGGAAAGGGGTTATATAGCAACCTTATCAAAATAAATTCTTCATTAACGAGAGCATAAATCTTTTTTAAATTCGAAAGAATTAATTTAATAATTTATTTTTTAATTGGAATTGAAAAAAAATAATTTAATGTACATTTTGTGAACAAGATTAATTCAAAATAATTTCAATTCATTTTCCACAATTAATATAAAATAAACCAGTTAAACTTTCACCATTATTGTTACTATAACAATCTTTTTTTATGTTCATTTTTTTATTAGAAGTAAGTAAATAATATTTTCGAAGTCGATATTTTATGTCAAAAATATTCACGTGATTTGGTCATGTTCGTGGTACAGAGTATAGACGTTCCAGTGAATCGACAATGAAATGCAAGCTTGTTATGTACATAATTCTATGCCATTTAACAGCAGGTACTTCACCCGTTTTAATTGTCAGCGAAAAATTCTAAAAAGGCATCTCCTTTACATAAGCTTCACTAACATCAACCGATAACAACAATACAACAACAACTGTGTTAGAAATATTTTGAAACTAACCGGTAGGATTAACAGCAGGTAGAAAATTATTGACTATTAATTATTTGTTGACTCTGGCCGCATTTATCAAGTAATATATCTCGAATAGCTTATATAAATTTATAGTAATCCCATCACCTAATCTATATATAATTCGTATGAATTGATAAATAAATTATTGTCCTTAGCACTTAAACTTATTTAGCGTTATATAACAAGGTATTCAATCAATATTTACTCCTAACAGAAATACGTACACGCTATTGGTAGTTAACGAAAGTTTGTTTACGACAGAGGTAAAGGAATACGTCGATAATAGGCAAGGGATAAGTAGAAAGTGATAGAACTAACATAAATTTAACGGCCTGTTAGAAAGTTAAAAGAAGTTGATGGGGAAAGTCCGTAAGATAATCTCAAAGCATTATTTGGGGTCGGCAAATGGTATTTGTATGAACTTCTTGGAAATTTATTTTGTCCTATATATTGGCTTTAAAGTTTAAATACTTGCCACCATAACATTTGAACAACTTTTCAGGGTCTCGGGGCTGTTCTAAGAATTTCACGGACAAAATAAATAGGCACACAATTGTTAATAATAACTAGTATTAGCATAATCTTATAATTACGGCAAAACAAATGAACCACTACAGATTTCTGGAATATGAACGCACTTGTTAAAAACTTTACATATCTAATTTTTATGACATTATTAAAAACAGTTTAAAATTATTATTATAAATCTAGTTTGGATAAAATAAAAAATATGTCATAATAACTAAATGATTGCATCGTGAAGTGTGTCATTTGTGACAATATATTTACCTTGACAGTTTTATTATCCGGTCGTTATTTCTATTGTTGATAGTAACTTGAAAATTTTAACTCGCGAACCTTTTCGTGCTATTATTTTTCATAACTTTCGGCGTCGATTATCTCAATAAGAATGCATCGAAGAGCTAAATTCTTTACATGGTGATGAAACACCATCGAAAACTACAGTATATCGTTGGTATAGTGAATTCAAACTTGGACGGCGTTCTCTGGACGATGAATTTCGTGAAGGTCGTCCCACAAATGTTGTTGTGTCGAAAAATATTAATGCAGTGTCTGAATTGATAATTCAAGACCGCCATCTGACATACCGTGAGATAGAGGCATCTTTAGGTATTACTACCACCAGCTTGCTTAAGATCTTGCATGAACATTTAGCCGTTAAGAAGCTATGTTCACGTTGGGTACCACATAATTTGACAACCGCTCGGAAAAGGACTCGCGTCGATTGGTACCAAAAAATGCACAAAAAATACAATGGCGGTGCTTCAAAGAACATTTATAAAATCGTTGCAGGTGATGAATCTTGGATCTATATGTATGAGCCCGATAATAAACAGCAGTCGACTGTGTGGGTATTCCAAGATGAGCCAACACCAGCAAAAGTTGTTCGTGCTCGAAGCACATCAAAACAAATGGTTGCCTGTTTTTTCGGAAAAACCGGTGACGTTGCAATCGTGCCTTTAGAGTTGTAGAACGGTCAATTTCCAATGGTACACAACTAAGTATATGTTTGCCAAAAGTTTTTTAAGAAATAAGGAAAACAAACCGAAAACAACAGATCATTCTCCGCCATGCGAGCTCTCACACGTCGGTTTAAACAATTGAATATTTGACCGGGCAAAACATTGAAGTGATGAGCCATCCGCCGTATAGCCCTGATCTAGCACCCTGTGATTTCTTTTTGTTCCCACACGTGAAGAATAAACTTCGCGGTCAACGGTTTTCTACACCGGAAAAGATAATTGAAGCATTCGAAACTAATATTTTGGAGATACCGCCTTCACAGTGGCAGCAATGCTTTTCGGATTAGTTTAAACGAATGCAAATGTGCACTTATTTTCAAGAAGAATATTTTGAAATGCAATAAAACTATTTTCGATAATAAAACTTTTTTTTTGTTTATTATTCCCGAAATATAAACGGCTACCCTCGTATGTAGCAGGGAGAAATAGTAATAAATACTTGGATTTTGAAGAAAATACAAAACTAAACCATTCATATATAGAACAACAAATTAAAAAGGGCAAACAAGCAAAGAATATGAACAAAAAATTTCTGTAAAAGGGTTTAGATTTAACTCCAAAAACATGTTTAAAACAATTAATGCTAATATAGTACCAGTTCTCACGCATCAACGGTGTGTCGAGATGTGCGCGTAGTTAATTCACAGAATGAATTTAGTACATCGCATCAGTTAGATGAGAACATTTATATTATTTTCGGGCACAGCTTATTAATGTCAGAAGATTGTGGTAGTGCTACTCTTAGTAGAGAACGTAATCTAAGGAAGTTCATAAAAGAATTTCCAGATTTAAAATACGATGGCGCAAAAATAATATGTACAGTCTGTGATAATTTTCCTTCCCTTCTTTTCTATATAAAATTAGTTCACTATTACAGTAAATTTCATTATGTACATGATTATACAATAGTTTGAAAAAGTCAATGTATTTTGTAAAATATATAGTACATAATAAGATAACTGAAACGTATATTAAATTTCTCTGAATTTATCATAATATTTGACTCATAAAATGCAATAGCCGGATTATACTTTGATTTCTGTATGTTTATTTTGTGCTATATCATATTAGGGCAGTCTATAATCCCACGACTTTGAGATAGAGTGAATTAAAATAAAAGAAAATATATAAACAAAGAGAGGATCATTTAATAATCCAATTCCTAACTTACATGATACATAAACACACATAATTTATTTATTTATTTATAATATTAATATTATATTTACCCAAGCAACATTTTTTTATATAGCCTAGTTTAAGCACATTATTAATTGCACCTCTTTTTATTATATGTATTTTTATTACTTAATATATTACATATTCTAATTTAGTGTCATTATGTTCAAATTAAAATCAATACCAATGTATATTTATAAATATTTATTATATAGAAACTTAACGAAGCAAAAAAAGAATTTCATCGCTAATATTCTACAGAACAATGCTATTAAAAGATAATTAGTAAATTCTAGAAAAGAAATTTTCTTTAGCAGGAGGGGCTTATGTGATTGTATGTGGAAGAAGGTAGAACACGGTATAACTCATATTCCTACAAAATTTCACCGACTTCAGTAACAGTAACGTGTTCTAAGCTAGATCTCAGCTATGTTGGAAAAGGTGTGTTTGTGTTTCTCGATAATTCTACTAATTATATCCGCGAAAGCTCTTACAATAGGAGTCACCGGGAATACAGTTTGTGAAGATCTATCCGAGGAAGTTTTAATTGATGTTTTGGGAGCCGCTTATAATTCTCGATACATGAGCATTAAAGAACCGCTTAGTGAAACCGAAAAGACCCTAATTCAAGAAAACAACAAAAGAAAAGTTGATACACTGCGTTCGTTTTATGTAGACGAGCACTACGCGGAAACTCTCACGGAGGAGCCTGCGTGGAATGTAAATCACTTCGAAATAGAGAAACTAGGAATGAAATCTAGAAAGGGAGCGGAGGAAGCCACCAGAAGCAAGAGATCTATGTCGGCAATTGGTAAACAGTGGGATTGCCATTCGAGGATCATTTGGAAAGACTTAGGACCCGATTATTTTCCTAGATACTTGCGAAATGTAGAATGCACTTCCAAAACGTGTTGGTACGGTCATTTTTCGTGCAAGCCACGATCTTTTACAGTGAAAATTTTAAAAAGACGTCGGGATCGTTGCACGACAGCTCTACCAAATACTAGAGTCGGAACTAATGGCCTGCATAAAGATCTCAGCAGATTATGGGTTTGGGAAGAACACGCGGTGAATTTTTGTTGTGATTGTTCACAATAATTAAAAGTGTAAGAAAAGTGCTTATTATCTCTTTAAATTAGACGTCAGTGCTTGTAAATATAGTTAAACGTGTGCAAAATGATATACTTTAGAGAGAAATTAGGACTGATTTATGAAAATCCTAATTAATTTAACTAAATTGAAGCATTTTTTTAAACGAGTGTTTATTTTGTCTATATATAAGACCAGCTTTTTGAAACCAAGAAAACGCGTTAAGAGACATTTTACATTTCTATGTGTATGAAGCTTTTTTAAATTATTGTAGGTGAATATTTTGTAAATATTATTTATTATAGTTCGAAATATCAAATATTATACCCGTAGCTGCATTTAAAAACTTATAAATTTCTTTTATGTTGTTACAAAAATTATCAGGTGACAAATGACTTAAAAGTCGGCTATATTTTAAGATTTTTTATGTACATAAATTGGTATGTTGTATATAATGTAGATTTAATAAAATAAACTTTATTAATACTTACTTGGTTTTTGAACATAATATTATAGTTTATATTAATATAAGAAAAACGTAATCACTAAGGTTGATATATAACCCCTTTCCACATTAACTTTCGTAATTCTGTATACGCATTTCGACAACTAAGTTGTCATCGTCAGCAGATGCTTGCAAAGTGTCGCACCTGGTAAACCACGGCGAAAAATACCTGTACGAAAACAAACTCCGTACGCGATCTGTACCGTTGAGAACCAAAATGTACATTTGAGTGTACATTCTAGAGTCTTAATTACTTATTTTTATATATACGTTGTGTTATATCCCTTTTCATTGTGTCCTGTAACTGACCTTAATCTATTGGACTAAATAAATTACATTATTATTACTTTTATAATTACATAATTGCGTAAAATACATCCTAAATTATTTTTTTTAAATTAAATTCCTCTATTAGAATATTTGACACATATTGATTCTTATCTACATTAAACACATCAATACCGAATACCGTATAAGTAATATACGTAAATATACAGTGTGTGCTCCCTAAATTAGACTTCAACAGTGCAATATATTTCTATCCTTATTGATCATACAAACAAATGAATCATGTAATGTAATTTTTTCGCCTCTTTTCAATATCAGTATCAAGATAATGCAGTATCTAAGGTATTGTTGGAACCACCAAAGTTTGCCGATGTATCACCAATAACACTACAAAATACATATACCGGCATTTGTCTAATTCTTCGGTAGTCACATGCGTTGAAAAAAGTAAGCGCGCAAACGCTCTTCTAATAGAACTACGCACTACATCTTGTTAAGAAATCGTGAAAAAATAGAAACAAATGTATACAAAGAATGTACATTATGCACACATGTGTTACGTATAATACAGATAAAGTAGTGTTTTGACTTTTGATTTATGAAGTTTGTTTTTTCTACGGTTCCGATATTGTAATATTCCTTGTATTTTACCGCTGTTACTTGTTATTGTTCTAACAGCTAATTTATCATATTTATTTCATCATCCTTGTAAGTTTACACTTAGGTAACCTACATAGGCATCCTTTACATTCGTTATTTACGAGTTTACAGGTTAGGTATATAGTAAGTTATCGCATCTGACAGCAATATAAATATAGTATTTAATTTGACATCCTCACTTCCTGTGTCGACATCTTATTTCACACGACGGTGATCATATGGTCTAAAAACATTGCTGATTTTACCTATGTTACCTATAGTTCAATTCTATGACTAATGGGTAAGGTTAACAAGTTACGATTCCTGTTCATAGACGTCCGACTGAGAAATACGTTATAAATCTAAAGAATTATTGAAAAAAATGTTTCACAAAAGAAATTTAGTTAAATTCATTCCCAAGACTAGTAGCTCTAAGAAGTTAGTGAAGAGCCAGCAAAATATTAAACGTTTTTCAATTAATTTAAAAATGATTTTCGTTATGTATACGAAACATTTTACGACATTAGTTATTAGAATATGCTGTTCTCATTGTTTACTTTCATCGTGCTACCATGAATGTAGTTTAGGTGACAATGCACTAGTCTATTTATACTAATGACTTAGTGACTAACGATTTGATATAGTCTCTCCTAGATATAACGTTTCGCCGATCTACAACTTAAGAGGATTACCCAAACTTAGTCACAGGTAGCCTAATAATGGATAAATATAATAATGAACCTTGATAGAAGAAGTAATAATTTCTGAGACGTAATTTCAGATTTCGTTTAAGGTAATTAAACAAACAGAAATTATCAAGCATTAGTGAAAGTATAATATTCGCGTTTGCAAGCAATTATCTTTTAGAATTTCAACTTGAGGATTACTTACCACTAATTAATTCTTAATACTACTAAATAATGGGAATGACAAATTACACAAGGTCATACGATATTGGTTAATTTTTAATCATATTAATTAAGGATGCAAATATTGCGCTGCACGTCATGAGCGTGAATATGGAAAGCTCCGCAGATGCTCTCCATTCTCAGTTATGACTTTCTACCCTCCTGGAATGAAGGTGTCGGAAGCAGATGTGTAGACTTCTATATGGACTGTACTGTTCTTAATAATGTATTTATTTCCAACAGGAAGAAACTTAGTTATATACAATTAAATGCAGAAAAAGATAAAATTAATAATTACTGTAACAACAATAAGATAATATAACAATGAAATTGAAGATCTTATTGAAATATTCATTTTATGGAAATCTAAGTAGAAAATAGACAAAGATTTAGAACTTTGACGAAGTAATTTTGATGGAGCCTGTGGTTAATTAACTTAATCACTGAAGGTTCATACACTTTCCACATTAATTTTCGTATTCTGTATACGTATTTCGACAACTAAGTTGTCTAAGATAATTAAACAGTGTCGCACCTGGAAAACTACAGTAAAAAATACTCGTACGAAAACAAATTCCGCACGCGGTCTGTAGCGTTAAAAGCCAAAACGCACACTGTATATTCATTTCACATAATTTTTAAAAAGATTGTGTTCTAGTCTTAAACTAAGATAAAAGAAAACAGAAAAAAGTTAAGAAGTTAAGGGAGGGGGGGGGGCGGAGACAAATACCTGCCCTACTTTTATTTAATAAAACTTAATTATATGACAATACTTGTCCTAGAATCCGGTGCTCCGCCTGTGGCACTACGCCGGATAATACCTGCCCTACTGCACTCTCCCTTGTCTGTCGTTTAAGAGACCAAAGAGACATGAGTTATGGTTATGGATAGAAACCTGGTATGAAGAACATATTGCGCACATAAAATTCAATCGGCCAGAAAAATTCGGTTTAGCAAAACATGTGTTGGAAAGTAATCATACTGTTAACGTGGATTGTTTGGATTTGATAAAGAACGTATGTAATTATCGCTAATTAGATACGTATGAAAGCATGTACATTTTGAAGAATAAAGGCCATATGTTGAACACTGACTTGGGTCCCAACCATAACTCATGTTTTTTTGATATCTTAAACGACAGACAAGGGAGAGTGCAATAAACCGCATGTAGGAATTTGTCTTTTTTCTCCCCTGCTTCCTTTTTTCTGTTGTCTTTTATCTTAGTTTAACACTAGAACACAATCATTTTAAAAATTATGTGAAACGAATATAAAGTGTGCGTTTTGGCTTTTAACGGTACAGACCGTGTGCGGAATTTGATTTCGTACGGGTATTTTTTGCCGTAGTTTTCCAGGTGCGGCTTATAAAAGCTAGAAGAAAGATTCCATATAGGAAAAAGGTCATGTTATTACGGAGTAAGACAACTCTTATTAACACATAGAATTATGGTAATTCTAATTGCTATTTATATAATAAATGAATACACAAAGAAAGTATTTGAAATAAAAGAAAATCGTCGTACTTGTTTTTTAATGGAAAGCTAAATATATATTACATAATATTTATTACAGTATTAAACGTTTAGGTAACATTTTTATATACCTACTGATCTATACAACATAAATATGGACATTAATTGTAAACATTCTTAATAAAATATTTCACAAGTTATTCTGTAATACTTTATTCCTAACATCTACTCTATTACTTATGTTAGTAATTGTTATTAAAATTATGTCTACATTTAAAAACGTATTTATTATATTTTTCTATTTAAAAAAAAATACTAAAAATGATAATTTATTTTTTTCAAATTTTTTCCTTATTCAATATTTGGACACAATCTAACGTTTTAAAAAATAAAAAATTTACGTAATATGGCAGTGAAAATTCTGATACGTGACTTTATTTATATCATTTGAAAGACCATGTTTTGAACACAAAATCGGAAAAAAAAACAATACATAAATGCACAAACTGGCAGTGATTTGTTAACGTTATATATAATGGTACAAATAAAGACTTTATTAGAATTTCGTCAGTTGTAATTGAATGACTAAAGCAATTTCGTTGTTCTTATTTTAAAAATAACTTCTTTTATAAGAAACAAGTAACAATATTAGGCACTAGAATATATGTACAAAAATATTCGATATTAGAATCCTTCAAGAGCTGTTATTAAAATAAAAATAGTATTTATAACTACTAAAAAGTACATATATATGATGTGTTAGTAGCTGCTGACAGAAGAGATATTAATTCTCCTGTTTAAATTATTTCACGACTGACTCTATCAACCTCACAGAATTAAAGTATCAACTGTGGCTTAGGCTCTTACATTTCGAAGATGTAAATTTTCACAGCTCTGTCAGTTCATACGATTTATTGTTAAGGCACTTTTATGTGGGTTTCCAGAGCAAAATTTTCGATGTAGGCGATTAAATTTACTTAAATAATTTATCTAATTTGTCAAAGTCTACTATTCCGTCACGATTAGTCGCACCCTTAACGTGAGCGGCTTCTCGTAGATGTCGTTTTCAAAGTCCGTTCGACCTTGTTCGTTCTCCGGTCTTCCGTGAATGATCAAGTCGAACGTTTCGGGTTGTCTGATGCGTCTTTTGAAATGTAACGCCCACACTCCGTGCTTTTTAATCAATTCAAATTTGTTCTGCTCGTTGCCCTTGACTATTTTATACTCGATATCCCTCTGAAATAGATTTAAATGTATTTATGACCTTAACTACCCGATGATACTCACCTTTACGGATGGTTGAAGTTTAATTATTCTTGTTTTATGTTTCGTCTGCTTAGAACTCATGTGAACTTCTAATTCTTCTCCGTGGTGGTGTCTTCGAATCCTTCGACTTTTTAGTGGAGATCTCTTTAACAGTTGGTGAATCATTTCTGTGTAATTAGTTCTTCCTCTGTAATGTTTAGAATCCCTTCTGTGCCTGCCATTTACCTATATCAGATATTTTTTCGAATAATTAAAACAGAGTTGAGGAACTGTATTTACAGCAGAGGAAGTATTAATATTTTCTTACTCACCTTGCATGAGAAGCATCCCTCAGTTGTTATAGTTTTATCATTCGTTGCCCGTTGGCCTTCATTTAAAGGATAGACCGGTACATTTCCTATTTCTGGCCCATAACCATTTCCAGGACCAATAGTTGATATGCAATGGCCTTGACCGATACGTTGATAACCAGGAGGACAACCGCAGCTGAAACTTGAAGAGCCAATAGCCGTGCATCCAAAAGCGCACGGTGCACCCAAACATGCCGTACTAACCTATATAGATTGTAATAATATTGAAAATTGTCATTATGTTTTTACATTTTTAGTTAAACAGCATTGAAATTGGAAAAACGTCCGTAGAACCAATTAAATAAAAGCTTGCCCAATGTTAGAAAGGGTTTTCTTCTTTTATGTTTGGATTTGCGACCATTAGGGATAGTAAGACACTTAGTTCATATAAACGACGTGTCGGGGACATATTTCCTCCTTTCTAGTTATTTTATTTAATTGTTTTTCTTTTTGCTCTTTAACACACAATACATCGACTTTATATATAATTAGTACAATCATTTTATTCTAAAAAAATTATGCGGTGTTTCTGTACATTTCTATTTATGTGGAACTGTTATGTACATTTGGTAAATATCTAATCTGCTAGCATGTGTTATTTCTTTATTTCCCTTTCCTTCATGTATCTACATATATGTATATGAGTCTCAAGTGTACGCACATATAGTTACGTACATGTGTACTTGCAAAATTTCGATGATGTATGTATTTATATACAGAGAGATGCAGATAATTAATCTCCTAAATATTAACAATTCTAATCAATGCAATGCAAATTTTCATTCCTTGCATGAAAAACTTCAATTCGCAATTGGAACGAAAACAATTGCTTAAATAACTTAGGTACATCAATGCCATCAATTAGTTATATAAAAAATCGATGTATTGTAGGTTAAACAAAATAAGGAAAGCAACTAAATAGAATAACTTGAAAAAAGCGGGGAAATCTCCCGAAATGTCGTTAATATAAAGTAAATTTTAGTTAGAATTGCACGAGATTCCTTTACCTAATGAAAGACTAGACAAATTTTACTTATAACGCATTTTTATTCATTTTACGAGATTTCATATACTTTTAGTTCACTGTATTTGGCGGTATAGGGTTTCCAAGTTAATGCAAAGCAGTATAAATGGTAAAACACGATATCCTATAAAACTAACAACATTGAAAATGCACCTTTTAACAGATAGATTTCTCGTTGTCGCAAATGCTTTATATTTTAGAAAACAATTTGTATGTATATTAAAATATCATATTTATAGTAAAAACCTACAGTGGCCCCTTATAAGATTCCTTTTTTTCGTAAAAATGCCTACATTGGAAAATGACTAATATAAATTTATGACGTATTTTTATTGTAGCTTTTGAAATGAGGTAATATATACACTACAGGCCATAAGTGAGGGATCACTTATCATAAATAACAAAACACTTGTATTTTAGACACATCCCTTAGACTTTTACCTGTTTTGGTGAGAATAATTGAAATAACAGTTGTAGATGTAATTCTGGGAAGGATTATTCGGATTATTATTATAAATTAGATAAATATATTTGTTTCTGAAAAATATTGTAAATCCTTTTAATAGTTTTATGGCGTCTATTTAATAGAAATATTTTATATACCCCAATAAATTTAATAGGGTTTACAACGCAATATTATTAAAATGGTATTAGGAATTCATAGTAGACTATTTAGCAATTTAAAAATTAGTTTTCGTGCAGCATTTGTCCGAGTAAGTTGCAATACGAGTATTTGAGAACTGACGTAAAAGTAACTTATAAAAATGCCGAAAAGAAAGGAACTTAGCGCAGAAACTCGCAGTTCTATAATAATTTCTACATGGTGAAAAATTTTCACTGCGGCAAATAGCCCAAAAGTTAAATTTATCTTATCACGCGGTGCAAGGAACAGTGAAACGATATTCACAAAGTGGATCATTACAACCAATAAAACGTTGCGGAAGGCCAAGGGTAACTACCAGACAAGAGGATTTGCGCCTAAAAATACTATCAAAACGAAATAGGCACCTCACAGCTCCTCAGCTTCGAGCAGAGCTGAATGAAGGCCGTCGAAAGCCGGTGTCACTGACTACTGTAAAACGACGTTTGACAAAGGCGGGACTACATGGGCGTATTGCAGCTCGAAAACCATTATTGAATCCACGAAATCGTAAAAAACGGTTACAATGGGCCCAGGCCTATCAACACTGGGACATGGAAATGTGGAAGCAAGTGTTATGGACAGATGAATCAAAGTTCCAAGTGTTTGGTAGTAATCGACGAGTTTTCGTTTGAAGACAAGTGGGTGAAAGGATGTTACCCGAATGTGTAGTGCTAACTGTTAAATACGGGGGAGGTTCTGTGCTTGTTTAGGGGATCCTTTTCCTTTGATGGTGTCGGAGATTTGTACCCCATTGAAGGCATTTTAAAAAAAGAAGGGTACCTGAAGATTTTGGAGGAACATGCAATTCCGTCTGGATTAAGGTTAATTGGTGAAGGTTTTCACCTACAACAAGATAATGATCCCAAACACACTTCCCAACTTTATAAAAACTATGTGAATCAAAAAGAGAAGGAAGGGGTGCTGATAAATATGATTTGGCCACCACAATCACCCGATCTCAACCCTATCGAATTACTGTGGGATGAATTAGATAGAAACGTGAGAGAAAGCTGTCCACAATCGCAGAAACAGCTTTGGGAGCAACTTACAAGGGTGTGGAATAATTTACCAATGGATACGTTCCAGAAACTTGTATCGCGGTTGCCTAATATTTGTAAAGAAATCATTAAGCGCAGAGGTGGATACTTCGACGAAAGTCGAATATGATAAGAAATTCTACAGAATATGTTGAAATTATTTTATTTTATAAGGAAAACTGTTCATTTGTCTCGTAGATATAGTTTTGTAGAAATATACGTTTTGTTTCACTAAGCGTGCATGTTTTTTTTAAATTTCATCTACTGATCCCTCACTTATGGCCTGTAGTGTATATTAGAAATAAGCCATTTTAGTAAAAAAATATGTATAGAATTTGTAAAATTTAATATATACTAAATATAATTTTCAAATAAGAAAATGTTAGTAAAAAATCTTGATCAATAGCTTTTTGCCCAGGAAGAGTCATTGATTTAATTTAAGTATATACGCATAAGTTGAAAAAGTATTGCAACTTCTGTCTCATGGGCGCAATTTAGTATCTAACGAAAAACATTACTCATCTAAAGATGTTCCATTAAAGAAACTTCTGAAAATTTACTTCTATTTGAGAAGAAAAGAAACGATTATATAAAATCTCGAAACAAAGTTTGATAAATTATATAAATAAAGAGTTTCATTAAATATACCTACTCACCATCCTCATCATCTTTCTTTTAGTCATTAATAATCGTTAACAAAATATATAGTTACTGGTCATAATCCTTGCTTTACCTATATCTCCACCATCAATTATTTCATTTATTATTAATATCGAACAAACCGTCATGTTTGCAGTAACATACATCTTCACCGGGAATGAATAGGTGCAATTATATATATTCTGTATATTCAAACGAAGGAAAATGATGTAGAAACTGAGTTATACCCGTAAATTATTAATCCACCTTTAAAAGGTATCTTCGCGTCATTGACATGATGCAAGCTATCGACTATGATTGCACGCGTTTGTCCCCCATCGCTTCCTGTCGCTGGCTACCCGGAGGATTGTTCGACCTTATTTGTTACAGCATTTCTTGCTATAAGAAGTATTGCTCCATATAGTCGAAATATTTTTTTAAACCTTTTGTTACTTTTTTTCATTTCAATACGTTTTTGCCGGAAGTTTTCTAACTTTAAATTAAATTATACATTATTTTTATAATCAATTAGCAATTACACAGCCGGGTTTCTTCTTTTCTTCATCCGCTAGCAGATCTACTTTTGAAGTTTCTAATATTTCTTTCACCGTATTTAAAATTTATCTAATACGACTTAATAAAGGCCGAAATTATTAATAATTTGACAGTTCTTAAAACTGCATGGATTTTTTATCATTATAGCAACTGTTTTTGGAGTACATGACCTAATTGTATAGATTTATTGTAATTATTTGGGATACGCAGCAAGCTTACACATAAGTTTGCTATCTGCTTCTGGGTTTCCGGGCTGGAACCGCGTCACTAGTATATCTGCCGACGTTTCGTACCCATTTGTATGGGACATCTTCAGGGCTGAACTACTGCACTGAAACTGAGTGAAACTCAGAAGAAGATGTCCTATACAAATGGGTACGAAACGTCGGCAGATATACCAGTGACGCCGTTCCAGCCCAGAAACCCAGAAGCAGATAGCATTTTCCATTTTCCAGTTTCAGTGCAGTAGTTCAGCCCTGAAGATGTCCCATACAAATGGGTACGAAACGTCGGCAGATATACTAGTGACGCGGTTCCAGCCCGGAAACCCAGAAGCAGATAGCATGGACCACGACCGCGGAAGTCTACGTACCAAAAAATAAGTTTGCTGTTTCTACGCTTGCAATAGTTGAGATAAAGAAAACTATTATAACAAGTCAAAGTGTTTCATACAAATGAACTTTAAACTAGAAATAGACTTAACACAAGACTTTAATAGACGGAGACAATACCGCTTCTCTGTGCCAACTGTGTCTTACAGACAATTGTGAAACTAACCGATAAAACTTTGTTACATACTATCGATGTTAAGTACATATAAAGTCTAACTGTATATTTATCTGCTTACTAATCTTACTAATTAAATATTTCTTCATCTAAGGCGCTCGCGTCTTGTTTGCGTGTATTACAAATTCGATCTCTTGTGATGTGTGTTTTCATTTGAATAGCTCTTAATACGTACCTGTAGACATATGTTTGACTGATGATCAAATTGATATCCGTCTGGACAACCACATCGGTAACTTCCTGGTGTATTGATGCAATTTCCTGTATTTCCACAGGGGTTGGTAAGGCACTCATTGTTGTCAACACAATGATTGTAATAATAGTGTAAATTGTAGCCATCTGGACATCCACATTTATACCCGCCGATCAGATTTTGGCAACCTAAAATTACGGAAAAAGTTTTTTTTTATAGGCTAATAGAGCTTGAATCTATGTAAACTTTGTACAATGAGTTGCCGTGAAAATCATTATACATTTGTAAACCAGATGGCACTAGTTCATTTTTCAAGTGTATTCATATTAAAAGAACAAAAATAAAGCCTTCTCGTTATGCTATTAGCCAGGTATAACAATAATTATACTAATAAATAACAAAGTGAAGATCTAAAAGTAATACTACTAGTTTTATTCGTGTTGTTTTTATCTTAGACTTTTAAATTTTATTATTCTGTACTTCTCAGGACAGCATCATATTTACTTCATATTATCGCGTTAAAAAAATTGTGAGAAGTGATTTTGTTAATAAAAACATTATCATAAAGATATTTTTAAGGAGATATGGTGTCCAAAGCGAAAAATACTAGCTATTAACTTTACTTTTCTGTGTACATAAATGCTAATCCAGAAATTGTTATGATGCATCATAAGGACATTATAACACAATTGATCAAGAGAATTACCAAGATTTGTGAGTTACTAGTTTTCAAATATCTTCTAATCTAATCATGTGCTAAACAAAATTTAACTGAACGTAAAGGTACATAATATATCTTAAATTTTTTTAACGCATAAATTTATATGTATTTTATTATAAATAAATATTTTGTTTGCAATCTTTGCAGAATCTTTTTACCTGCAAACTTAAATACATCGTGCATTCATCCATGTTTGATGTACCCATCCTAAAAGTGTAGTGAGGCGATTAAAAATAGTAACTCGTTTCCATTGTTTGCCATATAGTTTAATAGTTTTATTTAAATTTCTATGAAGTAATGAATATTTATATTTCAATCATTTTTGGATTAGTAACTATTTGTGTAAAAGTAATTTCAATAAAAAATATCCATTAATATTACGTTTAAAATAGACATGTAGATATGCACATTATTTTTTTCAATAATTGCTTGTTTGTAGACACAACTGGCACTGGTTTGGTGCCGATTTTGATAATTAAAAATCAGCGTAAGATGGGTCTGTGTGTATTTGGTTGCATACGTTTCCATAATAAAAATGAACAACAGATATTTCCACTTATTTAATTTAAAACTAAACAATATTTCACCTTCAACGCATTTTGTGTCATCCTGGCATTCATCTGTGTCAATACAAAACATTCCGCTAGAATCAAGTTTGTATCCCCTCGGACAGATACAACGGAAACTTCCCAATGTATTAATACACCTTCCTGGTTTTGGACAAACGTTTTCATCGTGACACTCATTGATGTCTAAAAGGACACATCAATAATTTAATATTTATTACAAGTTCCAGGTAGTTACCTTGGCAGTCATCTCCGATTTGTTTGTAACCTTTAGGACACGAACAACTATAACTTCCCTGCGTGTTAATGCATATGTGTTGACAAACGTGTTGTCCACTTTCGCATTCGTCGAGATCTCGGCATGATACGCCGTCAGGGTTGAGAAGGAAACCAACTGGACAGGAACAGATGTAACTTCCTTCTGTGTTTTGGCAATTATACTTGCATGGTGGTGGAGATAATTCGCATTCATTGATATCTACAATTTATAGCTCAGTGAAATGGTTCAGCTCATTATTTCTAAGAATGTACATACCATAGCAATATTTCTCGCTAGAATCGTGTTTATATCCTTTGTTGCAAACGCAACGATAGGAACCAAGGGTATTGATACACCGGCCATTTCTACACAAATCTGGCATCGTGGCACATTCGTCGACATCTATAAGAAAATGTAATTATAGAATATTAATTTTCAATCATAAAATTTATTCGATTATTTGTTAACATGTAATCTGCATTAAAGAAAATAATATTTTACATATTAGGTGTTCATAGTTAGTAGAAATTTAAATTACAAAACTAATTCAGCAAATATCCATTAGATATTTCTTACTATTACTAATAAAAACTTCCCCCAATAGCTTAACGCCAATGATAAATCATGAGTTACTATTACGTGGGACAACTTAAGATCTTTGGCTGTCAGCATATAAATTAAACGATAAGGGATACCACAGAAAACCTTCTCAAACAGTGGCTGGTTATCGGAGTATTACTCTGCCGATTTTCTTGACGTTTCACAGACCCTTGATAAAGCCTTGCACGAAGGATTACTTTAGAAGCTCAAAAGAAAGTTACCATGCATCATCTTTAAAATAATAAGATCTTATTGAAAAGCACCTTCTAGCGATAGTCAAGAATTCCATAATTTTAGTCAAGTCTGGTGTTTCTCAAAGCAATATCCTTGGACCTGTCTTGTACTTATTGCACATCACTGACTTTCTAACAACTTCCGACACTCTTGCAATTAGCGCTGATCTATCATAGCATCTTATCATAGAACCTTGATGTTATTTTCTGTCTTCTACAATACGACTCAGCATTATTGATAAACATATTTTCTTATTGTTCTATTTGGTTCTCTTCAACCATAGAAAGTTACCTTAGCCTTCACTCTAACAGACGCTTGACTTGGGCAAAATAGATACGTTATAAACGCCTACGATTTGATTTAATTTATAGAAGTATGTATTGATTAAGGAAGATTTTTCTCTATCGTGTGGTTTACCGTAGCAACGTTTTCGTCAGTGAGAGGTTTTTGTAGAGTCCAGCCTTCAAAGATTCAAGACCAAAATCAAAGTTATTTTACAATCGTTTATGGCCCTTAAGGCATTCGACTCACGATTAAACGTTTTCTTCAATTCATTGAAACATTCTTGTCGGCTTCATTCACGTTAAAGTTGCAGAAATTTCATGTTTTTGTATAGAAGTTTTCCATTCAAATGATTACATACTTCAAAATGCCATAATATTTTTCGGATTAGTTACAAAAGAAACTGAAATACTGTCAATGATATTTCAATAAAAAAAATCCCTCGTACTAGTTAGGCTCAACATTAAGAAATGTTGAGCCCTAAGAAGTAGCGATTAAACTCTGTCTAAACAATGAACATACCTTGCCCGTCAATCGTTATACCACTCTCCATACATAGTTCTTGATACTGCGGTGAATATTTCGAAGGACATATTTCGCACCTTGGTCCCCAAGCTTCGCCCATCGAACAACAGCAATCCGCCTTCGTTACTTGAATAGCCTCACGGTTATGTGCCGGACAACGTCCATGTATAAGTTGTCTGTAGCAGAATCCTTGTCTTTTATCTACAATAATTCGAAATGAATTAAATATCATTTTTAAGCAAATTACCTCATTACATACCAATGCAACTTTTACGATCATGGCTAGGTTCGTAACCTTCGTAGCAGTCACACCTGAACGATCCCTGTAAGTTAACACAGCGCCCGTTTGCACATGCTCCCGGTATCGTAGTACATTCATCGATGTCTCGACAATCGTCTGTCAAGCCAACTTGTGTGAATCCTTCGGGGCAGATACACATGAACGAGCCGATGAGATTTTTGCACATAAATTTGCAATTATTTGCTGGCGTAATGCATTCGTCAACGTCTAGAACAAGCTTGCGTTAAATATGTTCATAAAATTATAATAATTCCTGTTTACCTTGGCAGTGTCTTCCATCAGGGGCCAGTGCGTAACCATAAGGGCATATGCATCTGAAAGATCCGGGTACATTGTGACATCGGAAAGCGCACTGATTTCCTATTTCATGACATTCATTTATGTCTTCGCATACCTAAAATAAAATTGATTTCAAAAAAATTGGTAACGCAGTGTGCGTTTTGGCTTTCGACGGTACAGATCGTGTACGGAAATTGTTCCGCGCGAATTTTTCAGGTACGACGCTGCTTAATTATCTGCTGATGACAACTTAGTTGTCGAAATGCATATACAGAATACGAAAATTAATGTGGAAACCTTAAGAGATTAAATCAAAAAAGCTTTAGTATGGTATAATCCTCAGCAAGCTTCATTTTGACTTCATTTGAATATTTGTAAGAGGAAAATTTGTTGAAACGACTAACGACAGTATAGTTGTATATTGAATAACAAATACATGAAACAAAGGAGGAAGGAAAGAATCAAAAGGTAGACCAAGAAAGATGTTATAAAAAAGAAACAGAGAGTAAACGGATCCCTTGGAGAGATGTGTGAGAAACAATGGAGGATAAAAGAGATTGACAAACATGTGCGCAGAAGGAATTCATCTTCAATCAATCAAAAATACACAAAAGCCCCTGACTATAACAATATTTGCGCTTTGTATACGTATTTCGATAACTAAATCATTATCAGCAGACCATTCATCACGGTTTTTTAGAAAATGCGAATAAAGTCGAGATAAATCAGAAATCCTTGATTTATGAAATAAACTGAAATAAAAACTATGTCGGTCAAACGAAACGTTCAATTGGAACAGATTTCCTACATCAAGATTAAACGACCTGAGAAATAGTGTTTAGCAAAACATGTCTTCGAAAATAATTCCAGCACAACCGCGGATTGTCTATATTTAATCAAAAATGCAAACAATTACCGTGAATTAGACAGGGGATCGATATCATATTCTAGCCTCTATAAGTTCCTGGAAGATATGGTCGTTAAAAAAGGTCCATAAGTATTAGTTTTAAGACTAGAAATTATTGACTTATAGAGTTCTCGTAAAAGTCAGTATGTGTTTGATTTTGGTGAAAAATAGTGCGCAGAATTTTCTGTGTGAGCTTTACCGTAGATCCAAGTACGACACTCTAATTAATAGTCTATTAATGATTACAACTTTGTTGTCGAAATATGTACATGATTAATTCAATTAACCGCATTCTACAACAAAATTTACCTTCAACGTCAATCGCCTTATACTTATCAGTTGAAAAGTCTCTGATTAAAGAAGTAAATAAATGGTAGCTTCAAGAGTTTCAAATTTACAATACCGAAATGTTTAAAATTCTATATTACATTACATACTTGCATTGGACCAGGAGCAAAGCCATCACTACACGAGCACTCAAATCCTCCAAGAACATTAGTACAAGTTCCATTACCGCAGACGTTTTGATTAGACACACATTCGTTTTCATCTACACATCTTTGTCCTGTACTATCCAATACATAACCGGCAGGACATTCGCATCGGAACGATCCGTCGGTGTTAACACAATCTCCACCGTCGCAAACATTTGGCATCAAAATACACTCATCCAAATCGTTTCCCGAATCCATACGACCTGGACCTTCCGGACATAATTTCTGAAATTGCACTGGAAAACAAAAGAAAGTTGAAGAATTATTTGAATATTACAATCGAACACATATTTGTACCTGAATCCTCGGGAGGGCACTCTTCGCAGTATTTTCCCCAAGCCGCGCCCTTCGAACAACAACATTCCTTTTGCGTGATTTTCATTCCTCGGGGACTCGAACAACGTCTGTTACTATAGATATCATAACATTGTTCTTGTCTAATATCTATGCATTTCATCGTGTTTTGATTGATGATATATCCGTCAGGGCACGTACAAAAGGCACCACCTTCGGTATTCGTGCAGGCCCCATTTTCGCAAATTTCCGGATTTACGGCGCACTCATCAACGTCTTCACACATGTTCGTGACTACGCTCAATTCGTAACCATCTGGACACGTACATATAAAGGAACCCATGACGTTCTGGCATTTTCCAGGCGGTGGACATGTACCTGGTTTCTGCAAGATATTCGCAGATATAAATGGAGCAAAGAAGAGAAAGTTGTGTGCGTACAAATATTAATAAAATGTCTACTTTAACGCCCTTTTAAATATACGTTTTTCCCTCTAATTGTACACTAAATATGTTTGCTATGTCTTTCCATATGTGTTACTTGCTGTATGTAATATCTTTTTCGTTTAATATTATTACCTCTTGGAATTGTTTTATTTTGATATACAAGAATAGCAAGGTAGTGTAAGTTTAGTAATGTTTATACAATTGTTATAGTTTAAGGATCCAGTAAAATAAAGCGAAGAGGACCTTGCTGTGGCTAAGCAGATCGGAAAATTTCCAAATATTCAATATGACGAGATATAAATAAATCCAGAGAATTCTTCTACATTCAAACTTTTTTTTAATATTCTCTGAACATATTTTTAAATAAATTATAGTTCATTAAAGAAGCATCGTATATCAATCATTGAGTGAATAAATTGATTCGTTGCTTAACCTAAAACCTTAAATATTGTTGATATTATTTTGTAATCTCAGAATTAAAATAACTAAATTTCAACCTATTGACTTTGTTGAAATGATATTTAAACAAGACAAGGTGTAAAATAATTTTATTAATGAAAGCAGTTGATAAACAAATAAACAGGCACATTACTCAAAATTTATCTTCTAGACGTGTAGCTCTCGCTAAAGAAAAAATTCGTAATTGGGGTCATCGGAGGTGTATAATTTCACTTCCAATAATAATAAAGTGGGTATAGCAGACTTATTAATCGCCAATGCGTTGGAATGGCAACCCCTCCAATGGTGTTTTACCAATACAAATGAATCCCTCCACATGTAACCAATAAAGTACCCTCAATATGATCAATTGCTAAAAGTGAAAATAAGCTGATGACTGACCAAACTATCTACGAATATATTGCTAATGTTTTTCTGTCTTAGTTCAAAGTAAATGGCGTTATTTTTCCAAAATGATTTTTGTCGATAGTCATACTAGCCATTTAGCTCTTCCTCCTACTGATTTATGTTTGAAAAACGCAATCATATTGACGTTTTTTTGTCCAAATTCAATCCATATCACTCAGCCCATGAATGTGGCCGTTTGCCGTACTTTAAAAAGCATTTGGAGGGAAATTGGGATAACTTTCAATGTAATCTTATTGGGAGAGTATAAAACATTGCATTTTTAGTGTAATGCATACATAACCAAAGAAAATGGTACACTTAAAAATTTTATTTACAAATAAATAAACTCTTAATAATATTTTAACAAAAATTACCTCATGACATTCATCTATATCTCTGCAATTATGACCATCAGACGATACTTCATACCCTGTTGGACAGTCGCAAAGAAACGAGCCGATATTATTACGACAGATTCCATTTCTACACAAAAATGGCATCATATGGCATTCGTCGATGTCCACACAATCATTATTGTGACTCAATTTGAAGCCATTATTGCAGTGACATTTGTACGATCCCACTGTATTAATACACGTGCCATCGTTGCATATATCAGGCCGTCTAATGCATTCGTCTATGTCGATGCACATATCTCTGGTAGGAGTCAGCAAATATCCGGGATTACAGAGACATTGGAAGCTTCCCTGCAAGTTTTTGCATTCACCATTGTTACATATTTGCGGTCTTTCTATACATTCATTTATATCGACGCAATCTAAGAAGGTAGCGCCATGCTTGTACCCTTCTGGACATTTGCACTCGAAACTGCCGGGCAGGTTTATACACTGAGCGTTGCCTTCACACGGGTTCGGTACTCGAAGACACTCGTTATCATCGATACATTGATGGGAATTTATATCGTAGATGAAGCCTCTGTTACATTGACATTCGAAACTTCCCGGTGTATTCATGCAAGTTCCATGTGTACACATCGAAGGCATTAATATACATTCATCTATATCCTCTTTTACATTCATTACGTTTAGAAAGGATCCAGGTTCAGAGCCGCAGAGGGAGGTGTATTGACCTAGAGTTGATAAATACACTGTTAATGTATGTACATAGTGTTCGGAACAAATTTATAAAGCTCTAATGATGTGTTGATATTTTTTAAATGACATATCAACTCTACATTTGCAATATCATAAATTTTGATGAGGTATTTTTAAATAAATACAAATCTTTCAATTAAAAGTGAACGCACGTGACCTCTTTTGAATATGCAACCTATATTGGTCCAGTAACAAAATCCATATACTTGTTCACGTTTTATCCTCGTGATGACTTACAGCTACTGATTTAATATGTTAGTTAAAAGTAAATGCTGTATCAAATTGAGCTCCTAGATCAGTAAGAGTTTCTTTAGTAGATAGATAGTGGTTATTTATTTTGTACTGCATAGATATAGGAGAATGGGAATAACGGTAAGCAACAGAGCAAAATTTAAACAAATTAATATTGAAATTAGTACACCAATCAACCAAAACATTCAGGTTACGTTGTAAGTTTGCAGTATCATCGGAAATATTGACTTTAGAATATACGTAACTTTATACCATCGGTATAAGCTAATACAGGACAAGGCAGAAAATAAAGTAAATCATTAGTGTAAAGTATAAATAGAAGCGGACCCAAGTTAAAGCCCTGTGGAACCCCAATAAGATATATACAGGTAATCATTTTTAAAAAATCCTAAAATAATTTTGCAATGTAAACCCTTTTTATTTCATTTGAATAAAAATATTATTATTCTATGATCGCCTGTAGGTACATGCATCTTGAAATTATCTAAATATAAATATAATATGTAAATATACATTCCAAAAAGTTTTTGATCTTGGAATTTGTACCTACTGGTGCCTGCCAGCGGACAGGGTTCGCAAGGCTGTCCCCACGCTTTTCCCATAGAACAGCAACACACTTTCTTTGTCTGATTTTGCGACATCGGATGAGAGCAACGCCAGCTGCTATAGTTCAAGAAGCAAAGGTCCCTCCTCATGTCAACACATTCCTCTAACAACGAAATTGTTTATTAAAAAGAACAAAAATATAAATTACAAAATATGCAATCCATACATACTTCTTCCAAGGATAGGCATGTATCCTTCAGGACACAAGCAATAATATTTGCCTTCTTCATTAATACATTCTCCTATATTACAAACGTTGGGATTTTCTTCACATTCGTTGATGTCTATGCACATAACGCCAGATTCGTCTAGTCGGAAGCCTTCGAAACACGAGCAAATGAAGCTACCAAAAGTATTTTGACATTTTCCATTTTTACAGAGCCCTTCATGTTCTTCGCATTCGTTTATATCTTCTAAAACCACCTGTAAGAATTTATACGAAATGTTCACAGTTTCAATTCCTTTCTTCAAATTTAAATTGTACAGACAAAAGTATTGAATCGGACAAATTCTGCCTATACAGAAAACCTGTGTAAAAACTTACGGTCAAAGTATTTGGTTTATAACCCAATCCTCCAGGACAAAGATCTAAATACTCTTGACTATCTATCCTGGGACATAGTTCACAATGAGGACCCCATGCTTTACCGACAGAACAACAACAAGAAGCCTTGGTTACGTAATCCGCTGTAGGTGCCGAACACAATCCATTATGGTCAGCGTGCAGGAAACATCTTGAAGTCCTACGATCTAGAAATTAACTCCAAAATTATATCACATATATTCGAAAAAAGAACTGCGAAACAAACTCACCAATGCAAGCATTTCCCTCTGGGACCAATTCGTAGTTTGGTGGACAAATACATCTAAACGATCCCTCCAGATTCGTGCACCGTCCGTAAAGACAAGATTGCGGGCTTTCGCATTCATCTATGTCAGTGCAATTGCCGCCTGAACCATCCAGTTTATAACCGTCGTTACACTCGCACTCGAACATTCCGAAGGAGTTGACGCACTTGCCGAAGACGCAAAGGTTGTTAAACATTTGGCACTCATCGATGTCTTAAAAAGAAAGAAAATGGTGATAGAAATAGTGAGCATAATGTGATGCTCTATTAGCGACAAATGCTTATACAATAATACAACAGAATTTTAGCGCGAGCTGGGACGGCATTCGCAGTAGCTTCTAACAAATTTTCGGCTTATTTATTTAAACGGAAGAAAAATGAGTATGAAATGGAAGGTAAGCATAGAAATATACACTTTTTACAGTAGAATTTCAAGTCAAACACTTCAATAAATTCTTTTCACTGGTAATGGTTAAAGGAAGCTTATCTCTTAAATGCTCTTAGAATGTTGTTAACTAATAGCAATATATTGTGACACTAAAATTCAGTTCGAAATTGAAGATTTTTAAAAAGTTATCAAGTTTTCACAACACAAACACTTACCAATACATGCTTTATCATCTTTATCGTCCGGATGCATAAAACCCATTTCACATTCGCATTTAAATGACCCTGCAGAATTCAGGCACTGCCCATTTTCACACAACGTTTGATCGTTAGTGCATTCGTCAATGTCCACACAACTATAACCATCTCCTTTAAAGCCAGCATCGCATGCGCATTTGAAAGAACCATCGGAATTAATACACTGGGCGTTTTGGTCACAGCCACCGTTGTTCGTTAAACATTCATTTATATCTCGACAGCTGATACCGTTTCCGGTGAAACCGTCATGGCAACGGCACTGATAAGAACCCTGTGAAAGATATTTGAATAAAATAAGCTACTTCTCTAGTTTTGTATAAGTCACGTCCAAAGATACATTAGTACAAGAGTATTTGAGTTTTACTGGAAACATACGAGGATCGATCCAGAAATAAGGTTCCCAAAGAACTCCAGCCGCACGGGCAGGTGTGAGACGAAATCCGGCAACACCGCTCTGTAGGTATGTTTCCCTACTCCGAATTTCCACCTGCCGCGCTTCGCTACGCCGCTCAGTCTTGGCTCAGTAGCCGTCCGTGATGGAGATGCCCATTGCTGATCCCGCCGTGTGCGAGATTCGTTCCGTAATTAGGTTCTTGCACGCGAAAAAGACACCACCCGTGGATATTCATCGACAGTTGACAGAGGTGTATGGCGGCAAGTGTATGACCATTCAACACGTGCGTAAGTGGTGCAGGGTGTTTAGTGCTGGTCGGAAGGAAGTCCACGATGAAGAACGGAGTGGAAGACCTTCAATTTCGGAGGCGCTGATCGAGATGGTCCAACGCAAAGTGCTTGAAAACAGGAGGATCACCGTCCGTGAACTTGTTGCTCGGATTCCTGGGAGTTCTTACGGTACAGTTCAAAGAGCTTTGACTGAAAAATTGGGGTATCGCAAGTGTTGTGCTCGATGGGTACCGCGTATGCTGACAGTCGAACACAAAGAGAAACGCATTGACTGTGCTCGCCAGTTTCTGCAAAAGTGTCAAGAAGATAGGGAAGGATTGTTGGACTCCATTGTTACTCCATTGTTTCATTTCACGCCCGAAACGAAAGAAAAGTCCAAACAATGGCGTCGCTCAGGGTCACCAGTCGCAAAGAAGTTTAAACAAAGTCCTTCTGCTGGCAAAGTCATGGCCACTGTTTTTTGGGATCGCAAGAGGATACTGCTGATCGAGTTCATGGAACCTGGGACAACAATCAACTCAGACAGTTATTGTGCAACACTAAGAAAACTCAGGAACCGCCGGCGAGGACGACTGACAAAAGGTGTAACGCTGCTTCACGACAACGCCCGCCCTCATGTCTCCATGTCTCCCGTCAAACCAAGGAACTTTTGACCAACTTTGAATGGACTGTCATGCCCCACCCACCTTACAGCCCGGACCTCGCGCCTAGTGATTATCACTTGTTCCCCAAGTTAAAGGAACACTTGAGTGGGCAACGCTTCCAGAACGACGATGAAGTCAAAGAAGAGGTGAAACGCTATCTGAACGGGCTGGCGGCAACGTTCTACGACACGGGGATACAAAAATTGGAACATCGTCTACAAAAATGCTTAGAAAGAGATAGCGATTATGTAGAAAAATAGAGCTAAGTGTCCTCTATCCAACGATGTAAATTTTGATGAGAATACACGATCTTGTATTATTGTAAAAATTATGGGAACCTTATTTCTGGATCGATCCTCGTACATTTTTTTAAGTGTGAGAATTATTAGTCATTAATAATCGAATGAGAAAAAAAGATAAAATCAGCAAGACATAATTTTAACATTAACTCCACTAAACTTTAAGAAAAATTCTTTTGCTTCGCCAGAGCATAAGAGTGCTTAATTATGATGAATTAAGTTGTACTAATATCAAACTCGCCAATAGTTTTCCTCTACCACTACAATTTTTGAGGAATAAATAAAAAAAATTTCTCCAGAATTCACACAAGTCATACCATCGAGAACATCCCATAATCAATATTTGAAGGTGTTCAGTGAGCTACCAGGTACCCAATCAGAAGCACTGATAAACTCCGAAACATTGTTTTCCACCCATGTTTGGATCGTTTTAATTTCTCGATAATTTTCATCAAAGAACATGTGCAAATGTACAAACAAAAAGTAGATAAAAACCATACATAGTATTCTTGAAATACAAACCAATAAAACGATGTTATTATGTAATTAGGTCCATTTGAAATGAATTGGGGGCTCGTTATTACAACACAGAAGATTAAGATAACGTACTCAATAAGACATTGAAGGTACTATTCGAGATATTTATAAAAAAATAACAACTAGTGAGATGATCTTTTGTTTCTGTCAATCTATTAGTATTGCAAACGACTTTGACAATTGTGTGTCTTTCGGCCATCCCCACACAACGAATTAAATCTATTCTTAGAGCAGACTTTTGCATCGAAGTATAATTTAGTTTTCTCATTAAAGACGTTCTCATAGAAGTTTTAAAATGAATTCACCATACACATAAAAACACATTTGGGTTATTCACAAACCTTCTGAATATTTTAAAATACTGTAAACATATTTTCATATAGTACAGAAGTACTAAAACCCAAAACCAAACCCATACAAATGGTATAGTGATTGAATAATGCACAAATCATAATATTGTCTACAAAAATATTTTAAAAACTTGTAGGCTATGCGCACGTTTTACATATACAGTAAAACCTGTCAATAACGACCACTCAAAAAGCAAAATATATTGGCCGTTATATAAAGGTGTCCGTAATTGACAGGTTTTTCGCCTCACAAATAAAATACATAATTAATTTTAGGATTTGCTTTCTTTATTTTATTAATTAAAGTAAATAGTATATAAATACAAATATGTGTAAGAAAAACTAAAATTTTAATGTATTTACATATTATAGATAATATGACATCTAATAAATTATTCATATGTACATATTATTACAATATATTCATACGAAAAAACACAATTTATTAGGATTTTTTAAAGTATGTTTCAATATTTGTTTGCTTCACATTTTTTAGCTTCGATTTAAAAACTGCAGCTTCACATGTAAGTAAAATTTTAGAAACATCCATATAAATGTCACCATTGTTATTGCACAATAAATAATTTTGTATGTCTCTTAATTTTGCACACACTTCACTCATACTAGATAAACTAGATTTTGGAGTTTCACATTCGTCCAGGTCACTATTATCAGAGTTATGTTCTTCATCATTATTGCACAAATCTTCAACAATTTCTGGAATACTGAAGTTAGGGCTCTCTGTAGGCACATGACGATCAATAGAAGCATATTCATCTAAATCCATCAAAAATTCGTTACGAACTGCAGGATATAGCTGGGCAAGGGGTATTTCGTCTTCTTCATCAAACATTGTGTCCTCCTGGATAACATCAGAGAATCCGGCCTTGGAAAAACATTTTTTAACTGTAGCAGGAGATACCTTTTTCCAAGCAGCTGTAATCCATACAAGTTCATTGGCTAAATTTATGTTTTTTTCAAAAATTTCAAAATCACATTCATTGTCAATAAACGTTAGAAGCTTTTTAATCAAAAAATTTCGGTAAATCAATTTGAAATTCTGAATTATTCCTTGATCCAAGGGCTGACAATACGAAGTGGTGTTTGGCGGCAGGAAGACTAGTTTAACATTTTCTAATGGAACTTTAGAATGTGAAGTGGCATTATCCAAGAAAAGAAGCACTTTTCTATTTTGTTTTTTCATTTTATTGTCAAATTTATGCAGCCATCTTGTCATAATTTCCGTTGTCATCCATGCCTTTTTGTTAGAAACCCATTCTAAGGGTAATTTGTCCACATGACTACCCTTAAAACAGCGAGGATTTTTACTTTTTCCAATTACTAATGGATCTTCCTTCTCACCTTCCATATTTGCACATAGTAAAACAGTCAAACGTTGTTTTGCTGCCTTCTTCCCTGCACAATTCTCACTTTTTAATGCTAATGTCTTATTTGGCATAACGCGGTAATAAAGACCTGTTTCGTCGGCATTAAACACATCTCGAGGAGAATAATTTATTAAAATCAACGGTAACTTGGTTTTCCAGTCTTTTATATCGTCCAAATTAACATCTGCGGAATCACCACAAATTGATTTAAAAGTTGTACTGTGTCGCCGACAGAAACTTTCCAACCATCCATTAGATGCTGCGAAATTTTCCATCTTTAAACTGCTTGCTGTCTCCAGTGCTTTTTGTTTAAGTAGCGGCCCAGATATTGGAATTGCTTTATTTCTGGCTTTGCAAAACCAATTGTAGACGACTTGATTCACTGCCAATCCTTCCGACTTCGGAAATTTTCGTTTTAGCTCCATGTTAACATCTCCCTCGACCATCTTTTTTAATTCACCTTTATTTTTCATAATATCGTTAATTTGTGTTTTTCCAACCCCATATTTTTCGGCCAACTTTCGCGAACTTAACGCATACTTTTCACTTTCCGCGATTATATTTATTTTGTCTTTTAGCGACAAACGTTTTCTCTTTTTTGCGACATACTTAATTAAGAACCTTTCGAATACGGAGACAACTTTAAACTGAATTGTTTCCTTTAGAATAATAAAGTTTAAATCGAAAAGGGTGAATTACTACCAGGTAATAGGAAACCCCGGGAAGCCCCGACAATTTGTATTAGGTATTTCCGTAAATAAAGATATACATGTCATAAATAGTCCGGCCGACATTGGCAGGTAAATTTCTATGAAAATAGGCCGTAAAAGTTTGGGTTATTTAGCCGCGGCCGTTTTACAAAGGTAGCCGTAATTAACGGGTATTTGTGTATGGGAATTTCCTTATAGTCGATTCGGGGAACTTTGAAACTCAGGTGGCCGCTTTAGTCAGGTGGCCGTTAACACAGGTTTTACTGTACATTATAATTATTAATTTAATTATTAGTTTCTTTTAAAATATTATTAGAGACAATGTTTTAAAGATTCAGATTTTATCAGATTAAGACAAATGAAATGGTAGATATAGTGTTTCTCCAGATTCCTAACATTACTTCGAAGAATATTGTAGTTATGCAAGTATTACATCACCAGATGTGGAACGACTGTTTTTTTTGTATAAGAATATTTTTTCAACGCGGTATACATCGCTGTGTGAAACGCTATTGGAAATATGCTGCAGATTTATAACCGAGTTCATTGATATTGATAATGTGTCTTCAGAAGAGTAAGTATTCCACAACTTTTTATATATTATTTAAATTTACTGTTGCTGAACGTCCCACTACTGTTCATTAAACGTATGAATGGGGTTATGGCTACCTTTTCACTGGGTAAATAACACTTTACGCTACCTTATATGCGATTCGGATGTTCATTAGTCATTTAATCTATTTAAACAGTTATTTACTGAATAGTGAATTGAGATACACAAATATTTTGTGATTTAAAGTTCCAATTATTGCGTATAATTTGTTCCTTATTATTTACGACGGTGCGAACGACTATGGCACGCCGCCCTACTTGACGACTCTAGACAGGCCATATGTAAATATTCTTTGAATATCTTATTTATATTTCTAATGATTTTATCGACAATTTTAATAATTATCCACCACTCTTCCCACAAAAATCAACCATTTTTACAGTGCTTGAAATACATAGTTAAGAAATGAAGAAATCAAATTAAAGCGACACCAAAAAATAATTGAAAACGTGGTTTAAATCTGTTCAATAAATAAATATATTTTTTCCATAAAAGGTTAATGTTGAATTTTTCAAATCAATACAAACTAATATGTGGTAAAAAAATCCACACTGTAGTCAACAGGCTTTTAACAAATTTTTATTTTAATTCTACTAAACCACAAAGAAATTACCGGATTATTGATACAGTCCGCGTGTAGGTGGCATGTATACAATCCCATATAACATTCGTCATCATCAGTACATTGTGGTCCTCCATCTGGTTTTACGGAATAACCTTCTTCGCATCTGCATTGGAAAGAGCCCAGAGTATTAACACATTCACCATTTCCACATTTATTCGGATATGCAGTGCATTCATCAATATCTAGAAGAAAATTTAATTTACTTATAGTTTTATCAGCATTGAAGTCCCGGCAAGACGCTTAATGTTAGTAACTGCAAGCCTTAGTTGATGTTAGGAATAAGTTATTAGTAAATTTCTATTCTACAACGCTCTTTTTTACATCTGAAAATTAAAACACTTATCTGAATTTAAAATTTAAATTGAAGAAATCATACCTAAACAAGATAGATTGCCAGGGCCCGGTATTAAACCGTTCGTGCAGTGGCAGCTGTACTTTCCATCTGTATTTTCGCATTTTCCTCCATTACATATTCTCGGATTTTGTTTACATTCATCGATGTCTACACACGTTTTTCCGTCTAGTAACAATGAGTAGCCGGATCTGCAAATATTTTAGAAAGTAATAAGTAATACAACATCGATTTTTAGTAAAGAATATAGAAATTCTTACCCGCAAGAACACGAATAACTGCCAGGGGTGTTTATACAAATATCGTTACATGGTTCATCGCGACATTCATCAATATCTATTAAAGATGTAATCGAATTAAAATTTATAAAGGATTAATGAGTGTAAATCTGAACAACAGTTACAATATTACCTTCGCAATGTGTCCTCTGTTCTGTTTGCCTGAAACCTTCGTTGCAAACACATTGGTAAGTCCCCATCATGTTTTCGCAAACGCCGTTAGAACATATGCCGCTGGTTCTTGAGCATTCATCGATATCTTTGCAAGATCTCTTGTCACTAGTTAGTTCATGCCCCGGAGGACAGTCACACCTAAACGAACCTTCGGTATTAACACAGTTGCCACCTCTGCACAAACTAGGAGTTTCCTCGCACTCATTATATCTGAATTTTAACAAAATGGAATGTGTAATAACAGTTTTAAAGCAGACCACTTTGAAATAAGAGAAAATGTATTTATGGTATTTTACCAAATAGTTATTACAGACTACCATAGGGTGTATCTTTGTACGGATATTTTTACCTTCAATATCACTAGACTAATGGTTTAGTTAATGTTCTCTGGCGAATATTGTTTGTCGCACTGCTTTACTATGCAGTAAGACCTACAGCATTTGACAGAGAGCATCGTCTGAAGATAGTAAATGAAATTTTACCGAA
>JAVIWB010005561.1:600000-775094 GCA_031893035.1 Dermolepida albohirtum
TACATAATCCACTAAGTTTGATCTTTAATGACTATTATTTACTACTATTTATCTTTTCTGCTGAGTTTCTCGCACATTGTAACGTATTCTTTCAATTGTTTTTTATAAGAATGGATCAGCTGATCAATTGTAAAATGTATTATTTTGATAACTTCATTTACTTCAGGGTTATTTAACTAAGAAATAATTTCGTTTTACTACTAACCTAATATTCTTTTGGTATTATTGACTAGAACCGCAATTATTAATTACTCTAACGACATTTAGTTTCAATTTGCTTATGAGTGCTATTGAAATGTTATCTTCCTTGTTAACACAATCCTTTTATTTCAATTACTTAAAATATTTGTATGTCTGTCTGCAAGTTATTTTAAGTGAGTTTGTAATTCGTTGTCTTATAATAATGATCCTGTGACTTATTATTCTCTTCCCTCATTTTTTCCTTCCACGATATAATTTGAGAAGAAATGGGAAAACGTTAGAACATTCTTGTCAAGAAACTGAGGTTAACAACATGAGAAAATTCAAACCCATTTTTGGGTGATGTATGTTAAGTTAGCATTTTTCGTTAAGAAACGAATTTTTCTTATAACATTAGTTAGGCCAATTAATGTTAACTTTAAATTTATCGATATGTATTAAGGCATTAAGAAGCATTTCCGATATGATTGACAAAGTCAGGAGAATTTGATCACCATATTTGGTTAAACTAAATTGCCATTTTGACAAGTCAAAGAATTTTGTGTAACTCTACATTATGTAGAGGCATGTATTAAAAGGGTTTGTATATCGTATTACTATCGTACTATTTTTTGTATTTTTGTCGTATTGAATTTTTTAGAGTTGTCGTTCTCAGCGTACATATACTTGACGAGAGCATTATAAGGGCCGTGTCAGCCAAGGCAAGTGATCATGCAACCTCTTTGCAGAACTTGTGCACCACATCCTCGAGCTTGTTGATAGAAGGTAAAATCTACCCTTTTCATAAGAAAGAAAAGTTAAGCAAATAATATAACCAGAAAGATAATTAATTTAAACATCGTTGGACAATTTAACTAGAATATCAAATCATCCTGTATTTATGTTTTAATTTAAAATCGTTGAATTCAATTATCACGTAGATTTAATAGATAATTGGAATATCATTGAATTAATTTACAATACAATTTATAGTTATCGTTTTTGTATCTTAAATGGAAGGTCTTTGATTTAGTATAAGACATTAAAGTACCATTCATTATATATTAAAAACATTCTATTATATTATAAGTAATTATAACATCTGTAAGATAAATACGGAAACAGAGTAGCTACCTATAGAAATATATTATTTAATACTGTTTGTCGACTAAGTCTAGATTATCACTATCTCAATAAATTGATTATATTTTATAGCATTTATTACGTTCACGTTTTGAAAATTGCACGTGTGGTCTGTTGTCTGCTATTTTTTTCCTCATCTTCTCATCTCATCCATTGGTTGGTGGTTAATGAAGGACACATATTTGTTGGGATCCATTGCATCAGTATTAGCAAATAACTTCAAGAGATTTCAATATTGTGGCGCCCATTTAAGATAATCTATTACAGAGAATCATCTCTAACTATGCGAGATATTGATTAGTTAGCTCCCTAGAAGTAGGTTTGGATAATTTACAGAAAGAAATACGGACTCCTATTATACCTATCAACCACAGTTGATGGAGACGGGATACGTCGTTATTATCTACTTGCTCTTGTGTGGCTGTAAAAAAAATTGTTATTTTTTATTATTAGTTTGTATTTCTCTTTTGTATTACCTAATTATATTCCGGTACAATTGGTTGTTGATGATCATATCAAAAAATGTTACTATTCTTAGCTATAAATTTGCATTCCAAATTCGTACTTTCATCGAATAAATAAATAAAAATATCGGTTGTTGTATCGTCAATTGTGTCTCTAACTTCACATACTTTAAGCAAATGTAGACTATACCCGTCTTCCTTTTTAACAATACCACATTTTCTCTAGTTTTGAGTAGTTTGGCACATAATCTTCCTACTTTGTTTTTGTCTGTGAAATGATTAATTAATCTCATATTTATTGATTCCTTGAGTATTGACAAGACAAAAGAATTTACGATGAAATTGTTGCTGCTGTATGTACATGTGTCTTTAAAAATAATTTTTCGAAATATATATTCATTATGCACTTGAAAATGGCATATTGTGACAACAATAGAAACTTCGAGAAAATGATGACATTCCTCTGGTAGGTCTATTAGTCTACCAATCATGCGCTACCTATCGCGTGTATAGTGTTCCTTTTACAATAAATTATGTACTTTTCTAACGTATAGAATGCCAAGTTGAGCAATAAAAAGATAACCTATTACATGCCACAGAGATGCAGCTTGAATAATTCAGAAATTATTGAAAATAATAATATAAATTTTGAATAAGCTATTGAATTTTTTAATTTTTCCTATACGGTATATCGACATTTCCAAAATTTAGTAAACAGTATTTTACCAGTGAAACGGTATCTCCAAAAGAAAATTCATTGTATCTGAACCTAGGTCGGGCGTGCTCTCCAGTTGACAAAAAAGATACACAGCATATTCGCATTTGGGGACGAATATTCAAATAAATAGAAGTCAATTTCGTTGTCGTTCTTCGCCAATAATACAGTGGGAAGTCTGTCCCGCAAAGCGGCCGATACGCATCTGTAAAACCGACTGCTGCCACTGGAACGGCCGCATATTTGTAAAATTTATATAGCACTAACCTCAAGCTGGAATTTAATATAGATAAGGGAAGGAATATATATAGTCGAGTATATTTTAAGAGATCCCGCTGTGTATAAATCGACTCGAAAAGTAATGGGATTTATTTCGGATACGTTTCGCAATACGAAATGAGAGGTAGGTGCCCTGAATAGGTACGAATAGGCTTAAATTTACATAAAAAAGAGAGAATTGTTTGTCATTATTCTCATAAATAAATAATAAATAACGCTATATGACGGAGGCCAGGAAATAATATTGTTTTTGGGACTATTCAATATTCAACAGTATTATTATACTTTTATATTCATCATTCATATCTGTGTATAAAATATATCTAGTAGGCCGGTGCATTTCAGTGTAGGACAGTGAGCTAAACTGTGTGATAATAATACAATAACATCGATAACCACAAGGGAAAGTTAATTTTTTTTTGGGAGACATTAAAGTACATATGAAACAGGCATGGTAAAGCGATATCAATTTAAACGTAGTAAATGTGTGGAGCACGCAACTCGTAATACACAGCCTGTCGCAGGGAAAACCGAACCTCTTTAAAATAGTAATTGTTAGTGGCGCCATCTATTAAAAAAATGCGTGTCGCTAAGATAAATCTTTCACCAATGTTATGTCAAAATATCACTATATTTACATCATTAGAAGCAGTGAAATTGCTCATTAAATAACAGTGTGCATTTGGCATTGATCCAAAAATAAACTTTGAACAAAGAGCAAATATCAAGTTCTGTTCTGCACAGGGTAAATCGTCTACTGAAACGTTTAATTTGATGAAACAAGTGTATGGTGATGCGTGTTTATCACATACGAGTGTGTATGAGTATAAACGATTTAAAGACGGTCGCCTTGGTGTAAAAAAATATGTGGTTACGGAAAGTAACGTAAAACTAGTGCACAAAGAGTTAGTACCAACTAGTCAAACAGTCAATACTGTATAGTATTCGGTAATACACTCTTTCTAACTACAAATGGCATTTTAACCATCAACTATTCACTGTATTCACTGGATTTGATTTATCATCCGACGATATCGATCACCATTGATAGTTACAGCTTCAACAGCAGCATTTTCAAAGAAGTAAGGGCCAATTACACCACTCGACCATAATGCACACCAAACAGAAACTCGTTTTGGATGCATAGGTTTCTCATGAATAATTCGTGGATTTTCCTCACCTCAGATACGGCAATTTTGTTTATTAACATAGCCACCAAGTTCAAAATATTCCTCATCGGAAAACATTATTTTCTGAGAAAAATCAGCTGGTTGATCACTGATGAAATTGACAAACGAACGATCTTTTAAATGATCTAATTCCTTGAGTTCATGTGTTATTTGAACCTTATATGCATTCAGAGCTAAATTCTTGTGTAAAATACGCCATGTTGTTAATCCATTAAGTCCAAGTTGTTGTGAACTTCGTCTAATGGATATTTCAGGATCTACACCAACATTTTAACGAACCAAACCAACATTTTCTTGTAAACGACCACTACGACTGTATTTTTCACTTTATTGATCTTCCACGGAACCGGTCTCTTGAAATTTTTTAATAATTCGATCAACAGTGCTTTCACATGGACGATTATGTAAACAATAAAACTCACGTAATTTTCTAAAAACTCTTTTCACAGAACGCTGATTTTCATAAAATAATTCAACAATCTGAACGCGTTGTTATACCGTGTACGAAGCTATTTTTATAAATGTCATACATCACACTTTTTAAATGCCTACATACCCAGACAAATTCAGTGCACCTTCTATATTTTATTTATTCTTAAAAAAACTGAGCAATTTGTAACACCCTTTATCTAACTTGAATTCAAAACTCATTATATTTTAATTGGAAAGTGTATTCCACGTGTGTAATGGAACGCGTAACTTTTTAGTTAGAATATTTATATTTTCTAATTTTATTTTTAATTTCATTCAAATAAAGATGTTACTTAATTGGTATTTACAAATGTAAATGCATTATGATAATTCTCAGAAGGGAGGTCTTAATGCTTTATGGTATTTATACTTAGTTTAAGTATATTTACGTGTATTTTCCTTATATTATTAGCATAGTTCTCAGAAAAGATCTAATTATACAAAGTACATAAATGTATTGTCGGAATCCATTTATATTTGTGTTATAAGTTTAATTTTTAGAGGCGGCAATAATTATTAATCCTTTAGATACGGCTCATATTCTTTTACTTACACAGGTATTAAATACGTATTTTGTATATATATATATATATATATATATATATATATATATATATATATATGTACATATATATTTGTATTTTCTTTAATCTAATTCCGGCAAGGTTTTCTTGAAATATTTATACTCGTCTATTACATGTTTTCCTATTTTGTGTATTGTCGCTTCTATATGAGAAGGATATTTAATTTATGTAATCCTGTACTTTTATTTCTAGTTATTGAATGTATTATGTATATTGTATAAGTTTAAGATATACACTTAGTAGTAATAACTCAGGTAGGTGGAAGAGGTTAATCTCTTTGTATTTAGAGTGCGTGACAGAATTTGGTAACTTTATAAATAATCTGAAAATTTTAAAAGACGGTGAGGCTTGAGACCTCACAAGACAGAGTTATGCCTCAAGAGCTCAAGAAGGTAGTTGAGTATCAGGGCAGATAGAGAAGAGGCATTCAGGAGGTGGAGTTAGAGCTATATAGCATGCCGTTTTATTGAGAGGGTGCGTGAATTGTCTGATACGAATGGTATCAGTCAACTATTTGCCAGAAAGTAAGAGTACGGGTATATTATTAATATAAATATGTATCAGTCTCTAGAAGTGTAGGTCGATAAGAAAAGAACATCCTAAACGGAGAATACCTGCAGTTCAACAAGATAAGTGGATATACTTATAAACAGACAATATATAAATAAGGTAATGTTAGTTTTGTTCTGCTACTATCTTGTTATTTATAAGAAAGCTCCACTAAAACTATTCTGATTCCCGCTAAACGCGTCAATATTTTATCTTTCCGTTATTTAAATAAAAGAAGTGTGTTCATCCAGTTTGCTAGACGGTGCATTGTGCCAAAATACAATAAATTGTTACATCGTCTCAGGTTCTTGTATTTTTATTACTATTTCTATTATTACTATTTAAAGCGCCTAACAAAACATCAAGATATATATATATATATATATATATATATATATATATATATATATATGTCGTTGAATAATTTCTCGTCATGATATATATATATATATATATATATATATGTAAATGACCAGTGTCAAAGGTCATGCTATAAGAAAATAAATATACATCATGACGAGAAATTATTCAACGACAATACCTCTCTAGCGTGTTTTATCCGGTTAAAGGGTCAAGTGCCTTTTAGTTTTATGTTATTTTCCTTCTCTAAAAGAGGTTTCAATAATGGATTTTCGTGGATCGTACATGTCTTGTGGGTGATTGCTACTTTTTGTGGTATGATTTCTTACAAGTCAGTGCATCCATTAACATTCTTAAAATTTTGAATTAACGTTTTTGAAAAATATATATGTATATTCTATTGACCAGCATATTCTCACAATTTAATTCTCTATGTTCAAATAGAAATAATTATTGCTTTATTAATTACGATTGTCAATTTAGAGTTTCAAACTATTACTTATTCGCTTGCTTGTCAAATGTATTTCTTTTTGTTCTTATAACATATTATTTCTCCATGCCATTTTGTAGTCCAACGGCATACCTAATTATTTAACTTCGTCTTTGCCTTAAAGTTCTGTTCTGTATGGTAGGTTTATAGACCTTTTGAAAAATGAAAGTAGTATAAATAACAGTGAAGAAATTAATTGTAAAATTCGAAGAGGAATACACGTGTCGACATATAGTATATTATTGCAAATAGCTATTAGTATATTATTGCAAGTAGCTATTGTAACAATAATTATTATATAAATCAATAAATCACCACAAATAACATTTCATAATAAACCTCTTAAGGGCATTAAATGATAATACAATATCAATAGCCACCATTACTTTAGGTACAATTACACTACTGACAAACAAACAAGACAAATGGTCGGTTCTATACGATAATTTATACCTGTTGGTTCAACATCATTCTACCGTATTGATTCGGTAAGACTCAAATCCCACCTAATTACCGTCTAAGTCCCGGAGATCAGCAGCGCCCGATTCTGCAAGTCAGTGCCTTCGATTAAGCCGTGACACTTCCATTTATTCGGAGCGTCGGTGGTGGACAAGTACGAGGGCCTATTCCATCATCGAAGAAGTTGTCTATCAACAGAAACAACACCTCCCTTTTATTTTTGGACGCTCGAAGTGTTTACTGAAATTGTTTCCGCCTTTATGTCGACCTTGTGGCTATCAGTTTTCCTATGTAGCGATGATGAATCATGGAAAGAATAATATTTAAGGGATACTAGATGAAGTTCAATAATGTTTGGCCATTACTTACTGTTGACATAAAATAGAGTTTATTGATTTTTTAGTTAATTAATTTTTTTACTTGATTAAATTATATTGAAACTATAAATTATTTCATATTTTCCGTGGTAGAAAGGGTTATTTTTAACAATAATATACCAAAACCATGTTCATATATCAATACAATGTATTGGTAATTTCAATTATAACAATAAATGTTTCAATGATTACTCGCATTTTGCTTTTAAATAATCCTTCTTCTGTAAAAGTATTTTCTTGTTAGACAAGCAATTCACTATTGACTTAGTATCAATTCTTTTAGTTTATATCGCGTAGTTCAAATGATTGACGATAGTTTAATTTATCCGCTACATTGTTTTACGAATGTTGGCAAGACTTGAATTTTATATTTTTATTTTGCTATTTTACTACATTAGCGTCTCTGACATTTTGGTTAGTGAATAATTACACCTCCAGGTACGTAGTAGAGTCAACCTCGCCAGGAAGGCTGGATCGATGTATTATTAATAAAATAAAAAATGCATGTAATTATGTATATTTTTATTTTTTACGCGTTGATGGACCCTGCCGTGAAAATGCAGTGCAGTAAAATATTATCGGTATACCTTCCATTGTTGATTCAGTCGCCTACGACGGGATAAAAATATATTTGTGTATTTGGAAAATGAGCGTTTTACGTCTAACGAAGTAATATTGGTGAATTTCTTCGTATCATGATCAATAAGGTTGATATATAACCCCTTTCCACAATTAACTATTTGTAAATTCTGTATACGTATTTCGACAACCAAGTTGTCATCATCAGCAGATAATTTCAAAGTGTCGCACCTGGTAAAACACGGCGAAAAAATTGAAAAACATTGTTTGTCGTACCGCGAAACCCCTACCGAGGAGGTGATCGCAAGCATCGAAGCGGCTATTAAATATTTAGATCAAACCTCAAAAAATTTTATTAGAGAAGCTTGTAAGACTCAAATCAAACAGAACTTACGAGAACAAAAACAAAAAGCAGTGCACCACGAATGGAACTTAATTAAGAGTCTCAGATCGAAAGACTGTTTTTATTTAAAAGCAGATAAAGGGAATAAGTTAGTAATTTTGAACAAAAGCGACTATTTTCTAAGAGTGAAAAATTTAATCTCAGAAGGTCCCTATGTTGAATGTACGAAAACTCCATTACCAAAAATGATTAGGGACACAAAAAACGCGTTAAAAAGTTGTTCAAAGTTAATAACCCCGAATCTGAATTATAGGCTAAGTGTAAGTAATCCGTTGATCCCTAGACTATATTGTTTGCCTAAAATACACAAACCAGGCAACTCAATGAGACCAATTGTCTCAGGGATCAACTCCCCTACTTACTTGTTATCGAAATGGCTAGTGAATGAATACAAAAATTTGCCCGAAAAACTTGAAAGTCTCTCAGTCAATAATTCATTAGAATTTATCCAAAGGATCAAAGATTGTAAATTAGAAAAAGGAGAAATTTTAGTTTCATTCGACGTAACGTCATTGTTTCCTTCGGTACCGATCCCAGAAACTTTAAAATATTTAGAAGAATTGCTTCACAAAAATAAGATCGAACCAGAGAAAATAAAGGAATACGTGAAATTAACAAACCTTTGCATGTCCCAAAATTGTTTTCAGTTCGAAGGGAAGTTCTATGAACAAAAACAGGGAACTGCAATGGGCAATTGTCTTTCTCCATTCATAGCGGACCTGTTTATGAGTAACTTTGAAATAGAACTAAAAAATAAAGCTAAATATTTTCCTAGAATTTGGGTCAGGTATGTCGATGATATTTTCGCGGTTTTCAATACACAAAAATGCAACTTAAATGATTTCGTTAAACAGTTAAATTCAAAATTCCCGACAATTAAATTCACAGTAGAAAAAGAAAACAATGACAAGTTGCCTTTTTTGGACACCTTAGTTATTAAGAAAGATCTCAAAATAGAAATTGATATTTTCCGAAAAGAAACCAATGTCAATAGATTCATTACGGCTGACTCAAATCACAGCATGCAACAGAAGATGGCTTCATTCAATTTTCTGATTAATCGTTTGATCAATTTCCCATTAACAAAAGTAAGATATGAAAGAGAATTGAACCTCATTAAGAATATCGCGGTATACAACGGTTTCGATTCGGAAATAATCAATGGATTAATTAGAAAGGCCAACATAAGAAAAACAATCCGTGACACCACATGTCTTTCACCACAGAGCAATCGGGAAAAGTATTTTGTTTGTTTACCTTTCCATCGTGTGACAAAAAATCTGAATAGTATTTTTAAAGAACACGGGTTTAAAGTATGTTCCCGCCCTAATAATACCCTTAAAATGCTGTTAGGAAATGCAAAAGACAAAATTGAAGAGAATAAAAAATCGGGAATCTACCGAATTGAATGTTTAGAGTGCAATAAACAATACATCGGCCAAACCAAAAGATCGATCGAAACCAGGTATAAAGAACACCTTTCGCACATAAAATTCAACCGACCGGAAAAATCGGGTATAGCGAGACATGTATTAGAAAATAACCACAGTGTTAATATGGATTGTTTACATTTGATAAAGAACGTGTACAATTATCGCGAACTGGACGCGTATGAAAGCATGCACATCGTAAAGAATTCAAGCCATCTGGTAAACGTTTATGACGCCGGCCCTCTGCAAACGGCTCTCTTCTCTCTAGTGAAAGACAAGAGGAACAATATCATAAAACACACATAAATCACACACTTTTGACCATAATAACCTTTTTCGATGTAGTGCATGTTAGTTTAAGTAAAAGTATTTTTTAAAAATCTTGTGAAACAGACACAGTGCACATCTTGGTTTTCAACGATGCGGATCGCGTACGGAGTTTATTTTTCGTACAATTTTTTCGCCGTGTTTTACCAGGTGCGACACTTTGAAATTATCTGCTGATGATGACAACTTGGTTGTCGAAATACGTATACAGAATTTACAAATAGTTAATTGTGGAAAGGGGTTATATATCAACCTTATTGATCAAGTCAATCAACCACAGGCTCCATCAAATTCAACTCTTCGTATCATGTTCGCACTCTTGGGTTTCACTGAAGCATTGTTCTGTACGCACTATAGTTTTAAAGTCGGGATTCTTATTTAAAACCACACATAATCTATCGATTGTACGGGTACCTACATTACCTGTTAGATTTTCTATCGAAACTTTCAAACGATTATACTCAGAATTAAAGACAATTTTTAAAGAGAGTTTGTTGTTTTCTACTTCGGAGATGGCTACTAAAACAATAAATTTTCAGAAATTTGCTTCATTTGTGTTTCAATTTCGATATCTGTAGAGAGTTGTTGGCTTCATGGAATTGCTTCAGCTTCTTGTGAAGTTAGTATCAATATAGAAGGTATATCCATGTGATTCTCACTGCTTCTCGTAGTATATATTACTGCTTGAAGTCACATTCCTTCATTCTTTAATACTGGCTATAGGGGCAGAGCAATGCCCGGAGAAGAATTTTTAAATTCGCGAATGCGCTCGGAAGATTTAAACTTATTTGATAGAAGCTATTAATTTATCTACATTTGTAGAGATGTTTCTAATATACTTCTGATACTAACTGAATTGCACAGAACAAACATGTTACCTGAAGTGCTTGGAAAAAGACAAATTACAACTTGTGTTGGCAGTATACAAAGTTTACCAACAGTATTTTCTTATAGTTAGTACTATGTATTCCGAGTTTGTTTTTTGTAGTATTTTTCTGCATAAAAGAAGAGACAAGGAAGTCTTATCGTTTTCTGAAGTGCTTACTAATACATTTACAATAAAATCTTTTAGCATCTATAGAGCCATAAACCGATAGACGTATTTTTTTATTTCGTAAGTCCTTCTAATAAAACTCGTAATCGTGTCTTTCACCAGCGACAAATTATACTGTAATTGTCTTCTAGTTGGTAACTTCCAATAATATATTTGCCCCAAAACTTTGTGGAATGTCGCACGATGTCACCATAACAATAAAATAAAATATAAATTTGTAATATGGTATTCCACATTTTGGATTCAACACGTAGCATTTGCTCTTAATAAGACTTTTCGATCAATAACGTCATACGGCAATATACTAACACAAATAGCACATTTAATTATACTTCCTGTTTATTGTAACGTAGGAAAACGATTTATTTATATACCTGGCGACACATCTTCGCGTCACTGACCTGATGCAAGCTATCGACAATGCCTGCACGCCTTCGCTCCCCTCGATTTCTGTCACTGTTTATCCAGAGGATTATTTAGTCTTAATAACTAATGAAGAGTTATCAGTATCGAACTTATTACTACTAATTCATTCTTACAAATGAGAAATGTTATAACAGTAAACTAAGTACAGTGATAATAATTATCATTACAGTATATACAAATATATATAAGTATATATACGAGGGTAGTTTGACAAGAAGTGAGAATGGAAAAGAAAAACGAATTTTTTAAATACAAGATAATTTTTATTTTTCATTTATTCCAACGGTGCCCCAATGCCCTTATGCCATCTCTAAAATACGATTCCGGAAGACTTGCAAAATACTCATTTACGAAGATGATAAGCTAGTCGTTAGACGAAAATTTCTTCCCACCTAGTGCCGTTTTCAATTTTGGAAAAAGGTGGAAGGCGGAAGGGGCTAGATCCGGCGAATAAGGTGCATGCGGTACTAATTGGAAATGCAACTCGTGGATTTTGGACATCGCAACTGTGCTGCGAAGGAGTGTTGTCTTGGTGAAATAGAATCTTTTTCTTTGCCATTCCTGGCAGTTTAGTACGAATCTCAACATTTAATTTTTATTAATAATAATAATTTCTGCATAATATTGTCCGTTTATTGTGGCACCTTTCTGAAGGTAATCAATGAGCAAAATGCCCTTTGAATCCCAAAAAATTGATGCCATCACCTTGTTTGCCGATGGTTTTCGCTTTCTTTGGAGGTGCAGAACCACGTTCTAACCATTGTTTCGACTGTTGTTTAGTTTCGGGTGTACTGTAATTTATCCAAGTTTCATCGCAAGTAACAAATCGCCTACAAAAATCAACCGGATTCCGCTTATAAAGGTCCAAACACTGCGCAAACGAGTGAAGTTTTGATCAGTCGCAAGTAATCGCGGCACCCATCTTGCCGAAAGCTTGGAAAGGCCCAATTCTTTCATTAAAATGTGGTGTACGCATTCTGTTGAAATATTTACCATTTCTGCTGTCTCTATCATTTTGAGTCATCGATCTTGCGTAATAATATTATTGATTTTTATAATCATTTCCCTAGAAGTCACGATTTTGGGTGCTCCAGAGCGCGCTTCATCATCACAGCTTGTTCTACCACGTTTAAATTCATTTACCCATCTACTTATTGTGGCGGATGATGGAGCAGATTCACCTAATGTTTTCCGTGAGTCGTCTTTCATTTCGGTAGCTTTCATACCCTTAATTACGAAGTATTTAATCAGCGCACGATACTCTGCTTTTTCCATTTTATCAAAACGACGTGTTGCTTCTTTTTCAATCAGCTGTCAAAAATAAACTAATCAACCGATTTATCTAAATTTCGGACTATAAACATATAAATAGGCAACCTAAATTAGAGTGCATTTGTTTTACCAATTAGAGAGCCACCTATGTGTCATTTTCACTACTTGTCAAACTATCCTCGTATGTAATGATTATTATATATATATATATATGTATATATATATATATATATATATATGTATATGCTTTTTGTATAATTTAGATACAAAGAGAAAAAAAGTATCTATTTATTTCAGAATACTTCATAAAGAGCATTCAATCTGTCAATTGATGATTTAAAGAGAATAAGTCTGACATTTTGCAAATATCGTTTTGATTTCCCTCTTATTTATATTATGTATTTATTTTCTCCACAATGGCTACTTGCACTTTTTCGAGGTTATGCAATCGGTTTTGAAAGATACTCGTTTTCAAGTAATCAAACAATTGACTTAAATCCGTTTTTGTCCAAGAATTTCAATATTTCAACATTTCATGGACAACGTCATGGCTATCTAAACATCTCCCAATCTTCATATGTATTTCATATATATTTCAAAAAAAGTTCGTATTTTCTTTGCTATCAATTAACAAAAATAGTTCTATTCTGCTTGCACTTTTTCTAAGTTATGTAATCGATTTTGAAAGATACTCGTTTTCAAATAACCAAACAATTGACTTAAATCCGTTTGTGTCCAAGAATTTCAATATTTCAACATTTCATGAACAACGTCATGGTTATCTGAACAGTTCCCAATCTTCGTACTTCATATATGTTTCAAAAAGAGTTCGTATTTTTTTTTGCTATCCATTAACAAAAATAGTTCTATTCTTGAAATAAAAACACTGAAAAGAATTCAAGCATGGAAAATGCTAAGAACAATTGAACTAATAAGGTTGAAGGATAAGGTATGGAACACAGAAATTAAGCACAAAATTTGTAGAAGAAACGGAAGGCGAAAATTCTCTAGAATAATCTAGCCACATGTGCAGTATACTCGCTACACATTACCTAAAAAGGTTGTGAAAAATCCAAAGAAGGTAGCAAGGAAAATCTAGGGTTAAATTGGAAAACCATCGAAGAATTTATACAGGTTAGAGAGAGGTTGATATTTAAAGAAGATAACGATTATAGAGAATAAAGATTATCAGTTCTGGCACAGCATATAATAGAGTAAGATTATGTGTGAGCTCATTACTGTATTAGTAACAATAACATGTTTTTGGCATTTTAACTTCGACATGGAAACAACTTAAATTAAAATATGCATTGTTTCAAGCAATATTGATAAAGCTTTCTATTTTGCCCTTAGAAATGCTAATCCTAGATATTATTAATTATAATACAAAAAAGCTATATATTTTTTAGAAATCCCAATATTCTTTTATATAAAATAAATTGTCGCTCTTCATCTTAACTATTTTGAATATATATTCACCAACAGTTATTCTTTAATATACTAAATTATTGAAATTGCAATTTTAATAAAGGGACTCACAAAACATTTACAATACATAAAATGGCCTTTGAGAACAATAAAATATTAATGAAATTATGTTAAATATATTAAACCACTTCGAAAGCTTTTTGTGTACGATAATGTATGCACAAACGACCTTTTTAATGTAACCATTTCTGCCACCATAACCACAGGCGATTAATTACTTTGACCGAATTTCGGTTTTGCATAAGATGAAAAACGTAAATACACCCGGACAGACCCTATTTGATTATGTTTGCATTGCGAAATATTCGGGTTTTATTATGTTTAGCGAAATTAAGTAATTTTTAGTCCATTCTTCTTGTTTGGTTTACATAACTTGCTCGTTGCCTTTTATTAACATCTTCACATCCATTTCATGTATAGAATATGACTAAAGAGAAAATGTAACTTAAAAAATCCATTAATTTAGGAGACTTTTGATTTAATTATGTAAAGTAATATATTTGAAAATTATTATTTATTAGATAAGGAATTCTACTACATTATATATATATATATATATATATATATATATATATATATATCTGTTAGATTTTCTATTTTTACAAAAAGTAAAATAAAAGTAATAGAACCATACCTGTTTAATAGGACTAGCTATTTTCCTTATACGAAATGCTTTGCTGCTTTACCTGGCGTTTCATAGGGATCGACTCTTGTGCATTTGATTTTCTATATTTATGTTGATGATCTCTTGTCTATTATCGACTGAAAATTCTAGCTGATAATAATTACTCGAAAACATCTTTTTTAATTTCTTTACAACGCAGTTTTAATATAATACTACATATAAATGTTGCATTATTATTATTATTATTATTATACACAGTCTATCGCGGAGAAAACGGAACGTTTTTAAAATAGAAATTCTTAAGAAAACATGCGTCGGTAAGGCATATCTTTATTCTTTCATGAATGTTATGTCAAAATATCATAACATTTTCATCACTAGATGTAGAGAAATTACGCAAAAAGTAACAGTGTGTATTTGGCATTAGTCGAAAAATGAATTTTGAACAAAGAACAAATATAAAGTACCGTTTTTAACTCGGTAAATCATTTACTGAAACGTGTAATTTGATGAAACAAGTTTATAGCGATGCGTGTTTATAACATGAGAATGTGTATGAGTGATATAAACGATTTAAAAGCCGTCGTACGGACATTAATGACGACCAACATCCTGCTGCAAAAAATCTATGGCTACGGAAAGTAACATTGAACTTGCGCGTGCATTTATCAGAAATGAGCCCAAATCCTCATTGCGATACGTGAGAATGTAATTAAATATTTCCAAAGATTCAGCTCGTGCAAGGTTTGTAACACACAAGCAACTGATGTTCATAAATTGCTCCGAATTTAACATTGTACAGCCGCGATTAAAGACCCAAAAAAACGAAAACTTCAGGTATTATATTGTAACTGGGGATAAGACGTAGTGTTTTCAATATGATCCAGAGAACAAACGTTAAAGCTCTGAATGGAAGCATGCAAGCGAAGAAAGATTGAAAAAAGGCCGTTTGGAGAAGTCAAACGTGAAGACAATATTGATTTGTTTTAATGATTAGGAAGGCATAGTCTAGAAAGAGTTTGTACCAGGTAGTCAAACCGTCAATACTGTATATTATATTGGTGGTGTGAAGCGGCTTTATCGTACGTGTCCTCAATATCGTGAAAATGGTAGCTGGCGTTTGTTACGTGATAATACACCATCTCATCGCTCGACGTTTATTACTGATTTTCTAACTACAAATAGCATTGTAACCATCAACAATTCACCGTATTCACCAGATTTGGCTCCCTATGATGTTTATCTATTCTCCAAACTACATTTGCTGATGAAAGGAGATCGTTATGCCGACGTCGAAATCATTAAAAAGGCGTGGAAAGCGGTCTTGTCATTTGTTTAAAACTACTTTATTATATACCTACGTACATTCTAGACATTAATACGCTGCCATTGTTTGGTATCGTGATTACGTATATTTGCACCTGGAACCTGAAAGAATACAGGAGAAATTTTTAAAATAACTTACGTTTAAATGCAATGGGGAAATATCCTCCTCATATTGTAGATTGCATAACTTTACTTCGTATGCTCTGTCAACTATTCGAAAGGTACTACTGTACAATTTTTAATTAAACTCCTCAATAATGTAACCTTAGATTTTTCCCAAGTTAACTTCCGTATTCCATTTGGTTCAAGTCTAAGCCTAATACCGAGACACTTTTCTAAAATCTAGAATAAGTATTTTATATAAAGCGTCTTTAACATATATGTACTTATAAGCAAAAATGCGAATGTATTATTTGAAAATCCATTTCAGAATTGATAATGGTCACAGTACCAAAATTTATTTTATCAATTTGACGGCTTGGACTTTTGTTAACATCAACTATGTATTATTTTTACTTATATCCATATACATATATCACATATACATGTCATATATCCCATTTGCAATGTTTATTTTTATATTTTGATGTTATATTTAGTTTAGTTTTGTTGTAATTGAATTCTGTTTATTGAAATAAAGATTATTATTACTGTCTAATACCGAGAAATTTTTCAGTCAACTCATATATATGTGTTTGAGCTCAATTGATACTATGGCACTATACGGTACATCAATATAAGGTTTATGATGCTTTGTATCTCTACAAGAAGGAATATATTTATTAGCATCATTATTTAATGCCTTCGTATTTAAATGTAGATAAAATTAATTTTTTTTTTGTATATTGTGTATTGGGAAATTTTCTGACGATTGAGCAGATGTCCAAAATAATAGTTTTATGCATTTTACAAGACCGCGTTCTTTAAGGCATTCATTGAGTTGTTTAGAAATTACTCCAGTGAAATTATAAGTGGTATAATTTTGATTTGCTTCTTATGCCATAGTTACTGCATCTCCTCTGCTGGAGGGATATATTTATTGCCTTTCTCTGTATGTTGCTTGCTGAAAGTTATGCATACTATATGTACAAGTATAATTTAGATATATCTTTTTAAGTATTTTATGAAATACTGTAATGTCTATTCTTTTATGTATTATTGTGTGATCTACCAGAATGTTTTAGTTCCAATATAATTTAATCTCTCAATTTTCTAAACTTGTTTGCGATTGGTTTTGTTTACAAAGTTTATATTTTCTACAAAATCTCTGTGTATTATTTTACAGAATATTGCCATGTCGCGTAATGTATTCTATCTGTGTAAAGTTTGTACATGTGCCTGGGATACGTTCAATTGTTTTAATCTTTTGTGGCATTATCTGCCCGTGTTTTCAACGCCGTTTTGTTTCATGATATATCTATTTATTATTAGTAGTAGATTATTACAAGAAATATAATAATAATAACAATAATTCATTAATATCGGAATATAAACGATAAACAAGGCCATAAAGAATACTTACAGTTAGAAATTAAATTTTCATTCTATATATGTAAAAATAATGTATTGTAAAAATTTTTTCGTTACCCACAAAAGATAACGAAATGAATTAGTCTACTCAACATATTATAGTAGAAACAAGATGATACATGTATGTCCAAATAGTACTCGGAAAGTTTTGCAATATAGCTTTAATTATTTAATTTTTTCAAAGTAATTTCCTCTACACTCAATACATCTCTACATCCTCCGAAACCAATCTTTAAAACAGTTGTGCCAAGTTTCACTAGGGAGTAAAGCACACTCATTGTTGTTCATTTTCACACTTTGTTGTTCATTTGTACAGGCGGGAACAGTGCCAAGTCGCAGGGGCAAGATCTGGACTATAGGGAGGGTGCTCGAGAAGTTTCCATCCTGTCGTGGACAAATATTCCAGGCAGGTTTTGGCGCGGTGAGCTGGAGCATTATCGTGATGAAGGAACCAGATATCCATTCTTCATTTTGGTCGCAGGGTCTTCATAGATCCAATAATTTTAGGCTGGCACTGTTCAGTATACCTTCAGGGTTTTAAACACATCATCGAGTCATCTCCTTGATCAGCGTCTCCTTCTCTTTTTTGCGAGCCTGTTATTTTTTGATCTATTTACTATCTCTAGTTTACAAGTGATTATTCTGCTTTCGATAGTGACCATACATCAGTTGCTTTTCTATTATTCTACTTCCGATATTGTTTCCTTTAGCTATATTTCTTTACTTCTTCGCTAGCAGGTCTGTCTGTTGGCGCTCCTCTACAATATTTGTTTTCTATTAAAATATTTGTTTATGTTTTTCTAATAATTTTTTGTACATTTTATCTTTAATTATTTTGTATACGTCCTTGTTTTTCTTCATGGTTGGTATTTACAATGTCTCAAACCAATCAAATTGAAGCTAACAATGGAGAAATGGCTAAAATATACACAATTTATAATTTTAATTTTGAAAATTGCACTCATTTATGGATTCTATACTAAATTCTGTACATGTGAGTATAAAAAGTACCTTAGCTGTGACTGTCTTCTGTGTGTCAAAAGCGACGTGTTCCACTGTTCCACTCGATTTGAAAAATACAGCCAATTCTCGTCACCTGTCACGATGTTGTTCACATACCGAGATTGTCTCTTATTAAGCTTTCTTAGCATCTCTCGACACCAAGTCACGCGTCATGTCATCTGTTTTTCAGTCAGTCGATGCGGCACCCAGAGAGAACAAAGTTTCTTCACGTGCAAATGATCATGCAGAATCGAACGAATTGCTGGTGCATTTATCTGTTGGTAGGACACTCGCCTCTTCTCGCCAGGCATTTTCCTAACCGTGGTAACGTCTTCCTTCGTAACTGACGTTCGTGATCTTCTCGGCCTCTCAGCATTCTCCATAGTTAAATTTCCCTTTCGGAATTCTCTATACTACTTGAATATCGTTGTGCGATGTGGACAAACGTCACCTAGTGCAAGTCATTTCTTCGAAGCACTGGTCTATGTTTAAACCACGCGCGAAATTATAACGCAAAACTGCCCTTATCTCATTTCGTGACCACGATGCAATCGCAAGCGCTTTACACTCTCACTGCTAATGAATAACTGAGCTCATCGACATGGCGTGACGGCTACTATGCACGTATGAACATGGCTCAACATGCAGCAACAAGCAGCTTCCTACGATTCATTGTTGCGTCATATTGCAAAACTTTCCTAGTACACTTTGCATAATTTCGAGAGTAATGATATCGGATGTTAAGAGAAGATTATTATTACAACCGTAATTAACAAACAAAAGCTAAAGTAAATATATAATAGCAAATAAAAGAGTAAAGAGTATAAAATAGAATAATTAAAGAATGTTTATTATTATTTATTATTTAATACTAATAATAATATAATATTAATATCTATTTACTAAAGAAGTAATTAATTATATAAAGAGATAATAGTCAAAAGGTGTAAAGTAATATGACTATAGAAAAATTATAATACAGATAATAAAATTCCGAATAAACTAGTAAGTAAGGAACGTGATTTGATTAGAATTAATAAGTAAAGTTTAAAAAGAATTATAAAATTATTGAAATAGAAAAATTTCAAAAAGTTAGTAATCTAAATATTTTATACTCACATGTACAGAATTTAGTATAGAATCCATAAATGAGTGCAATTTTCAAAATTAAAATTATAAATTGTGTATATTTTAGCCATTTCTCCATTGTTAGCTTAAATTTGATTGGTTTGAGACATTGTAAATACTAACCATGAAGAAAAACAAGGACGTATACAAAATAATTAAAGATAAAATGTACAAAAAATTATTAGAAAAATATAAACAAATAATTTAATAGAAAACAAATATTGTAGAGGAGCGCCAACAGACAGAACTGCAAGCGAAGAAGTAAAGAAATATAGCTAAAGGAAACAATATCGAAAGTAGAATAATAGAAAAGCAACTGATGTATGGTCACTATCGGAAGCAGAATAATCACTTGTAAACTAGAGATAGTAATTAGATCAAATAATAACAGGCTCGCAAAAAAAAGAAAGAGAAGCTGATCAAGGATATGACTCGATGACGCGTTTAAAACCCTTAGGAAAATACTGGTAAAAGTGGAGAACTTGACTGAAAGAAGGAAGACGATAGTCAGTTAGATTATCTTTTAGGGCGCACTGGAATATTTCAATATTTTTTTGTTTTATATTATCAAATACTCTTCAAATATATACGAGAGTAGCCGTTTATATTTCGGAAATTGGCAACACTGTTAGTGTTGCCTCCGATCTGATGATTGCATCGTAAAGTTTGAAATTTTTGACAATATATTTACCTTGACAGTTTTATTATCTGGTCCCTATTTCTATTGTTGATAGTAACTTGAAAATTTTATGTCAGCGAAAAAATGAAATTAACTCGCGAACATTTTCGGAAAATTATTTTTCATAACTTTCGGCGTGGATTATCTCAACAGGAATGCATCGACGACCTTAATTCTTTACATTGTGATGAGGTACCATCGAAAACTATAGTATATCGTTGGTATATTGAATTCAATCTTGGACAGCGTTCTTTGGACGATGAATTTCGTAAAGGTCGTCCTACAAATTATGTTGTGTCGGAAAATACTAATACAGTGTCTAAATTGACTATATAAGACCGTCATGTGGCATACCGTGAGATCGAGGCATCTCTAGGTATTAGTAACACCAGCGTGCATAAGATCCTGCATGAACATTTAGCCGTTAAGAAGCTATGTTCACCTTGAATACCACATAATTTGACAACCGCTCAAAAAAGACTAGCATCGATTGGTGCCAAAGACAAAAAATACAATGGCGGTGCTTCAAAGAACATTTATAAAGTCGTCACAAGTGCTTGGCCTTTTGTTGTTACTCGTATTGTCCTATTGCTTCTTTCAACTTTTCCCTGGATATTCCACTAATGTCAATTCCCAGTGATATTTTTTCCTTATCAAAACTATATTCATCTCTGTGTCTTCCATTAGTCTTTAATTCATCTTCTGGGCAGTTGTTCTTCGTCTGTATATTAAAACTTTTCCACCCTTATTTTCGAGGAGATTTATCATTCTTCCATGTCTTAGAATTTTTGTATTTCATATTTTTCATCGATCTTTTTTATCGTATCTGGCTTTAGTTTAATTCTTTATTAATTTTTCCACGTTCCTTCCCTATGTTTTGTTTTATGTTGTTTAGCTTCTGGATATTTACGCAGAAAACCCTTTCAAGAAAAAAACAAAACAAAAACGAAAAACGAAAGATATTTGCCAAGTGCGACTCAAAAGGAGGTCAATTCATTGAAATTTTGCCAAAAACGTAGCTTACTAAAAAATTTTATTATGCTTTTTCAAGTATGTGTTCCATTACATTTATAACCAGCAGGGGAAGAAGCTCTAGCCATTCAAACTGGAGCAAAATATAACAAAAAAATAGGGGATAGGGAAAATTATATGTAGGTACTATGACAAATGTAACATCCCGTTTATAGAACGTACTCACTAGAAAACTGTTCTTTGTTCCATAATGTAATCTACCATTTTATTAAATAAAGGAACCTTACGGTGCACAAATTTTGGGATTAGTTACAGAGAAAGTCATATTACGATATAAAAGAAATACTTACTGCGAAATACTCACAACATATATCTGATATATATTTGGCTACACACGTACGAAAAGAAAATCAATAAGACTGTTAGGAGAATGGCTTGTTCAACAACGGGCCCCTTCAGCTCAATCATTCGTCCTTTATGTCTATATATCTCGTCATTGCGAATATCGCGTCTACGGGTTTGTGCGCGCGGAATTCTTGTTCACGTTCGCAAGGACGGGTTTGATGTTTTTATTGCTTTATTAAAATGGAACAAAGAAAAAAGAAAAGAAAAATAAAGAGAGAAAAATGATAAAAGGAAAAACTGAAAAGCGTAATAAAAATATGCTGCTTTCAATAAATCCTTTAATTCCACTAACTCCATATAATATTTGGCATATCTCTTTTTATTATTCGAAGAATCTTGTTCTCTTATATATAAAGGGTGTTTCAAATTTCTCGGTTTAGTTAAAGAATAAATAAAACACATAATTTGCATTCACTGTCAAAAACTTTTTATTAGTAATTGAAGTATCAGTTATGACATTTATATAAGAAAAATAATATCTGCCAAATGGCCTCCTCTTGCAGCTTCACAGACGTCCACTCTTTTGTTAAAATTTTCAATGACATTGTGACATAATTGAGGATCTATCTCACCAATGACACGAATAATTTCACCTCTCAGAGCAAGGATTGATTGTGGATTGATTTTATAACCTGACTTTTCACATAACCACAAAGAAAATAGTCTAACGGTGTCAAATCACATGATCTTGGTGGCCAATTAACATCACCGTTTCTTGAGATTACACGTCTCAATAAATCAATTGATTTGTGTAAAAAGTGAGGTGTAGCGCCATCCTGTTGAAACCACATATCCTCTAGATCAATGTTCATTAATTCAGGCCACAAAAATTCGGTTATCATCCAACAGTCCAAGTTGATGTGAACATCGTCTAATGGACATTTCAGGATCTTCAGCAACACTTTCACGAACCAAACCAATATTTTCTTGTGAATGACCACTAGGACTGTATTTTTACACTTTTTCGATCTTCCACGGAACCGGTCTCTTGAAACTTTTTAATAATTCGACCAATAGTTCTTTCAGATGTACGATTATGTAAACCATAAAATTAACGTAATTTCTAAAAACTCTTCACAGAAGGCTGATTTTCATAAAACAATTCAACAATTTGAACGCGTTGTTGTACCGTGTACGAAGCCATTTTTATAAATGTCATACATCACGCTTTTTAAATGCCGACATACCTATATTTTATTTATTCTTAAAGAAAACCGCGCAGTTTGGAACAGCCTTTATATAGTTATATTCAAAAGAAGGTTTCCAGTTTAAGAGTGTTCTATTTTTTAATATATTAACAATTTGGTTTCAATTTGGTTTGGGCCTTTTTTCTACATGTAGTCTATATTTTGTTGCTACGTGACTTGGTTTTCCCAATTTCAAAATAAGTGCTACACTGCAGTTTTGATTACTGACAGCAATTTTCAATGGATATTTGTTAAAATATTGTTATCACTATAGATTCGTATTGGTTTAATTCAGTGTTACTATGGATCCAACAGACAATATGAAAATGTCTCAAGATATCGAACGATACAAGTATTTAGAAATGAGTGTTACTCAGTCAAATGGTTTCCTAAACTCGTACAAAAATTTGAGGAAACTGGTACAGTTAACGATAAAAGCGATCGGATAAATCAAAGAGATAGTAAAAAACGAAGTCAGCGTATTTCTAGTCTTACAGGGAATTCAGTACATTCGTGAAGATTCTGCATGTAATATTTCTAGAAAGTGTGACGGCGATTGAAAATTAGTTATTCAACACTGCAGCGAACTCTGAGAGGGTAGCTTCGCCTACATTTTTACAAACGAAAATGTTCTTTCAACTTAAAGAACAAGATAAGAGGATTTGCGTTACTTTCGCTTTACCAGTGTTAGCAGAAATATAGGATGACTCTGAATGTCTAGGCAAAATTCTTTGGACAGATGAAAAACATTTTGAATTAAGTGGAGGTGTTAACACATACAACTGAAAGATATGAGCAGAAAGCAATCCAAATATGATTATTCAACAAAGATTACATGATGTCTAGATTATTATTTGGTGTGCAAGATTTTCTAATAGGATCTTGTTTGTATGAATACATGGAACAAGGACAGATGAAAACAATAACGACAAATGGATAGCAATATTTTCGAATATTGCAGTTTTGTATTGCTAACATTACAGTCTCATAATATTGACAGCATTGTTTTTATGCAAAACCGTACTACACCCCACATAGACAATAATCTACATTATTAGACAACGTATTTGGGGATCGTGTAATTAGTATTTTCCGAACAGTTGGTCTTTTAGGTCTTTCTAAGTAGACCGATTGCTCGTGAATATCAGAAGCAATCGCTATCTCATATTGTCGAGGACATTCAATGAAATGCTCCTTCTAGTGCCATTCATAAATTAGACGACTATTTTTAATTGGTGGTGGTGATGGATATATTTGAGTTTTGCTTTTGTTTGTCCTGAAAAGATTTATCGCTGGATTTTTTCTCTTCTTCTAGTTAGTTAACAAAATACAGGTTTAAATACAGTAATAATTATTAAAACTAAAAGTGTAAACAGTTGCATATATGATAATGGTCTTGATGAATATTATCTGAATTCTTGCTAGATATTTCTTCTGTTGTAAACTTTTAACCGCCAGGTAAATTATGGCGTGTCAAAAGAGACTGAGAAGGTAGGATTAAGTCAGAAGTATTTAGAAAATTAAGGAATGCAGACTTTAATACGAAGAAAGCATCAATAAAAGTAATGAAATAAGGCTTTAAATGTAAATGAAAATCCCGTAATAAACAAATCAAATAACTGGGCTAAATGCATTCATCCTCGTAAATATAATATCAATAAAAGCGGCATGTAAATGTATGCCGCTTTATATCTATGGTGCTAACAAGAACGGTTACAATACGTCAATTAAGAATGAAGTAACTAGTAATTTGGAAATTCCAGTACTTTTCATTGTGATTTATATTGCATATAATAGTGAAGGAATGTCCAAAATTCCAGATCTTATTCTATTCATTCTTTTACAACCTATATTTAATAATTTGAAGTCATAAACTACACAAGTAACGGGAATAACAGAACTAAACATGTGTTAAAAAGAGAAAAGAAAAACAAAAATTACGAATGTTATTATCCATTCACTGAACAGTCCATTTAAAAGTAAAGCCTTATTTCTTTTTAAACAATTTCTTACTTTTGAAGAATCTAAAAATTCGGTAAATTTACAGTCATTTCAAGCTAGGCACATACTTTTGAATAACGCTATATTACATACATAATTCATTAAAATACCTATATACATATTTTTGTGCTTAGGAAATTTTGTATTACATTTTGAAATTGTTTTAAAGCATTTTATTTGACGTATTCTGTATATGTATTTCGACAACTAAGTTGTCATCATTAGCAGATAATTAAACGGTGTCGCACCTGTAAAACTACGGTAAAAATACCCGCACGCTGTACAGTGTACGTTTTAGCTTTCAACGGTACAGACGGGTTCCAGGTGTGACACTGCTTAATTATCTGCTGACGAAGACAAGTTAGTTGCCGAAATACGTATACAGAATACGAAAATTAATGTGCCACGGGGATATAACATATATCAACCTTCAGTGATCGAGACATACAACAACTCTTAAGTTTTGTCTTTATTGATTTAAAGAAAACAAATCCTATGTATTTTAAAATTAAATACCGTTCTCATTGGCTATTTATCAAATAAATTTTATTTTATAAAATCTATTATTGTTATAATATTTTGAAAATTCTCTCCAAGCATTTTCCGCACTATTGACATTCTTTACATATTTTATATTATTTACATTTTTCATATTCCAATTTAGCAAATAGAGGTTGTGATTGCATACATTTTACATATTTAATTTCTTTTAGCAATTTGTAGCATTATATCCTCTATATTTTTGTGACTCTCTATAGCACTGGTGCGGTTGGCACCAATTACATTCTTCGACATTTTACATTTAAAATATTCTCTTCAAATATTACATTTCCTACAGTTTTCTTGGGACTGGAATATTGGTTTTTGAACATTTTTGACATGTTACTCTTTCTATCCTTTAAACCTTTCGTGTTCTTGCATAATTTTTAAATAGATTGTATTCTAGTTTTAAACTAAGATAAAAGACAAAAAAAAGGAAAGACAAGAAAAATACCTACATGCGTTTATTACACTCTCCCTTGTTTGTCGTTTAAGAGATCAAAGAGAGATGAGTTATGGTTGAGGCCCAGGTCGGTGTTCAAAATTATGCGAAACGAATATACAGTGCGCGTTCTGCCTTTCGACGGTACAGATCGTGCGAAATTTGTTTCGTACGAGTATTTTGCCGTAGTGTTCTGTTCTGCGACACTGTTTAATTATCTGCTAATGGTAACTTAGTTGTCGAAATACGTGTACAGAATACGAAAATTAATGTAGAAAGGGGTTATATATCAATCTACGTTGATTAAGTTAATCAACCACAGGCTCCATCAAAATTACCTGCGATTTAATAGTTAACATCAATGATATTGATTAAATTACGGCAAACAGAAATAAGAGGGTGTTAAATATATAGATAATGAGTACATACACTAGGCATAACGTAATAATATATATATATATATATATATATATATATATATATATATATATAAATATATATAAAAATTTAAAATTGTAAAAACTTTATTTCTGATACATGACCAAAGAAAGAAATCGTTTGGAGACAGGTCTGGTGACCTTGCGGACCATTCTACTTCTCCTCCACGGCCTATCCAACGGTTTGGAAATCTTTGGTTGAAAAATGTTAACACCATATGGGAATTATGTGCCGGCGCGCCATCATGTAACAAAGATATATACATACATACATATAGTGTGATATATATATCTTTGTTCTGTGAATTTACTTTTTAAAATTTCCAATCATTATGAAGCTTATCCAACATGATTTCACAAAAGTTACTTCTTCTTTCATGATCACTCATGGTTTTGAAAATAAGACTTAAAATGTTCTCGTTTTAGTAGTTTATGCACGGAAGAGCACCTAAAGCTCGAGCATTTTATTATTTTCGATTGTTTTTTTTCTCTTTTGGCGTACAAAATAATCGCATGCATCCATTAATAATACCTACGGCGGTATGGACGTCAGGATATGTAATTTGGAGAGACCATTTACTAATAAAGCATTTTCACATCCTATGTTGCAAAATAAAATACACGCTAAAATACATTGCTGATTTCGTTACTCTAGCAACTAGTGATGTACGAGTATGTGCATGTTGCATTATAAAATATATTCACGGTATATAAATATATATAAAAATTTAAAATTGCCTCATGTAACAAAAATATATACATACATAATACTTGTAAAATAATTGTTTCATCACCTGCGGATTTTTTTTCTTGGCGTACAAAAAAATCGCACACTAATAATACCGGCGGTATTGGCAATTGGAGAGACCATTTAAAAGCTTCTTAGTACGTTTTTTTTCTCCTCAATTAAAAATAATTGTTTCATCACGGTCTTCGTCATGACCGCATAACCCCAACTTCTTAGTATTTTTTTCTCCGAAGATTCATTATATACACGCGTATGTATGTATACATACATACATACGTTACAATGCGATATTCTACAATATTCATCGATGGCAAGCAGGTGATTCGTGCACAGGTTGCTAATTACGTACATGGGTAAATGCATGAACATATCTCGGTTTCCGCCGATGGTCTACACCTAATGCATGTCGCTATCCCACCAAGCACGACAGCAAACCTCTCTGTACCGCGTTTTGCAATCCTATTCACGTACGCGACTGCGGTACGTGTTCGTCTGAAGTTGTCTGGTCCATGATTACGTCGAGTTTGCGGCTGCAAGAGTGGTACTCACGGAGTTTATACTAACGTAAAACTGTCTGACGAGTGGCGCATTCTGTTAACTGTTCAAAATCAACACGACTTTACTTTGACAGTTTGTAGAAGGGATCCCAGTTTGAAAAGTAATAGTTTGGAATTTAAGAGTTCATACATTCGCTTCGATCATATTTCTTTCATCATGCAGTGGTTTATGTAGTATAAAGTGGTTTTTTATATGCACATACATGTGTATATAAAGCATTTATAGTAGTTTAAATTAAATTCTTATTCTTATAATGCACTCTCATTATTGATCGCTAGGTAAAAATTTGACTGCAGTTAATTATGCAAACTAAAACAGTGTTGCAAAGAAATTATTTTCCGTTTGCAGTAGCGATGAAGTAAAAGTAGTGTGAAACTATGAATATTTTTCACTAAAGTTTTAACAATTTCTTGACAGTAACAGTAATGTCACCTATACATGAGATCCTTAACTTCATAATACTTCATAAGAAGATTAACAAGAACCTACACTTGTGAAAATATAGGGGACATCTCTCATTTTATCTTGAAAAAATAATAGAGGTGCTCGTTCAATCGTAGTCTTATATACTTTAGAAAAAGTGATTTCGTATTACAGTTTATTTTACAATAATTAGTATTAGATGACGACTAAACGCACTTATTTTAAATAAACAAAATGAGCCGAAAGAAATATTGTACCGAAGAGACACGGCAGTTAACTCTAAAATTAAGGAAAGAAGAAATAATTCATCAATTTATTCAAGAGCTCTTAGATAGTTAGGTAAAAATGACTAGAAACACATTACATCAAGAAACGAGAGAAACGTGCAGCCATAATTTGGTAGTATGAGATGCGAAAGTGCATCCTTTGATAAAAGTCACTACATTAAAACAAGAATTAAATTTAAATGTTTTAGTCAGAACAGTTCGGGGACAACTGAACGAGAATAGTTTAGAAGTTAAATGTCAAAGAAAGGTGTCCCTTTTGAAAAAACGATATATTAGGTGTCGTCTGACGTTTGCTAAGGAACATGACAAATGACCGGCAACAAAATGGTGGAATATTCTCTGGCCTGAAGAAAGCGAAATCATTTTGTTTGGCTCAAAAAGAAGTAGAACATATACTAGAAGACCGACCAACATAGTTTATCATCCACAATATACTTTGAAGACTTAAAAACGAAGGTACGAAATTTAAGAATTGGGGTGCTTTTCTTATTATGGAGCAGAGCTCATATATTTAATAAAAGGCATTTTAACCCAAAATGAGTATTCTCATATCTTAGACAGGTTATGTTGCCTATGCGGAAGAGAATATGCCATTGTGCTTTAATGCACGGTAACGGTTCCAAACTTATTAACCCAAAAACATAGGGCTAAAAACAAAAAAGAAAGGAAATTCTGGAATGACAAGCACGGTGCCAATCTTCTTATGAAGATTGCCATAAGAAGATTGTGCCAATCTTCGCACCTCAATTTTATTGAGAATTTATGGACTGTTACTAAAGAAGCAGTTTAAAAAATCCGAGGACGTAACAACAATTATGGGGAATTGTTTAAACTGCTTGGTATTCCACCACTCCAGAATACTATCAACGATTGGTGGACAATATGCCACAACACTATAAAGCACTATCGAAAAATAAGGACTACTCAAGGAAATACTAAGTATTTTTCTTTTTAATTTCTATATTACTTTTATTATTTTGCGCCCATTAATTATAACTACTAGCAAGATTAACGCCGCTGTTCATCAATATTAACCATACAAAGAAGCCAGATACTTTTAATAACATATTGTACTTTTGTGTGAAGACAGTGTCATTTTCAAGAACATCGCATTCATTTCGCGACTATGTACATTCCTTATAAACTTTTCAAAACATTATTTGTCGTACTTCTGTAAGTCGAAGTGTCTTTAAGTCGAAATATATTTAGTGGCAACAACATTTACTTATAATTTACATTTAATTCAAGTTCTGTAAATTGAACTTCTTTAACTCGCGTTCTTTATATATCAAAGTTTTTCACTGACGTCAATCTTCTCTGGATAGTAATTTAATTTTCACAAGCGGAAAATTCAGCGATTCTTTGGCTGCGTACAAACAATATAGTTGTGAGCTTCAACATAAATACATATTAAAACCTGCTAACGTTTGTATTAGATTTTGATGCAGTTTCGTAATTCCTTTGAATAGTGGAACTTTATATTCATAATGTGCACGTTCAATTTAAAAGTTATATATGCAACTAAAAATCGATCGCGAAAGAAATAAAAATTCTATCATCATTTACGAGAAGAATAAATTGTTTGAAAAGACAAAGTTACTGAAAAATATGTCAATCCAGCTAACATACTGTCAAAGATATTGAACAATAAATGGTGAATTATAAATTCAGTTTACATTGGTGGAGTAAATGGGACTTCAAGAAGGATAGGTAAACCGATCAAGTATTACACAGTGGTTTTAAGCAACAAGAGATACAAATTTGACAATATCTGGGCTCATAGTTAAATAAAAAGCTTTAGAGCTTGCTACAAAATTGGGTGACAAAAATTTCAAAGCAACGACGCTATGATTGAATAAAATTAAGCATAGGTATAACAATATCGGTGGGAGAGCCTGCAGGAAAGCTGCGACAACAAGTGAAAAGGACTGTCAAGATTCGACAACAAATATTTTACTAAGGATGCTGGAACATTGTAAAGAAGAGGATCTGTTTAACGTAGACGAAATGCTGTTTACGAGACAATACTTAATTTATAAGTGAATATAGCCGTCGTAGAAAACGAATTAAAGAAAGGGTAACAAGCGTAGTTCGTGGCAATATGACAGTTTCGGAGAAATTAATGCTATAGGTTATTGATAAGAACTATAAACCATGATGCAATGTTAAATCATTGCTTCCAAAATATGAGTCAAACTGCAGAGCATGTATGACTTGGCTTCATACCAAATGGCAAGTGTTAGGTAAGAAACTTTTGAAGTCTGGAAACACTTTGTCATTTATTAATAATTCTATATTATCTTCCTCAAGCTATACAACAGAGACAAAAATACATTCGACTGGTATTTTTCCCTCCAAGCCCGATATCTTAATTGTAATATTTAGCTTACCCTAAAATGTTATTGTCGCCGCTGAATTTAAACAAAAACTATAGCAGAACTGAAGGCAAATAAGATTACAAAACTGATACTACTTGTCTATGCAGACAATATCTTGAAAGCCTAAAACGTTGAGTCTACACAACGAATAATAAATAATTGTTTCAGGAAACCTGAATTGGAATTGTAACTCTTGTCACACAAAGGTGTTAATCCCTCCGTCCATTAAAAAATCACATGATATTGAAAAATTGGATAAGTATGAGATAAAACTTAATACGATAAAACAATTATAATGATGTAACAAAAATGACTGATTTTAACAAGTGTGGATGTGGATTTTTTGATATGCGACTTTCCGACAAACTGAAATAATCACAGATATCTCTAAGTCTAACCTAAGTGCAATGTAGAGTGACATAACTGATGAAACAGAGGTACTCGTCACTCAATTGACAAATGAGAATGCTAGTTTAATATTAGATACTCGACAGCGATTGGAGACGTAAAGAGATACCTGAAATGAAATGTTTAAGTTAATTTTGATGGACCTGTGATTGGTTAACTTAATCACTTAAGATTGATATATAACCCCTTTCCACATTAATATTCATATTCTGTATACGTATTTCGACAACTAAGTTGTCAATCTGTACAGTCGTAGTTTTGCCATAGTTCTTGCCGCAGTTTTCCAGGTGCGCCACTGTTTAATTATCTGCTGATGATGACAACTTAGTTTTCAAAATACGGAAATGCGGAATACGAACATTAATATAGAAAGGGATTATATATCAATCTTAAGTGATTAAAAAAAATGTTTGCGTCTACTTCATTAGTTAAACATTCAACAAACTAAAGAAACAATCACTTCTAAAGGATTTTTAAGAAATATTAAATTATGTTATTTTTTTATTAACTTGTTTAAGTTGTAGCAGGTGGTAATAGTGAACATTTCAACCTCATTATTTCCTAGTGCTTTTCCTGTGTTAAGTTTCAAAATTAATGTGGAAAAGGATTATGTATCAATCTTAAGAGATTTAAAAAAATGTTTGTGTCTAACTACATTAGAACATATTTTAATTCAACAAACTAAAGAAACAATCACTTTTAGCAGATTTTTTAGAAATACTAAATTATGTTATTTTGTTTATTAACTTGTTTGAGTTGTAGCAGGTTATGATAGAGAATATTTCAATCTCGTTCTTTCCTGGTGCTTTTCCTGTGTTAAGTTTCTCTATTGATTCTAGTCATTCATAAATTGCTTTATTTCCTGTCTGTTGTTAAACCTTTCGTTTTCTATGTTTATTTCCACGTCTCTTTCATGTAATTCTTCGAAGTTTTGTTTCTATCTCCCAATTATTTTGTTTTCTTTCGTTATTACTATTTCATCTTTGCCCTTTATATTCTGTATTATGTACTCTTTCATCATTCTCTGTTGTTTTAATGTTCCATAAAATAATTTTTGATTTTTTCGGAAATTCTTATTTAATTCAAATTCTTTCCGTGGTTTTTTGGGCTTCCTTAATGTCTAATGAAAAAAATTTGGAGAAAAAATAAATATTTTTACTATTTTCACTTTTGTTCTCCTCTGTTTATATTTCCCATCTTGTCACTAAGCATCTAAATACTTTTTCTATAGTTCGTTTATCTTTTTTATTTTTTTGAGATTTAAACTGCAAATAAAATATAGAATATGCAAAGTCGTTTCCTAATGTTAGAAGTAATTCAAATGTACTAATAATATCATCGTTTTAATACGTATTTCTAAAATTATTCGGTGAAACAAACTCGACAGGTCAGTTGCAGCCGCAGCAAATGGTCACACGTGGCGCCCTCCTCGTTTTCCAAACAAAGCGGCGCAATCCGCAATTACTACGTTAAAAAAAACGACCACTACGACTACAATACTTGGGACGGGATGCATGACGCTTGTGTTGCTAGCTATCATTAAAAAAAAAAGAAACAGTATTTATGGAGTCATTTGCTACCACTGGTGACTGTACGCATGCCGTAAATCTTGCTCATTGTTCTTCAGTGTGCATAGGAAAAAAGAGCGGGCGCTTGCAACGTTCTTGTTACCCGTGTCGCTATATGTGAGAATGTATATCTTGATGATCGGCCGGAGAGAAACCCAGTCATAAATATATACACGTTTGCGATATGCTTTAACATTTTGTGCGCGTAAACCAGAGGTGGAAAATATTACATGTGCAACATAGAAATATGCAAATCAATTTAAACATCTAACAATTGCATGAGAAAAATAAATGAACAATGGCTAATCTGCGTGACGTTGAAAAATGAAGAATGCACGCTCCTAGAAAGAGAAATCTTTTCAAAAGAGAAAGACAGGAAAAGCTTATTCTTACATAAACAAATTTAATACCACGACGTTAAGATACCCACTTTTTCGAAAGTTCCATCGTGTAATAAGAATAATAACGATAATGATATGAGGGTGGGTTGAAAAGTGCGTGGTATGACGAATATTTGGCAGTTTTAGGCTATCTTTGTGGTGTGCCGGCAAGTTAGTTCTCTAGTATTGCCAACTGTCAAATTTCAGATTGTTTCGTATATTAGTTTCATTGTGACGACTGTTTTATTGAAATGAATACTGTCATTAGGTATACACGCAATATGTTTCACTACGCGATCTTGTATGTTACATATTTTTTTTTTGAATATGTGAGTACTATAAGAACTATAAATAATCTTTAATAACTCCTTCGTTAAGAATTGCTTTAACCAGACACGCATGTAAAAATCTACAAGCAATAGTATCGATATAAAAGTCCCAGGAAAAGCACTTCTTCCCATAAAACCAGGAATATTGGTTGAATACTTTAATTATTTGCAAAAAATTTCCTTTTATTTCAATTCAATAAATACAGAGTATTAAAAGTGTGATTAAAATGACTTGTTACTTAACACTAAAGAATTCGAAGCATATTAATAATGATAAACGTGATCTCGCATCTATTTATGCCTTTCTTTATCTAACATTGCTATTCATACTCTCATCATATGTAGGTTGTTTTGAAAGTTTTGCGGTTCACCTACTTCCCGTAAAGTCACGCTATCGGAAATATTTTTGTCGCATTCTCTAAAGTCTTTTTGTCGGAATAGCATTTACAGATTGTTGGCACATGCTGTATCTCTTTCGAGTAATTTTTTAAATAAAGTGATTTTCGTGAAAACTGCAATTAACGCGCGAAAATTTTCGAAGACATGATTTTATATGATTTTAAAGACGGTCTCACTAGACAAAAGTATTCGCAAAAAAACAAACGATTATTTGGCGATGAAGCACCATCCTTGACAACAGTTAAATGGTGGTACGAGTTCCAGCGTGGACCTGTCGCGTTCAAAGACGAGCATCATCAGGTACGGCTTACCACTGCAGTCACTCCAGAAACTATCGGCGTCGTGTACAACATGAAAATGATAAACAACCACTGCACATATAGAGACATTCAGGATCATTGGGCGTAAGTATAACCCAAGTCATATGCATGATCACCTTGGCGTCAGAAAACTTTGCGCTCGATGGATACCACACAATTTAACGGAAGCTCAAAAAGAGCGCGTAAGGATTGGCGCAAAGGAATGTGTAAAAATTCAACCGAGGTCGAGTAATATCAGTGTACGACATCGTCATAGGAAACGAAAATTAGAGTTATTGTTACGAGCCAAAGCAAAGCAAGCAACAATCGGCTCAATGGGTTTTCAAAGATCAGAAGAAACCAACGATAGGGGGACGCGGACGAAGCTCTGGCAAGAAAATGATGTTGCTTTTAGACGCACCGGTCATCTTACTATTATTCCACTCGAGGATAGTCGCATTGTCAATGCCAAATGGTATACACCCATTTGTTTGTCAACTGTGTTCCAAAAAGTGCGCAAGAAACGGCCAAGAGAACGAATCATTCTGCATTAAGACAATGCACAATCACGCAATGCTTCTAAAACACCAGAGGCTTTAACCACATCACGAACGGAATTGATGACTTATCCGTTTTATAATCTCGACTTGCCACCTTGTGACTTCTTTTTATTACCATATATAAAAGAGCCAATGTTTTGAGAACTGGTTCCACCAAATACAGAAGTGCGAATATTTTAAAGACCAATAAAAAAAATTGGTTAAAATAATAATAATCATCCGCAAAATTTTTAAAGCAATCTACGTACTATATATATATATATATATATATATATATAAATATTCTAAGAAGTTACCGCCCTGATAAGTTGACTGCTGTTACCACTAGGAAGACTCATTAGAATGGAGTACTATGCTAATATTGCCGCCATTAGGTAAACGAAAAGAACAAATATGCATTAAGCTAGTTTTTCCGCCATTAACACGAAGGTTTTTATATTCTATTTTTGTGAAAATTCTAAATTCGCCGAAGTGTTTTATTGACTATACTAGGTCTCGATTTGCAAAAAGTGCCAATAAGTCATCTGCATACAGGCGGTAATAACAGTCTTTGAAACAGTAAGTAAAAATACTTCGTTGTGGGATACCTTTGTCTATACAAAGGTATCCCACAACGAAGTAAAAAAAATTTTCGAATAATGTCAATATTTTTCTAATTGTCGTGTTACTTCGGCAAAATCTTCTAGTAGTGTTGATTGTGTACTACCATGAAGACAATTAGAGATCTGGAAGACTGTTTCTGTACTCCTTCTTGAAAATGTCGGTGTAATTAATAACATATTACTAGACAGTAAGACGAATATCTATTAATTTTTTTTCATGCGGACGCGTGCCTTATACACCCCATGAAAATGGATTCCCAAATGTCTGAATATATATTACAAATGAGCAAGGGTAGGAAGATTGCATTAAATTACGCCCAGTTAAACAAAATACTGACTTCTTGAACCATATTGTTATCATGGATGTAACTTGAATACATTACTATTGATCCAGAAATAAAGTAGCAATCTGATGAAAAAGTGCTTGGTTCAGTTTCTTTGGAATGCTATGGAATGATTGTGTGATTGATTATTTCCGTAAGAGAAAAACAATGGCTGGGAAATATTGTTCGACACTAGTGACCGTGGGAAAAAAATATGGAAACCAGATGCATAGAGTTGTCTAATAGTCATTCATTTTTGCTACGAAGTACATGTCGCCACAGAAAAATTTATAGCTCTGGGTTCAAATTACTTGAACCCATCATTTGACTTGACGCCTTGTCAATACCCTCTTTTTTTCAACTAGAAAAAAGATCATAAATTTTCTTTCAGCGATGAGATGATAAAAGCTGTAAAGATCTAGTTTATAGAGTTATGAAATGAAATTATTTGTTTTGCTAAAAACAAAAATAATTTCCTTGACGCAGACAAGATCGATTCCACAGTCCTGTTTATATCAATTCCTAGAAAACTAGAATGGTTAATAACCTATTACCTTGGATATAATAGGTAAATATATATGACGAACGAAGCTACATATTATAAAGAAAGACATTTTTATTGTTCACTTTAGATATTATATCTATTATTCTACACCATTATTCTCCATTTATGAAGCAATCCATTAATACTTCAGAAATATTCCAAATGCGGCCAACATTCTTCACGAAAATAATAATATAACTCAAAAAGTGAAATAACACATGTAAAATTAAAGTCAATATTATTTAAAAGCCCGTGAAAAACCAAAGCACGTGAAAAAGATGCGAACGAAAAAAGACGACGGAATAACGTAGAAATTGCAGAAAGAAGAAAGAACATCGCCAACAATTTACAGTTATGGTTTTGCCCGTGTTGCATTCCCCGGAAACGACAGATTCACGTCCGCTTTCAGGACTTGAATAATTCACGGACGTGAATTAGGGAAACGCGTCGCAGGAACAATAAAAGGAGCGTACAGTGCGTGCTCGCCACTGTGTTCTTAACCTGTCGCCCATACAATCGTTCCAGTATAGCGTTGTGCAGCACCGAGTCGGCCTCGGGGTTACGCCGACGGCTCGGCCTGTACATTTTTATTTATGTATCGTAAATATTAAAGTGCAAGACTCCGCACCCTCGCTTCGATAAATATTAAACACCGTGTTTGACCGGTAGGGGGTCCATAACTAGCGACGGATCTAATCGAACAGATGTTGATTGTATAGAATGTACATGTATGCATGTACTTTTGTACGTGTTTACTTACCATTAGAAAGCAATCGATCGTAAATAATACATCTGAATTTAAAAATTGCGCGCTACGTTTTCATATTTATCTCGTAGAAAAGACTCGTAAATGCATTTGGTAAAGTCTACGATATGAAATGTAGTAGTTTAGGTTTCTCTTTAGTTTACAGAAGGGATATTTACCGGTACAGAAGCATTTTGATTTCAGTTAATGGTTGTATATTGAAATAAAACCATAAAGATAGTGATGTTTTTTATATCACTACTTTGAACTAGTAGACATAATATACTCATATAGATTCCAATAGTAAAAATTTCAATAAAACTATTCCAAAATCTAAAATTTATTTATTAATGCTAAAGAACAGATGTGAAATAAGTTGTTCGCAGAAACTCAACCATCACACATTAATCTTTCTTTATCTAGAATACGGATAACCGTCGAAAGAACTGCAGGTCTATTGCTTTGGCCAGTAGGATAGCAAAAAAGCATTAAGCACATCAACAGGCAAAACCTGTGAAATTAAATGTTAGATGTACGTAGATATCAAATTTTTTTGTTGTTTGTATATCGTTAGTATTTTACTGATACAAAGGTAGTCGTTTATATTTCTGGAATAGCAAACAAAAAAAATTTTTTATTATCGTAAATAGTTTTATTGCTTTTCAAAATATTCTCCTTGAAAATCAATGCGCTTTTGCATTCGTTTGAACCAATCCGAAAAACATTGCTGTCACTGTGAAGGCGATATTTCCAAAATATGAGTTTTGAATGCCTCAACTGCCTCTTCCAGCGTAGAACACCGTTAACAACGGAGTTTATCCTTCACTAGTGGGAACAAAAAAAATCACAGGGTGCTAAATCAGGGCTGTACGGCGGATGGCTCATTAATTCAATGTTTTGCCCGGTCAAATATTCAATTGTTTGAACTGGCCTGTGAGAGCTCCCATTGTCATGGTGAAGAATGATCTGTCGTTTTCGATTTGTTTTCCTTATTTCTACAAATACTTTTGGCAAACAAATAGTTGTGTTCCATTCAGAATTGACCGTTCTACAACTCTCTAAAGGCAGGGTTGCAACGTGACCAGTTTTTCGGAAAAAACAGGCGGCTATTTGTTTGGATGTGCTTCGAGCGCAAACAACTTTTGTTGGTTTTGGCTCATTAGCTTCTCTAATCTTTAAGTCGGTGTCAGTCATCCGATCTTTTCTCACAGGCTCTTGGCGTATGGAATTACCATTGTACACACATCTTGTTCTGATTGTTTATGATCTTCAACCCATGTTATCCGATTCCTTGCTTGCGACAACGCCCTTCCTATATAGCTATTTAATTTTAGGCTCGTAGTTATGACTTCAAGCTCTTCCATCTTATCTTGTTCATCTGTGCATATGCCTCAAAATATATAATAATCAAATAATTCCAATATAATGCAAGTAATAAAATAATGAAGATGAAAACTGTTTCAAAAATTTTAACACTGAAATATACAACAATGTGCACAAAATATAGATCAACTATTAAGCATTACGAAAAATCATACTGTTAAACGTCAAAAATGGAAAAAATATATAAATGAGAATTTCGCTAAATAATACTATTAATGGAGTGGAAGTGGAATTATATTTCTAAGAAATGTCCTAGTCGAAATTAAAAAGAAATTTCTTGGAAATATTGTAACTAGCATATAGCTGGTAGCAGACATATTTATAGATGGCATATGTAAGACAATAATAAAACACATTAATTTGTATATTAATGTGTGTTCTATTATTGTCTCCTGCAGTATATTTCAGGGGTATTAACATTATCTAAGAAAGAGGAACAATACTTGAGGATTAGTAGAAAGCGAAATATTTCTCTACTGGGGCCTATGAAACTTGCCAACGGCAAATATCGATCGAAAATAAATTTTGAATTGCTAAAGAAATAGGTTGGGAAGAATTAGAAAGATCAAACGACAGAGAGTTAAATGGTTAGCGTATATATAGAGAGCACAACTAGGATCAGTAACATGTTCAGTACTTAGTAGAACCTGGAAATAGATGAAAAAGAGGAAAGACCAGTGCAAGATATTGTAGGAAGTCGAAGAGGATTTAAAATGTGCAGGAACTAGAAGCTGGAGCAGAAAAGGTCTGGAGACTTTGGTGAAGTGCACAACCCCACACAGACTATTATTATTACTAGTGTTATTTATTCTCCACTACAAAATATTATTTTAGCGGGTGCAGAATATTGTGAAACTAATACTAACATCTGAATAGGTGTACCATGTATTTATTTTCAATTATTTCTCAAGAAAAGAAGATGAATGGGTTGGATGGATGCCGTGGTAGAGAATATAAAGGCATGACAGTTTTCAAAGAAAAGAGAAAGCTGTCAGCAGAAAAATATGGAGGAAGAACTTCAGTAGAGGATCCGAATTACTTGTAAACACAGACATATCCTTTAAAGTATTTGTATGTAGTAGTAGTAGTCATCTTGGGAGGCAATCAGAAGAGCTGAATTTTGAACATTACTTTTGTCCGAAAAGAGGTTTCGTGTTTATTAGTGAGTCATTATTCAAAATAAAAGAAGTTAAAGCAGAAGTTCCACAAGACAATGTGCTTCGACCGACTCTTTACAGTTGCGATATATCTTAGCAGCAAAGTGATCAAATAGTAATATTATCATACATTTGACACGACAGTTTTAAGAGTTTCAAGAATAACATAGACACCTCAGAAAAGAAACCTGCATGAAATGTGAATAGAATGTTAAAATTTTTGAACGGTCTGACGAAAAAGCTTTTCGCTTTAAAAATGTTTTCCTTTAGTAGTTTGCTGAATAATTTGCGTTTTTTTGTAAGAAAATTTTGCAACAGAACACCCTGTATGTATTTCAGAATTCATTTACCACAGAAATATATGTTACACTTCCTCTATAGTGATATAAAACGAGCATATCAAATGAACTCTCTAGAAACGTCCCAAAATCCTATAATGTCAGAGAATATGAAAATGTAAATATATCCACATGCACATAAAAGGTTTTCATTCGATATAGAAAAGAGAAACTCACTACGATATACTGATTAAAATGCCATAAGGACAATTCAGCATTAACTGGATCTTCGTTTAATAGAAATAAGGAGACGGGTAACGGAAGATAAGAGATGAAAAAGTAGACGGCTTGCGGAAAAGAGCTTATGTTGGCGGAAATTATTTCGTTCTAAGAATTACCGAAATGTAATTTTGAAACGAATTAGAACATCGTCGTTAAGGGTTGGAATAAGTGCACATCCGTTTAAACCTGGCTTGCTGATCTCTATGTGAATAGTCACTAATAACAAAAATTTATTGCTTTGAGTTCAATTCTGTTCAATTTAGTTTTAATCGTATTGTCGAAAAAGTGATACATAATAAGCCAACGATTGATTTGATGTATATGTCTATATACACCACATTTTACTACATTTTTAAAAAATACGGGGAAAAAAACAAACTTAAAATATTACTGACATAGAAATTACAATATTTAAAACAAACAAGCATTTTTTGCGTAAGTTGGTTTTGCGAGATCGTTTTTTAACTTCCAGATAAATTGATAATGTTCGTTTTGGTGACAGAAGTACTCCAATAATCCTTTAAATAAAATAAGATCCTCAACTTTTCCAGGCCTTATTTTGTGATATCACTCTGTGTTGAGCTCTGGAGACAACGTTTAAATTAATGAAGAAAGAGTTCCTTTGAAATATCGAGTGGCGAGAATGCTTCACAAAAGTCACAAGGATATTTGAATTTATTTGTAAACCTACTTTTCTTCCTTCCACTGTCATTTCTTCAAGAATTTCGCTAAATAATACTATTAGTGTTCTAAATGATACAGTTACATTAGCAATAAATATCACTTAAGCTCTTAGTATAAGATATCAATAGCGGAATTATATTTTTAAGAAATGTCCTAGTCGAAATCAAGAAGAAATTTCTTAGAAATATTGTACCCAGCAAGTGACCATTTAGACCAATGAACAATTTAATCATAAAGGGTCAGAAAAATCTGGAAATCTCTTAATATATAGGGCAATTGTCATAAGAATCATGAAACTCCAGAGCTTTTAGTGCTGAAATGACGATGGTCTTTTAAAAAAATGAAAATTTTTTGTAAAATTTTCGCATATGCTTTATAACATTCTATTTCAGAGGAAACAACTGATACGAGGGTAGCCGTTTATATTTCGGGAACTGGCAACACTGTTAGTGTTGCCTTCGATCTGGTAATTGCATTGTGAAGTTTGTCATTTTTGATACTATATTTACCTTAACAGTTTCATTATCCGGTTGTTGAATTATTTTCAGTTGACAATGCTAACTTATATCCTGTTATGACGAATGGAAATTGATTGGATAGTAATTTTTTTTAAGATATAGTGATTTCGAATTTTTAGCTTTTTCAATAATTAGAAAATTTTTCGTCCGGTCGCTATTTCTATTGTTAACAGTAATTTGAAAATTTTATGTCAGCGACAAAATGGAATTAACTCGCGAACATTTTCGTGCAATTATTATTCATAACTTTCGGCGTGGATTATCTCAACAAGAATGCATCGACAAGCTGAAGTCTTTATATGGTGATAAAGCACCATCGAAAATTACAATATATTGTTGGTATAGTGAATTCACACTTGAACGGCGTTCTTTAGACGATGAATTTCGTAAACATCAACCCACAAATTTTGTTGTGTTGGAAGACATTAATGCTGTGTCTGAATTGATAATGCAAGACCGTCATGTGACATACCGTGAGATCGAAGCATCTCTAGGTATTAGTAACACCAACGTGCATAAGATCCTGATGAACATTTTGCCGTTAGGAAGCTATGTTCACGTTGGTTACCACATAATTTGACAAACGTTCAAAAAAGGACTCGCGTCGATTAATGCCAAGAAATGCAAAAAAATATAATGGCGGTGCTTCAAAGAACATTTATAAAGACGTCACAGGTGATGAACCTTAGATCTATATGTATGAGCCCGATAGTAAACAGCAATCGACTGTGTGGGTATTCAAAGATAAGCCAAAAGCAACAAAAGTTGTTCGCGTTCGAAGCAAATCAAACCAAATAGTCGTCTATTTTTCCGGAAAAACCGGTCACGTTGCAACCTTGCCGTTAGAGAGTTGTAGAACGGTCAATTCCGAATGGTACACAGCTACCTGTTTGCCAAAAGTTTTTGAAAAAATAAGAAAAAGAAACCCAAAAAGGACAGATCATTCTACACCATGACAATGCGAGCTCTTGCAGGTCGGTTCAAACAATTGAATATTTTACCGGGCAAAACATTGAATTGATGAGCCTTCCGCCGTACAGCCCTGATCTAGCACCCTGTGATTTCTTTTTGTTCCCACGCGTGAAGAATAAACTTCGTGGTCAACGATTTTCTACGCCTGAAGAGGAAGTTGAAGCATTCAAAACTCATATTTTGGGGATATCGCCTTTGCAGTGGCAGCAATGCTTTTCGGATTAATTTAAACTAATACAAAAGTGCATTGATTCTCAAAGAGAATATTTTGAATAGCAATAAAACTATTTTCGATAATAAAATTTTTTTTGTTTGCTATTCACGAAATATAAACGGCTACCCTCGTATGGTGTTGAGTGTTAAATATTTTCCAATGTTTATGAAATTTATTTATTCTTCTTGATTTAAATGTGGCTCACTGCCATTAGCACATCAGTTAAAATACATGTCAATGCATATAAGCGATGACTATGCAAACTTGAAACACTTATATAAGGGGCTATGAATATAACTGATTGTGAATATAATGGAAAAATTATAATAGTAAATACTAATGGAAGACAAACACGTGTGACTATAGCAAAAGAGATGAGACAGTATATTTCTCAGTGCGAAATTTATTAGATATTACATAAAGTCAATTTCATTCATTAATGCACGCCCTTATATAATTAGGGTATTTTGTCGCGATAAGTCTATTAATATTAATATCCAGGAGTTCAACATTAACTTATAAAATTTTTTTACGTCTAAAAATATGCAATTCTTATCCTTCGCTGTATATAAACATTAAAGTTTCATAACTTCAGTTTCTTTATAAATTTATATCGGTTAAACTTTACGTTTCTGTTCTATTTGAAATATTTTATTTTCTGGAACGTTAAACGGAAACAATTCTTCGAACACTTCAGCAATGAATGGTCGTTTTAAGAAATTGAATTTTAAAAGGTGAAGAAAACCAAAGTTGTATTTACGTTTCAGTAATTTTTAATCACAAAATCGATATTTCCTTCACGCGTTATTAGTTATCCAATTATTTGTATAAAAATTCTAGACCCGTACGCAATTGGACAGCTGTCACATCAATTTCACGGACTTAAACGCGCGCCACGTTGTTGTCCAAACAGGTGAGAGTAGGTTTTTATGTTTTTTTTTTCTCATGTCCGTAATAGCATGTTCAAATATAAGACATTGTATTTAATAGGCAACAAATTAATTATTTTAATTGCACTAATTGGCATTGGAAAATAAAAACATATTCTGTTCATAATAATAATATAAATAGCAATTAATTTATTATATTTTTATATGCAGTTATTCTCCGAATGCCAAATAATTTATTTTCTTTCCATTTTGTTAAACGTTTTAATTTTGCCTTTAAATGACAGAAAATGGGATGCAATAACTACTGGATTTTTTCTCTTTAAGACTTCTTTTGTTAGTAAAGATAAAGATTTTAACAGTAAAAGAAATCTCCTTTAGTAATAAACTAATAAATAATTCACGGAAATGAAAGGAGACATTGTAATCGAAAAATTATAATTATACAGGCCAACCGTGAAAAGACTTTTTTTTATAAATTTGGTTCCCCTTTATGTTTTTTGACGTGCTGAATCCGAAAATGAACTCTAAAATACCACAGGACGTAAAGTTTCCTCGCATGTTTACTTTACTTTACGTTGCGTTCACATCGCGTTCAGTGAAATGGCAAGCCGTGTTGTGAGAACAACCCTGACAATTTTTGTTATATTTGTGGCGAGCATCAAACGAGCATAACAGATTTCATGAAAAAGGTTTACTTTGCCCACTTTGGAGTGAAGCTTGGAGACTAGCAAAAAGCTTGGGTGTTACATTTGTGTAGAGGATTTACAGAAGTGGTAATGTGAGGAAAAGAAATCGTTTAGATTCGGAGTTTCCATGGCATGGAGGGAACAAACAAATCATTCCGATGGCTGCTACTTTTGAAGCAGCGTTGTCAGTGGCTACAATTCTAAGAATAAAAAAAATATTTTGTATCCGAATCTTCCGTCAGCATTGCGTCCAGTTCCTCATGATGAACATATTCCTGTACCAGACCCAACCGAAATATTACAAGGTCTTTCAATGAATAGTAGCGAATCTCAGTGCGAGGTACCTGATGCTGAGTCTGACTGTGAGTTTGAAAGCGTGAATCCTCGGTTATTTGAACAACACGAACTAGATGACCTACTGAGAGATTTACCTTTAACTAAAGAAAAAGCAGGACTTCTGGATTCCAGGTTGCAAGAAAAGAATTTGTCGGCTCCAGAAACATCCTATCGTGGGTACCGAACAAGGGAACAAGAATTTGCTCCTTATTTTGAACAAGAAGGTTACTTAGTGTTTTGTTGTATCATGCCCGGGTTAGTAGAAGCATTCGGGATAGAATACAATAAACAAGATTGGAGACTATTTATTGACTCATTCAAAATAAGTCTGAAAGTAGTTCTGTTGCACAATGGCAACAGTTACGCTTAATTGCCTGTGGGGCATTCGGTTGTTCTCAAAGAAACTTATGAAAATCTACAGCTTGTGTTACAGAAAATTAAATACTCCGAGCATAAGTGAATGGTTTGTGGTGATTTGAAGGTGTCGGGGTGTTACTCGGACAGCAAAGTAGATTCACAAAATTTTCTGGTTTTATATGTGAATGGGATAGTTGGCCACGGGGACAGGGCTGGACAAGAACAGCACGGCCTTCAAGAGAGCATTTAAAACCTGGGAGCAAGAACGTTCTGCGTATGAGCTTGGTGAATCCTCAAAAAATACTGCTTTCACTACTGCACATAAAATTTGGCCTAATGAAGCAATTCGTTAAAGTTCTATCAAAATCAGAATCTTGCTTTCAGAGGCAAAGTTAAAAGAAGGCATATTTGTTGGCTCTGACATTCGAAAACTTATGCAATGCCCTATTTTCGAAAATGCTATGAATTTGAAAGAAAAAGCAGCATGGGATCCATTTAAATAAGTTGTTTTGAAATTTTTACGCAATCAGAAAGACCCTAATTACGAAAATATAGTTCAAAACATGTTGAAAACATATCGAGAACTTGGATGTGAAGGTGCATTTTTGAAACTCGCATTTAAATTTTTCCCTGACAATCTTGGAGCTGTAAGTAAGGAATAAGGAGAGCGTTTCCATCAACATAAAAATGAGATGGAGAAACGGTATCCGGGTCGTTGTAATGTCAACATGATGGGAGATTACTGTTGGACCCTTCTACGAGCAACTCCTGAAGCATCATATGAAAAGAAAAGCTACACTCGAACTTTTACCATGAAGAGGTTGAGGAAATACAAAACTTTATACTAATAGTAAGAAACTGTCCATATTCAAACTTACACTACCATTGTAACAATAAAATGTTAAATTTTTCAAGTTGATAATAAATTACGTACCTTTAAATCTAAATGTATTTTAATATTATCACACCCAATAAAAGATAAAGATTGTGAAAAATTAGCACGTGGTAGAAATAAAACTAATTGAAAATTTGGATTCAGCACACTAAAATACATAAGAAACAGGTTGAACTTTAACTTTCAGGCTTGGTGGTCAGTTTTCTAACCACTTATTTAAAAGTTCTCGAAACCACTTTTTATGCCGTCTTGTGTAAATTTGCTAAGCAATTACTTTATTTAAAGTCATCGTTGCTCGTTTAATGCGAAACTTTTACTCTAGGGCGCGCTGGGTAGATTAACAAATTTATTTGAAAATGTGATAATGTATTGTTTTTCATGGGAACTTTCCCGAATGTAATAAAAAATGCTCAGAGTGTTTATTATTTAACGAATTCGGTGTTACTCTACGGTATAGTGTCTGTTTAATTATTTTATAACAAAAGTATTATAATATATTATATAATCTACGATAAATAAGGTAAGTAGCAAGGTGGTTAGATTACTAACCTCAGTGACTATAGTAGGTTTCATATAATATACATATTTAGTTGCATAATAAGGATGCCGCGTGTACTTAATGAACGTGATATAGAAGATATTTTGTTGGAAAATATACTTTCTCATTGCGAAAGTGTGTGCAGTCTTGAATCGGATGAAGGAGAAAATTATGAGATGCAAACGGACCCGATGGCGCTCGGTGACATACCTTCTGGGCTCCAGCTAAATCTTGAAGATGAATTTGACTCGAACGATGACATAACCATTTCAAATTTGCTTGACACTACTGGTGGTGCTACTACGAGTGCTTTATCTACTCAAACTGTTATGAGGGAACCAAAATGGAAGAAAATTTTCAGAATGAGGGAGCCGGAAAAGTACACTGGAGGTGGGGGTGTACCAAACGATATAATAGAGTAGGAGGATATCACACCTACGCCTATTGTTTAGATATCGATATATATATACTGGCAAGGGTAGTGCCAAAGTACAAACTGACCTCGGTGGTAAAGTTGTTCGAAAATTTTACATGGATTTGAAATCGAAAAATCTTTATTGATAATTATTTCAATTGCTAGAAGATTTGGAGAAAGATAACATATGTATTTGCTTATAGTAGCGTGAACTCAAGTCGTAAATATTTACCTAAACTAAAAGAAGACAAAGCTCTAAAAAGGAGAGAACACGATTACAGGGTCAGTAACACAAATACCGCCTTTCTAAAGTGGAAAGGCAAAAGATCAGTTTTCATGCTTATGAACTACATAGATCCGAGAAAGACTGGCATTGTTACTCGCAGGAAGCACAATGGAGTTAAAAATGAATTAGCTTATCCTGAAGCTCTGATACAATACAACAGTTCTGCGAACTATGTAGACAAATTCGAACAGCTAAAAAGCACTTATGCTATAAACCGAAAATCACGTAAATGGTGGCATCGAATATTTTTTCACTTTTTGGACTGTGCTATCACAAACTCCTACATTGTGTTTATGGAACTCCAGTAAAAGCATAATCCAGAACTGGATCAAGTCAGCAACAAAAATTTTCAAAGAAGTGTTTACTAAGGTATCCTGTCACCAGCTCAGGTGAAGAACTCCCAATTATGATTTAAACGCTTCCACAATAGCTATACATCTTTTCCTGAACAAATAAAGCGGCACAAACCAGCAGTATCAACAGAATTACGTCTGCAAGGCAGCATGCATCAGCCAGAACGAACCACTTCTAGAAGATGCGCAAAATGCAGCACTAAGAAAAGTCCGGTGCGTACTATATGGCAATGCGGAACCTGTAAATTCCCTCTTTGTATACGAAAAGATAAAACGTGTTTTTTAGATATTCATAGAAAATAAATTTGCTTATACATTATACTAAACTTTCAAATCATTTGTTATGCAAACAGCCATGGTGGTTAGTATACTAACCACCCTAATTTGTAAAAGCTCAAGCGTTTTTTTCTTTTTTACATGTTTTTTTTATAATAAATAAACGTTAATTAGCCTAAAAATGCAATTGTTTTTATTCTGAAGTTATATATAAAAAAGCGTGACTGAAAGAGTTAAAAAAGTTTTTAAAAAATATTTATTGGTTGGCCTGTATTATCTTACATTTATTTGGTCTAGATGACAGTGCAATATCATCTTAAAAGAAACAATTTTATTTTAAAACAAATTTCTTTTAGTTAACGACAATAAATATTGATTCAAAATTTTTAGGTACCTGTCAACCTTTCAAGTGTCCTCAATAAAATGAAATGACTCCATGCCTAAACTGAAAATACTCACCTAACCATCATACTAGACAAAAACTTTTGCTTCCACGATTTCTGTTTCGAGTGCTGCTCGTACTTTTTAACGAGTCGTCGGAATCATTTAAATTTAATTTCGATTCATTGAAAAGATATAACTACAATCTTCTATTTTTCCACATAGACTTAGAAAAACGTTTAGTCCGTGTAAAATCGTGTAAATTCCATTTTAATTTTTTGGTTGAAAACTATTCTTTCCTAGACCGTTATATATTTAAACTAGTCGTGATTAATAAACAGCGGGTACTAACACATCCACGCCAGTGCTTTCCAACTATTCACGACGTAAATCCTTCACTTCTGTTTTTCAAATTCATCCTCTCTAAAAAACGTCGTATATTTCAATTGTCGCACGTTTCCTACAGCTACCTTATTTTCTTCCAGTAAAGCCAGCGTCACTTACTTTTTTATTAAATCGCTTTTACTCAAAATATTACAATTTACTCTTACTTACGACGCCTTTTGATGCGTTTTTCATCGCTTCGTATTTCAACATGTTATGTTATGAATATTAAATATTCAAAATGACAACAGCTAACAGTCACTTAAAATTACATCTACTTCCTTACAATGTAAAAACCGAAAATGATTACTTCTGTAATAAATACATATTAACTATTTAGTACTCACATTTTTTGCTATGAATATATGAAGAAAATTAATAAATAATTCATCTAATGACGCCAAAATAAACGAACAGTTCTTGTTTAGATATGAAAAAATAAACTGTATTTAGAGTATGGTTACATCTACAAAATTAAGATGAGATACGATTCAATATCTAGATAAATTAGTCACCCAATTACTATAGAAATAACATCTCTAAGTCATTTCATCTTCCTTAAAATTTCTCGTTATTTGTATAACGTGTTCTAGTTCTTGGAATGTGGATAATTCCCAACCTTGATACAATTATTAGGACTATTCGATGAGAAGACTATTTTTCAACATATTTGTGTTCCAGGAAATGCGATTGAATAAATTAGAGCTACTAGTACCTAATAGATACTTACTAATCAACATTTCGTATCTAACGTCATATATACAGACTTAAACGAAACAGAATAAGAACGAATACTCTAGATAAGCCGTATTCAATTTAAAAGATTTTGTGATTGATTCTGCATTTCTAGAGCTAAAAAATGCATTAATTTTGATTGAGGATATTATCATCCAATTTAAACATACAAGTCAGAGGACAAACTGCAGCGTAAACCGCTGCCCAGTCTTCTTGTTCGCACTTTTCACCAATTAAGGACGCGAAAAGTTGTTCATGAAAATTTCGTTAATTCTAGAAGGAACGTAATGTAATGGCACGGCATTCTCATTTAGTATATGGCAGTACCGAATATATGTTCTATTGGACAAATACCTTATCTAAAAATCCGAAAGGTACTTGTATTCAAGGAACATGACATTAAAAGGAAAAAACTAGGGGTACACATTGGGATATGCTAACTAAAAAAGATTGTTAATTGGACAGATTTCAAAAATTTCGTATATTTAATAATGCACCTAATATGTTATGTACATTACTACTGTATTTTTGAAGTATTTTCGTTTTCAGTTATTATATCCCAATGTTTATGCCTAGTCCAAGGAGATGAAAAATCAATCTCCTAAGACTAGTCTACCTGCTTATAACACATGGATCAATAAGTCCCGAGACTAACAATGAAAACAACATTTTTTTTGCAAAATTTTTTTTTATTCATCAACATAATCACCTTTTAGGGTGATACAATGGTTCCAACGCTTTTCCAATTTTTCAATACCATGTTTATAAAAAAATTTATCTTTCGCTTCAAAATAAGCTTCAGTTTCAGCGATGACCTCCTCATTTGAGCCAAATCTTTTTCCCTGGAGCATTTTTTTAAGATCAGCAAAGAGCCAGTAGTCACTGGGGGCTAAATCTGGCGAATATGGGGAGTGGGGAAGCAGATCAAAACCCAATTCGTTCAATTTTGCCATTGTTTTCATCGACTTGTGGCAGGGTGCATTGTCTTGGTGAAAAAGGATTTTTTTTCTCTGCATGTGCGGTCGTTTTTTTGCGATTTCCTCCTTCAAACGCACCAGTAAGTCAATATAATAATCACTGTTGATCGATTTATCTTTTTCGAGGTAGTTAATGAAAATCACGCCATGTGTATCCCAAAAAACTGACGCCAGGACTTTGCCAGCTGACTGCTGCGTTTTCGGACGTTTCGGACGGCTTTCGCCAGCTGTGCGCCACTCAGATGACTGCCGCTTCGACTCTGGAGTGTAGTGATGTATCCATGTTTCGTCCATGGTCACGTAACGACGCAAGAAATCTTTTTTGTTGCGAGTAAATAGCGATAAACAGCTTTCTGAATCATCGACTCGTTGCTGTTTTTGTTCCATCGAAAGCAATCGCGGCACCCACTTGGAAAAAACCTTTTTCATGCTCAATTTTTCATGAAGGATAGTAAATACACTTCCATATGATATCTGTGTCATCTCAGCAATCTCACGGAGCTTCACTTTACGATCTTTCATTATAATTTTTGTCACTTCACTCACATTTTCCGGTGTAACGGCTTCCACAGGTCTACCCGAGCGTTCCGCGTCATTTGTGTCGGTACAACCACGTTTAAACTCTGCAAACCACCGACAAATCGTTGCTTTTGATGGACAAGAGTCCGGGTAACATTTTTCAATCCATTGTTTTGCTTGCGTGGTGTTTTTACCCATTAAAAAACAATGTTTTATCAGAACACGAAACTCGGTTTTTTCCATTGTTTAAACAAACTACAAAACGACTTTACTCCAACCTCGATAACTCAGCTGTTTCTGGTCCGATCGACTTAAAATTTTGACACGTTTCAAGCAAAGGTTAGTACTCTAGAAAGACGTGGTTACTGGTTTACTACGAGCGCCATCTATGGGTTAGTCTCGGGACCTATTGATCCATGTGTTACATAGTCTGTCGCAGAGAAAACGAAACTTTTTTAAAATAGTAATTCTCAGTGGCGTCATCTATTAAAAAGTATGCGTCGATAAGGTAGATCTTTCACCAATGTCGTGTCATAATATCATGCCATTTGCGTCATTAGAAACAGAAAAATCGCGCATAAAGTAACAATGTTTTTTTGGCAATGGTCGAAAAAAGAATTATGAACAAAGAGCAAATATCAAGTTCTGTTTTAAACTCGGTAAATCTTTTACTGAAGTGTTTAATTTAATGAAACAAGTATATGGTGATGCGTGTTTATCACGTACGAGGGCGTATGAGTGGTATAGGTGATTTAAAGATAGTCGTACGGATACAAGTGACGAAAAACATTTTGGTGCAGAGAAAGCTGTGGTTATGGAAAGTAACATCGAACTGGTGCGTGAATTTATCAGAAAGACTTGATTAAAGAGTCAAAAAAGGATGAAAACTTCAGGTATTCTACTGTAACTAGCGATGGAATATGATGCTTTCAATATGATCCATAGATCAAGCGGTGAAGCTCTGAATGGAAACATCCAAGCGAAGAAAGACCGAAAAAAGCCGTTCGAAGGAGTCAAAAGTGAAGACAATGTTGATTTGTTTTTATAATTCGAAAGGCATCGTGCACAAAGAGTTTGTACCAACTAGTCAAACAGTCAATGCTGTATATTATCTTGGTGTTATGAAGCGTCTTTTGTCGCGTATTTGTCGTGCGTGTCCTCAATATCTTTAATATGGTAGCTGGCGTTTTTTTTACATGATAATGCATCATCTTGACGCTTATCACTGATTTTCTAACTACAAATGTCATTTTAACCATCAACCATTCACCGTATTCACCGAAATTAGTCCCCTGTGCTTTCTATCTATTCTCGAAACTATATTTGCCAATGAAAGAACAGCGTTATGCCGACGTCGAAGCCATTAAAATGACGTCGATGGCGACTTAGAAGCACATCTCTAAAGGTGAACTTAAAAATTCATTCGACATGTTAATTGACCATGCAAATCGTTGTATTGAAGCCGAAGGCAACTACTTTTAATAAAATAATTGAATTTTACCGAAATAGTAAGCTTTTCTTTGTATTTCAAGAAGGTTCCTTTTTCTGTGAGGCAGACTGTGTACTATCAAAGAAAACGATTTGTCATAAAATTTGTTTTAAATATCAAGCTTGGTAAAGTAAATAACTTTGGAGGACTCTGACCTATTAGGGCAGTAGTTCTACTGACTTTAGTAGATTTATTTTCATAAATTAGTTGTGAATCAAAGTATAAATATAATATTGCCAAAAAAAGCGTTCAGTAAAAGTATATAATTTTAATTCAAATACTTACTGTGTTGAAAGTAATAAGTGATAAAAAAGTGTCAAGGAAGCAGTAAACTTTTGTGCGGCTTTTTATAGATCTCGAACCAGAAAAATCATTAATTTTTCTCTAGTTTTGATTTGTTTCGATTGGTTATTTAATTGAAAACGTCTGTAATTGTAAATGAACGATTTTAAAAGAGGTCGTATCGTTGGACTACATGAGGTGTGTGTTACATTTCGTGAATTCGCTAGGTGGATGCAAAGATGTACTGCTACGTTATTCGCTGTTGAGGAGATTGATCTCAAAGAGATAGGCAAGATTGTAGATGAGACTCTGAACGATTTAGAAGAAGCAACAAATACGGAAAGAAGAGACTAAAATTGCCTCTAGGGATCGACCTAGTACGTCAAGCTATGTGGAAAATATTTCTTGACAGAGAGACGATAAAATAACAATGCATTCCATATATTGCCGTAATCGTTTGTTTGGGTTAACCTTCCCGCGTCCAAGACTAATACTGTCTATCACTAATCGGAATAGTGGTCTTAGATTAGAATGGTATAATATTCGACTCCTTGTTTGTGGACCAGTTTTTGAATTTATCCGTATAAGGTGGGATTGCACTTATTAGAGGTTTATGATGGAGTTACCATAGGAAACAGAATTCCTTTAATATTTCTTCAGGGCCATTTAAATGCTCAAAGGTAATGAAGTTATAGCCAATTGCTTCGTCATATATTCAATGGCTAAACAATGCCATACTCCAGAAAGACATGCTCATGTTGCAGCTGTTACATTATATTACTTGCAGGAGGACACCTTCAATATTCCCAATTAGTCTATGGGTTTGCTAGATCTATCGCCCATAGAACATGTTTGAGATATGATAGGTCGAAGGGTTTGTATACTTCTTAACTCCCCGATTACAACATTCAGATTACGCTCTATAGGTCACCTGGAATAATCTTTCACAAGAGTGCATAGGAAATTTTATTAGATAATGTCAATGCGAATAGCAGAATATATTCATCTAAGTGGAACAACTCATTATTAAATTATTATTATTATTCTCCATAAAGTGCACTAATATTTCAATGAAAGAATGATAATTTATTATTGTTAATACAGAAAATATTTGCACAAAATTTTGTTTAAAGATTTATACTTTTACTGGGCGATTAGTGTTTTTTTGTCACATACTGAAAATGTTACGTGTAACATGCTATGTGAGCCTATCTGATACTAGTTAAAGGCGTTGTATAAAATAATTAAGGCCTTTTTTTAATACTCATATCTAAGTATCTACAGAATTTTAGCACGTTTATTTCTCAGTTGTATTAATAAACTATTTTTGAAATAGAGAAATGCATATAATACAAACTTTTTCTGTTTACCAAACGATACATTTAAAAAAGTTGTAAAAAAGATCTTGCAAACTTGCAAGTAATCAATAAAAACATAGAAACAAATAAAACCATTAGATTCGAAGCAACGTTTTGGTCGCGCTGTTTTTGTAAATGCAGTGCCATTATTGTGCATCGGAACAGCAAGACTCGGAAATAAAGAAGCCAAGAGAAATGAAACGAAAAAATAGAAAGAAAGACAGAAATTGTCACGGCATTTGAACGTTTTGCTGTTGGAAAAAGCTCTCTCTTGATACAATTTATTCATGGCACTCTTGTGGTAATGCCACGGCCGAATGAAAGGGTTTGCCTATAACAAATCGACTTCAAAAAGTTCGCGAAACTTTGTCCTCAAGTTATCCACGCTTTTTCCATAATATGAATACATTTTTTCTTCTCTGAAGAGAAAAATAGCGTAAAAGGTATATTGGATGAATAATGATATTTACATAGAATTACCAAAGTTCTAATAAAAAAGAATTATGCATATGAAAGGGAAAAATATATTTATTTTACGCGCCTTATGTCACTTGTGAGCGACAAAAATAAATTAGATTTTTTTTAAATAACTTCCTTTGTACTTTAAACGAAAAAGTAAACGGATACTTTGCTAATAAATTGACCGTATTTAGAAACTACGTACATCACTTTTTTGTAGCGTAAAATACTAAAAATTACTATTCTCTATCCTGTTTCAATAATAACCTCGAGAATACGTATAATCAATAAACTCGTTCAAGTGAATCTATTTTATATGCTCTTCGACTATTTTCATTTTATTCTTCTTCTTTCTATGTAAAAACATAGAATTTCCTTCTGTTCAAATTGTTATGCCATAATCCCTGTGATACTGAAGATCAATTGCCTCGCTACCGTATTGATTGTTTTTCTAAAGGTGTAGTACAGGTTTTAATCTACTATACGAATTGTTTTTCTATCTACTACAGCTAGTTACTCCAAAACCATTGTCTCGATTATAATAATTTTGTGTTTGCAGTTCCTTTCTTATAATATTACTTTTATTTCTCAGATTGACATTTTTAATGGTTTAATCTTTAATGTAGTACCTGTAGCATCGTTTGACTGTGGAAGAAAATGGCCGTCGTGCAACTTATCCTGTCCATTAATTTCCACAACACACATCCATTATTCGAACGTATCTTTAGCAGTTGTTTCCTTTCTGTAATATAAAAGGTACCTGACTTAATTGCATTCCACTTAATATAGCTCGCTCACACAAAATTATTTCCGTACAATCATATCAATTTTAACGAAATCTCCCAAAACTGCTTCTACGAAATAACCCCAAAACATAATTGAACCGTCACCACGCTATATTGCCGGAAGCATACGCTACTCAGTCACAGTTTCACTTTCCTTTTTTTAGAACCAAATTTTGACGCGTCTGTTCAGAAAGATCTAGACTATTGTCACATTGTCCAGTTCACATTCTTGTTATAGACTCCCCTTTTCTTATTTCTAATACTCAAAAACAGTTATCTTTCCTTGTACTTTGTGTCCCGCGCCACTGACTCTATCCTTTAATTCATTTATTTGTGAGTGTATTTAATTTAGAGTTTGTAATTGACGGAGTTTTCAAAATTTCCATTTTTACTACCATATCATGACTAACACTTTCGATTATTTCCGAAATTAGTTTTGAAAATTCAAATAATTTGACCAAATTATTTTTACATAATTTGAATCTACTTGCCATTTTGCAGCTAACAGCTTAACATTTTTCAATATTCGTTACAATAGTTATGAAAAAATTAATTAATTATTACTTTTAAACGTAGAAAGTTGTGAACTATTTGAAAATATCTAAAAGTGATAAAGTAATATTAAACAAATATAAACAAATTTATGTTTTCTGCAGCGACTAAAATTGAAGACAGTAAGCGATGACAATTATTTTGCGTAAGGTTAGTTCTTTTTTAAATAAAACGTTATGGGTAACGTGGTATATATTTGCAGATAATTATTTTATAAATTCATTGATATCTAATACCTCTCTCCTTTGTTTAAATTGAATAGTGAAACTTCGTTTTTCTATTTCAAGAAAATATATTTTATTTAATGTCATGGCTTTAAGAAAAATATGATAAGCAGTGGATACAAATAATTCAAGTTAGTGTACTTGTCATCATAATAATAAGATAGAGAGAATTTAAGAAAATGGAACACACGATTTTATTACAAAATAAAGACAAAACTCTAAGAAAGAGAAACAAATAAAAGGAAACAAATAGGCTTACATCAGATATTCAAAATCTTTACCACTCCAACGTTGGTATAGGCGAAATCGATGCACAAAGCCTTTTCTTCTATTTATAACAACCTTCATCTATCGTTATTTATTTTACAACATTTTGATACTGCCTTAGAATTCCTCTAAATTATTATATGCCTTTTGTGTACATACTTTTTCTTTTAAGAAACACCGAATAAAAAAATCTAATGGCGTTAGTAGCGATGACTTACATGACTACCTAATGGGTTCATGTGTTGCAATACAATGATATGAGGGCGAGTTTGTAAATATTGATTTGCTGTCCTTGTATTATAATGCACCACCATCCTACTGAAAGTGTAAGTTTTTACATCTAGCAAACCGCAGGTTATCAATTTCGTTTTCTATTTCATTCTGTAGGATATTCATGTATCTTTCACCAATCAATTACCCTTGGACCAATTATTTGAAGTCCTGTAGCACCCACATACATGCACTCCAAATGTTTCTTGAAATTTTTCTGTAGGCATTAGATATAAAATATTTCTTGGTCAATAACGTATGTTATTCCGTTTAAATAATCCGTGAAAAATCCTAGCAAAATAATTTGAATCAGAAAAAAATATATTGTCGGAAGAACTCACGTCTTGTAAATGATTATTTGAGAAATATTCATGAAACTTCATTTCATGGTCAACCCATATCTGTATGAGGCTGGTGTAATTTAAATAAAAGATAAGAATATTGTACATCAATTGATTCAAATATATTGTTTCAATAAATATATACTAAATTACTCATGGAGTCCTATTCAAAAAAATTAAGTTTTCGCAAAAAAACTGTCAAGATCAATTCTGGTAGCTACAGAAAATACACGATTAATATCAAAACTTCTGTTTATTGCATCGTTATAATTAAGAAAAAAATCACATTCTTCAGGGAGGTGTCAAACCCCAGTGTTCTGCTTAGCGGGCGGGTGCTCTACCGTAATACAATTAACATGTTTATAAATTTAACATTACTTAACTACTTTTAGAGAGATGGTTTGCAGCATTATAAATTCAAATATAAAAAAAATAATTTTTGCATAACCATAGTAATGATGTTGTTAGATGCAAAATGACAAGTAAATTCAAATTATATAGCATTCCATTTGCTTTTTCAAAATGGTCGCTACTTATGAAATTACCGGACATTCTGTTGGCCTGCAAAAAATGGAATTATTTCGATAATATTCAATTGCCAAATATAATTTAAGTCCATTTAAAAATAAGGAAATTAAAAGTCTGTACCTATAGTGTGGACCACCCGGTATAGCTGCTGGTCGCAAATCTGTTTTACTGATATGGGTTTCCTTCTTGGAACGTTTACTTGTTGGGCGATTTCGGGTACCGTTAAAAATGTTTTGTTCCTTAACGTATTCTTATATACTCATCGCTTGAGGTGTTCATTTTGCACTTCACAATTTCTTGAAGTTATTGTTTACCTCAAGTAAGGATGCAATAAAATGTAGGGACAATGCTTTTCAAATATTCACGACTACCTCCGCAAATTGTTAATTCAATTTAGTTTATGATGCTGTAAAACGTAGTTCATTTTTTAATTTAGACAAAAGAAACACAACAAAATTACATTCATACATAGTACTTTGTCTCTGGAGAAAATATATTTTCTTTCAAATGAATACACGTAAAGTGTACGTGTATTCATTTGAAAGAAAACCTTCGGTAGTACTTGGAAGTAAAGTCGCCGTCCTCATAATATGAACTGTCGAGTACATGATTTAGATTACATTGCGTAATTTAGTTTTCAGTATTACATGCTCCAATTTGATTAAAAACTCAATATTCCGGATTGTGTGGGTGACAAATGCGGATTACGAAGTGCGATTCACAATGAAAGTTTATTATCGTTTAAATTTTATTCGAATATACACGTATATCGATCGAATTACTTAATTGAACATGCGATATAAAGTAAATTAGATTGCGAATGTGATAATTAAATTTTGTTAAATTCTGTAAGTATACACCAGGAATAATTTTCGACAATAAAACGATGTTGAATAGATAATCTGATTTATAAACTAAAATGGGAAGTAAAACTAATAAGCCTGCTTCAACATGTGGAAGAAATCATTGTTTCATTTATTAAATTTTATTTTATGCTATCTGCTTCTGGGCTTCCGGGCTGAAACCGCGTCACTTGTATATCTGCCGACGTTTCGTACCCATTTGTATGGGACATCTTCGGGGCTGAACTACTGCGCTGAAACCCAGTTTCAGTGCAGTAGTTGAAATTGAATTTTTATTTTTCATAAACTCACTAAATGAAGAAGAAGGGTGCTTCAATGCGCAATCTAAGTATAAAGAATCTGTTTTAAGAGTATAATTTACACCGCTTGTTTTTATTCGGAAATCTACTCGATTTAAATCCGATTAAAAATGTACGAGGCATTCACAGACAATGGAACGTAAAACTGCATTAAATGGTCAAAACTTGTATTTCCAGTATGTCAGGTAGAATTAATGCAGTCATTAAAACAAACAACGATTAACAAAATATTAATGAAATATCTTCTATAAAACATAAATAAACAATGAGTGTCAGTAATGTGTGTTTGTTTTTGTTTATTTTTGATAAATTTGAAAAAATATCAGTGGAGAAAGTGGGTCTAATTCACTTGTTAGATACTGTATGTATTTGTATTTTTTACATATAAAAAAAACTAATAATAACTTAGGATAAAGCTATGCAACATAAAATTCGTTAACAATAAACATGAAACGAAAATATACTAGTTTGAATGAGTTTGTTTATCGGATTTTTAAATTAGTGAACATCTAGCGAACATCGATTAATCTTTTTGAGCACATCAAGTACATTTTGTTCACATGACTCCTAGCATGTCCCGTATCCTTTCGAACTTACTGAAGTTGAAAACTTGGATATAGAAAAACAGCTGTCTAACGCGAAGCCAGAAGTAATAATTTTACGGCAAATAATTATATGTCTTTTGGAACATTACAAGTTTCTATACACAAATGTAATTGTTAAAATGTTTTCTTTACAAAAATAAATGGAGAATGTCGTTTGTATATTTAGTGAGCTTCTTGCACAGTAAAATATGTAGTATACTGAAGACAAAGACATGTAGAAACAATTTAAAATATAATTGTCTGCTAATTAATGATGTATTCATAATACCAAGATCGTGAAAGTAGTTTGAAAGGTTGTCACTACTTCGATTTTTTGCTTTAGCGAACATTGTGAGAGGAGAGTGTTTGTATATTTTTAGAAACAGTTCAAATATATTACCTGACAATAAACGCTATAGAAGTTATTAAGAATTAACGGTTTTTAATTTGTTCCATCAATTTAGAGAACTATTTGGCTACTTAGAAAGTTGGTTTTCTCTCATGAATGTAAACTCTAATTCTTTTATATTATATAAGTATTTTATTTGATAATGTAGTGACCATTTTACATCCAGTACATTTAGCATCACTCTGGTTGAAACATGATTTTGCTTGTGATCTTTACGTGCAAAAAATTGAACCAAGTGATGTTTGGCGTCCCAATTTGGAAGATTAGAACAAGTGATAATCATAAGATGACAGACCTGGCGAATGTAGTATGTGTAATAGCACATCCCATCGAAGTTATAATAGTTTCTGGCGAGACAAAGCTTTTATAAGACCCGACGTTATAATGACGAAGAAATACATATTTTCTGACTATTTCTGCTTTGTGGCATTTCAATTTGCTCAATAGGTGGTAGTACACTTCCAAAATAATTGTGAAATTATCTGGTAGGAGCTCAAAAAGAACAATTCTTATGAAATTTCACCAAACGAAGAGCATCATGTTTTTATAAATATCGCGTTCTACAAGATCGTTTGCGTTCAATATTATTGTAAGCAAATAATTTTCAACGCTGAATTTCCTTCAGATTTGGATCGTTTTCTCTGTGTTTCAACAGCAAATCACAGGCGTTAATGCAATGGAATAAATCTCTTTCTTCGAGAACATGTGCAACTCAAATATCCAGTTTTGTTGTGAAACCAAGTGGCTTCGCATAATGAGGATTCGGTCGACGTCGACATATTTAACCTGGTACCAATTTGTCGTATTATGTGGTCTAAGGTGGTTTCATATAATGAGTTTATTTTTTCCCATCAGCATCGATTTGCCTTCTAAAGAGATGTACTTCGTTTTGAAAGGTAAGTTGATACTGATGGGGAAAAATGAACAGATTATATGAAACTACCTCAGATGCTCTGGAAGCTATTCAGAATTAATGGTTTTTCATTTGTTCCATCAATTTTAAAGAACTATTTGGCTACTTAGAAAGTAATTTCGTTTTCTCTCATGAAAACAAACACTAATTCTTTTATATTATAGTATTTTATTCAATCATATAGTGGCCATTTTTCATTCAGTATATTTTGACATCACTCTGGTTGAAGCATGATTTCACTTGTGATCTTTACTTGCAAAAAATTGAACCAAGTGATTTTTGAGGTCTCGATCGGAATAGATGTTTTTACATCTAAAGATTAGAACAAGTGATAATCATAGGACAGTAGACCTGGCGAATATATTGTGTGCAATACCATATTCCATCCAAGTTATAATAGTTTCCGGCGAGACAAAGCCTTTATAAGACCTGACGTTATCATGGCGAAGAAATACATATTTTCTAACTACTTCTGCTTTGTGGCAATTCAATTTGTGCAATAGGTGGCGATACACTTCCAAAATAATTGTAGGAGCTCAAAAAGAACAATTCCTATGAAATGTCACCAAACGAAGAGTAGCATTTTTTTAAAAAATATCATGTTCTTTGAGATCGTTTGCGTTCAGCATTCTTGCAAACAATTCATTTTCGATGCTAGATTTCGTCCAGATTTGAATCATTTTCTCCATGTTTTAGCAGCAATTCATAGACTTCAATGCGAGGGAAAAACAATTCTTCTTTGAGAACATGCGCAACACAAATATCCAGTTCTGGTACGAAACCAAGTCGCTTCGCATGACAAGGATTTGGTCGACGTTGACAAGTTTAATCTGGTAGCAATTTGTCGTATTATGTGGTGTAAGGTGGTTTCATATAATCAGTTTCTTTATTTTTCCCCATTAGCATCAACTTGTCTTCCAAAGCGAGGTGCATTCTTGGTAATGAAATTGCCAGTAAATAAAAACTTGCACATTTTTTAGAATTCTGGCTTACAACCGCTATATATAAAGGCTATAGTTCTTTCAACTGACACACTAAATGTACATTATCAGTATTTAATATGAGGTTAGTATATTCGGATGCTTCTTAAGTTTATGATTGTGCTCTTCACCAAATTATCTGATCACCTACTGAAGTAATTGGCATGTCAAGCTAAATGACTAAATTTGTGACAACGGAATAACTATGCTGTTGAACTCTCGTAGTTGTCTAGGCTGGCTTTAGAGCTGGACGCTGTTCTACGAGGGTAGTATAAAAAGTAGTGAGAAAGGAAAAGAAAAACGAATTTTTTAAATACAAAATAATTTTTATTTTTCAATATATTCTACTAAAAGAGCACATTCATTCCATCGGTGCTCCAATGCCCTTATGCCATCTCTAATTAGCGATTCCGGAAGGCTTGCAAAATACTCATTTACGAATATGATAAGCTCGTTGTTAGACGAAAAAAGCGCATGCGGTACTAATTGGAAATGTAACTCGTGAATTTTGGACATCGCAACTGTGCTGGTATGTGAGGGAGCGTTGTCTTGGTGAAACAGAATCTTTTTCTTTGCCATTCCTAGCCGTTTAGCACGAATCTCAACATTTAATTTTTGTAGAACTTCTGCATAATATTGTCCGTTTATTGTGGCATCTTTTTGAAGGTAATCAATAAGCAAAATGTCCTTTGAATCCCATAAAATTGATGTCATCAGCTTGTTTGCTGATAAAATGGTTTCCGCTTTCTTTGTAGGTGCAGAACCACGTTCTAACCATTGTATCGACTGTTGTTTAATTTCGGGTGTACTGTAGTGTATCCAAGTTTCATCGCAAATCATTTCCTTAGAAGTCACGATTTTGGGTGCTTCAGAGCGCACTTCATCAACACAGCTTGTTCTACCACGTTTAAATTCATTTACCCATCTACTTATTGTGGCGGATGATGGAGCAGATTCACCTAATGTTTCCTGTAACTCATCTTTTATTTCGGTAGCTTTCATACCCTTAACTACGAAGTATTTAATCATCGCACGATACTCTGCTTTTTTCCATTTTAACAAAACGACGTGTTTCTTCTTTTTCAATCAGCTGTCAAAAATAAACTAATCAACCGATTTATCTAAATATCGGAATGTAAACATATAAATAGGCAACCTAAATTAGAGTGCATTTGTTTTACCAATTAGAGCACCACCTATGTGTCATTCTCACTACTTGTCAAACTATCCTCGTATATAAAAAATGATGGCAAATCAATTATCCAAATCATCTGTTGGAATTGCTTATACATACTTGGTAAAGATATGATGCATCTGCCATGTGAGGCTGCAATGCATATATTCTAAGATATTTGCCATACTTAATCTGATGTAGTTGATACTTATTTATTTATATTCGAGGATATATTGTGAATGTCACGTTCGTATATATGAACTCAGTTGCTTTGAATCGCTTTCCCTTAAGACAATCCTGTATCTTATTTAGATAAAACTGCAATTTGCATAAAACTGATACTGGATCAATGTGAGATGCTAAAATTATCGTAGCATAAATGTCGTAGCGTAAATATCGTAACGGTATCTCGTTGCAGGTAAATCTGTTGTGTATGGAAGACATAACCTTAAACCAACAATTTCTTTATAATGTTTCAGAATTATGTTAGTAAACTTTATGTAGTAAAGAAATAAGTGCCATTTCAATAAGATTATTAAGTATTATTCGCTCATTTTTATTAACAATTAAATTAGGCATTTCATTAAAGTACTTATAACTTTTAACAATATCGCAATTGATTAAAAGTAAATATTACTTTCACTTTATTTGTTTGCTTATAAATTTTTACGCTACACTCCATATACGAGTATGAATTGAATAATCGAATTAAGTGTGTCAAATATCTTGAAATATATCTGAATTGCCACCTCACATGGCAGAAGTACAGGTACCTCTACCAAATACGTATAAAAAATTTGGTTTCAAATTCCCGGTGGTCCCAGAAGTATCCGATCCAACAAAGAAAACACAAAAATTTTGGAAAGAAATATATTTATTTTTCAACATAATCTCCTTTCAGCTCTGTACACCTTCTTATAATAAGAAATGTCTTGCTCCTCAAAATAGCCCTTAACTGCCGACATCACTGCTTCATCGTTGGAAAATCTGTGACAACTGAGCCATTTTTTCAAGTTTTGGGAACAGAAAATAATCCGAGGGGGCTAAATCTGGCGATCATGAGGTAGCAATTCAAACTTTAATTCATTAATTTTGGCCATTGCAATAACGAATTTCTGAGCTGATGCATTGTCTTAATGACACAACACTTTCTTCTTAGCCAAATGCGGCCGCTTTTGCTTGATTTCTTCACTCAAACGTTGCGATGTGCCCCGCTTTTTGAAATGCGAACATCCAATACCGCTTTCTGGATTTTCTTCACCATTTTTGGAGTTGTCGCCTCATTTGGTCGACTACTGCGATGCTCCTCTTGGCAGCTCGTACGGACTCGTTCAATCTCTGCTACCCAATATTTCACTGTTGTAAACGAAGGAGAAGACTCACCCAGAGTAGAATCCAGTTCAGCTTTTATGTCGGTTGGGCTGAGGCCTTTCAAATAAAAGTACTGTATCACGTAACTCTGACGAATTTTCTCCATTTTTACAAATTCACTGAAAACGTTCACCTTCAAACTTCAAAAGATATGCTTTATAGATTGTTTACTTTCTAATACAGCGATATTTTTCAAATAACTACCGTCATCTCAAGGTCAAGGCGTGTACTTGTGGGACCACCATCGTATTGGATAATTCATCGCGAATCATGTCTGAATGATTTAAAGAATTCGGCTCATTCATCTGACATTATTGATGAATAGTCTCGTTGTCTTACGATCATTAAAGATGCGCAAAGTAGGGAATAGTAGTATTCAAAGATCGTTCTTTGTGAACATTTGAGATAGCAGATGCGGTATGTAAGGCGGTATGTCTATAGAAAGTGCTACATATATTTTGAATGAAGAGTTAGACTATTAGAAATTTACCTGTGAGGTGGTTACCTAGATTTTTCAATATTGATCAAAAATTGCTCCGATGGTAAATTCCTATGTGTATGAGCATTTTCGAAAAAACAAGGTAGATTTTATACGCCGTTTTATCACCAAAGATGAGACTTGAAGATTATCATTATACACCTGAAACAAAACAATCTAAACGGTGGTATACAGAAGGCGATGGCTGTTTCGTCAGCGGGATAGATAATGGCTATAGTATTATTAATCGTTTCTGAAGTGGGTTCTTGGTGAAACATTGAGAATATTCAAATATTTAATGAAATAATTAAAATCAAACTAAGCTGCAAGTATTTTCCAAATTTTATATATTTCTCTAACATAAGACAATAAGACAATTTGCAATTTGCAAATATACAAGATTTTGGGAAAAATGGTTTCTTTGCAAAGGGTTGGCTATTTTTCGGAGACATACACGTGTATGTTAAAGAAATTTGAGAAACAGATAAAGTCTAGTAACAACTTTCGCTTTTGAGGTGCTTTCTTGTTTATTATTCTCCAAAAAAAAACAAACTATCACAGGCGTATATTACGCGAGTCTCTTAGACAAGTTAAGACTAAAAGCTAAAGAAGAGAACCCTGTTTTAGGCAAAATAAAAATCATCTTTCATCAAAGCAAAGCACGGCGTGACAAGTGTAGGCATAAGTTAAAGAATTATGCTTCAATTTGTTTCCGCACCGGTCTTAATCGTCAGATTTCCCGCATCTAAAAAAATATCTTACAGATCGGAAATTTTGAACGGGCAACGACGTTAAAGATGCCGTAAATGCCTATTTTAACAAACTTAGAAATTCTTAATTTTACCAAGACAGAGATTTTGGTTTGTCACTGGTCCAAATATGTATATCGAGATGGCAGGGGATGCTGAGAAATAAACGCAATTTGAAACCGCAAATTACTGTTCTTATTTTCATTTTATGTATTTTTCAGCTCACCTTCATACTTGGTTACCAGACCACGGCATCATATTTCTGACATTAAAAAAATGTGTTAAAAAGTGAAAAAAAATTACTTCTTGACTTTTCATTTTAGGTGTATATTTTGAACACGGCAACGGACATTAATATCAGGAAACATGTTAAGAAGTAAGAAAAGCATCATTAGCCCACGTCTAAGGAAAACGGTGGTATATAAAACTGAATTAATTAAACAGCTTTCTTTAATGAAAATTTAGATTAAAAATTTGCCTGAAATAAATTCCATGTTAATAAAATTCTGTTAAATACAAGTTTGGAATTAATATTAAAATTCATGATTTTTCCTTGAGATATTTATTATCTCTAATTATTATCTTTGAAAATCGTATGTTAAAAGAAACTCATTTCGTCCGTTATTAATTCTCCATTTGATATGAAAACCAATTTCTAGAAACGCTTGCAATTTTATTATGAGCAGAGACTGATTGTAGAATTTATGGGTACTAAAATTCGAAATCATTTCTGAAGCAAAATTTAATTTCGAATATACTCGCTACCGTCGATAAAGGATGTTCTTATCTTTCGTGTGGAACTAAAATTTTAGCCATTAAAACTATCAGAATTTCGAACAAACGTATTACGATAAATTCTGATAAATCTTTTTATTGTGAGATTTAAAAATTGATTTTCACATATCGTATTTCCTTTTTGTGGGTTAATTAGTAAGTGCAAGTATAGTGCAAACCGAACTGGTATAAAAAATTTATCTTAACTATTTGACAGACTGTAAATTCTTTTCTTAAATTTTGCAAAAGTTATGACAATCGTTTAACACACAGTTTGATCAATTTGTTCTACATTTCATATTTGACGGTCCAATATTTAATTATGTTCCGATACGTATTGCTTTTTATTCGTTGTTCCTGTATGTCTTGCTTTTTATACGAGACGTGATAATTTAGTTGTACATTCTCTTTCGTGATCTTCTGTCAGATGCAATTCATTCTCTTTTTTCATTCGAATGATTCTTGGACTATTTTAGTCAAATGCAATGGTATTTCCAAAACATTGTTTCGTATTTTCTGGGATTCGATGGAAACAAATAACTGTTACAACAATTTACTAATTAATTATTATTAATTACTTATTAATTACTTATAATAAATTAGCGATGTTGAAACATTAACTACTATCACATAATCTCTACAGGTCAATGGCAGTTTAACTAATAATCACTAATGTATGATCCCCGCTGCTTATATTGGCTTATTGAATTCAGAAATTTCTTTTCTGGAAAGAACACATTCTTCAAATTCTCTTTCTTTTGTTTTGTTGTAGTTGTCTTATAGTTTCATGGTAATATATATTACAAATTTTCTTAAATTCTTCTGGATTATCTCCGACATTGCTGTTTTTATTTGCCGACGTTTCGACCGCTCTTGCAAGGTACATCTTCAAGGATTCTGTTGATTTTCTCACTGCTGAACTGAAACATCTTAAATTCTTGCTTTTTAATATCCACGCTTGTTCTTCTATTAAAATTGCTTATATTGTGCAACTTTCGCCATCACTTTTCTTATTATATTACAATATTACAAATATTCTTGAATGCTTCTGGATTGTCTCCAACATTGCTAATTTACTTGCCGACGTTTCGACCGCTCTTGCAACGTACATCTTCAAGGATTCTGTTGATCTTTTCACTGCTGAACTGAAACTTCTTAAATTCTTGCTTTTTAATACCTACGCTTGTTCTTGTAGGTGAGATTGATAGAATCAGGTTTCCTTTCTTTGTTCTTTTAAAATTTGTTATATTGTGCAACTTTCGCCATAACTTTTCTTAATTCATCGCACAGTCCAAGCTAACAGTTTCGTAGTAATATATTACAAATATTCTTAAATTCTTCTGGATTGTCTGCGACACTGCTGTTTTACTTGCCGACATTTCGACCGCTCTTGCAAGGTACACCTTGAAGGATTCTGTTGGTTGATAGAATTAGGTTTCCTTTCTTTGTTCCTCTTTTAAAATTACTTATATTGTGCAACTTTCTAGATCACTTTTCATGGTTCAACACACAGTACAAGCTTATAGTTTCGTAGCAATATATTACAAATTTTCTTAAATTCTTCTGGATTTTCGCCGAAAGTTCTTAAATTCTTGCATTGCTGAACTAAATACCCACGCTTGTTCCTGTAGGTGAGATTGACAGAATTAGGTTTCCTTTATTTATTTTAAAATTGCTTACATTGTGCAACTTTCTCGGTCACTTTTCATGATTCATGGTTCTTAAACTAGCTTACCTTTTCTTTCAGTGACGTCCGAATACTAATATTTACATGACCACTTCTCTGAATTCTCTATTTATTCATATAAGATGAATTATTTAAATTTGAGAGTTACAGCGTGCTATACGTTGCTTCATGAAAAATTGGATACATTAGTCACATTTTGCTTTCAACATTGTAATATTTACTAATATAAAAACATTAGCAAATATTACAATGTCGGATAATATTATTATTTCAAAAATTTATTTTTTAGCAACATATCTCAAAAGAAATAGGCAACAGCTTTGCACAAGAAGGGATATGAATAAATTATTTTAAATAATAAAGAAGAGTATTGCAGTGGTCTACAATTTACAAGAAATAGGTGACTAAATTTTTATGCAGTCAGTTTTTCATCACTCTGATTTCTAGACAAAATCCTTATAAAATAGAATTTGTTCTATAATAACAATACTCTCTCCAGACAAAATCGTTTCTAGAATAATAAATCTAAAAAGATAGATGAACAGATATGCGCAAATACTAACTAAATATAAAACGTAAATGTGTGAACTGTAATAAGTGTACAAGGCAGAAACTTAAACCAACCTAAAGATAACACATATATTAATAATCGTTGCACTGAATAACATATTAGCTTTTGAGGATAAAAAATACAGTTGGATCTTGAGACCAATCGAGGATACAATGAAAAGTTATACAACTAAATATCTCAGGCGAATCAATTTGCATCAATTACTTCTTACGCTAATCGGGCAGCTTGACTTTCTAGTTCTAAAGATTTGAAGTTGTCTATTAAAAAGTATAGAAAACATCTCATAAATGTTTAAGTAATAAGACATTATATATTAGTATCGATTAGTTCAACAAGTTTTAAAAGTGTTACTTGGAAATAAATAGTATAATATAGTTAAAAATTGAACTATAAGAGGTCAGTGTATTACATTTATAGTTAGTACTTACGCGTGAAGAATTACTTTTTAAAAAAATTATTAACTGAAACAATTTGTGAATGTGAATTATTTTATGGGAAGGAGGACAAAGGAGAGAATGTAACACCATTTTTTAGATAAAACTGTGAAAGCAATTTTGAAAGAACAAATTAGATTAATTTAGTGCAATGACAATAAACAGAAACTATTGTTAAAGTATTTATTGTTTTTATTATAAAGATTGTATAAAAACAGATATTTCTAAAGAAATATAATGTTATTAATATTAAGTTAAGTTATTTAAAGTCAAAATTAATTAATTAAATTTAGTTTTTCTTAGAATTGAAATTTTATTTAATTATTATTAATTAATGGTTAGTGCTAAATGTCCATATTTGTGTGTTTATTAATTTATAAATAAATATCAGATTTTTTCAAAGTCCAAATATAAAATCCACTAGATTGGAAGGAAAAGTATTTCAATCTTATTAATTCACACACTAAAACATACCCTAATTTATTTTAAATAAAAGCTTGGTAGAGTGATTTCAGAACAGTTAAATCCGAAATTGTATTTTCTACCACGTAGTAAACCAACATTTTAGAAGTTAATGAAATGATGCCAGAAACGTGTAAGTTAAATAACGACTTCAAATTGAATTTAGTACTAACACCACTCAAGTATAATCTCTTTTTCGCTAATTTTTGGTCGTTGATATTATATGGCATTGATTTAATCATTTTGGTAGTATAAGACATTAGACCTCATCTGTCGATGTTAATTTTTAATTTATTTTTACTACACCCATCCCAATGTATATTATTTCTTTGCAAAATATCTACATTTTGTGACTCTAGACTCTCCAAAGCAGCAAATTAAGGCACGCTAATATTAACGAAATTGGAAAGAATAAAAGTCATTATATTGGGATGTCGGAAAAGTCGGAGTCCTACGTTTTTCATGGGTAATTTATCAATTTAGAAAAAGATCTATCAATTATATACTGCCCGTTTCCTTCGGTAACTATTTGCCATGTTTTAGTGAGCTTCATAATTTCCCGTTCACAGAAAGACCTAACTTTATCGACGAAAACCTTCACAAGATGTCGACTCACAGCCTCATCTGAATCGATCAAGGACTTATGAAGAGAAAGATACAAGTGGAAATCTGAGGGCACAAATACCTACGAGCATAGTGGGTGTGTGGTAATACATTTTCTTCATTATTCTGTAATTTTTGACAGACAAGCAAACTTATGCAGATCTCGCAGTGTAGTGTTAAAATACCGCTTTTTTCCGATTAACAAGCTCTGAACTTTTCTAGATGATGAATTAGTTCAAATTGTCATTCTCTTCATTATTCTATAATTTTTGCCAGACGATCAAACCTATGCTGATTTCGTAGTGTAGTATTAACATACCGCTTTTTTATGACTAACAAGCTCTGCACTTTTCTAGATGATGGATTGGTTCAAATTGTCCAATAGTCGTCAGTATATATTTGAATTAATTGTATCGTTTCTTGGTGTGAGCTCGAAAATCCCGGTACCTATAAATTCCCACCATATTGAGAACATGCCTTCTTCTGATGAATGTCTGCTTTGGAAGACGTTTGAGACAATTTTTAGGTAGGTACCAAGATTTGTTTTCGCATTACATTGTTGTAAACAATCCTCAGAAAAAAGTAACATTAAATATTGATATCTCGCAAGGTAGTGTTTTGAGACCTTTATTACTTATAAAATACATAAATGATGACCAAATAGTCCAAAACAAAAATTGTCGACTATGCGGATGTTAGAAATTTACTATCTAGCGGCACTAATTATCCGAATTCTCAATCTGCAAGTTGCAATATGTATAACAATGGTGTTCAGGCAATTGTCAACAAATAAATAATACTCTTCAAAATATTGTATTTTCAAAAATTGTAACTTTTTTACAATAGAGATTGCATCTTAGTGAGGCTTAGTGACAAGTGCTTTCTTACTATTTTACTGTTTTAGTGCCAAATCATACTTTTAGTTAATTTTAACTAATAACAAGTACAATTAGTAAGTAATAATCTTACAGAAGCTGAAATTTTTTTTTGGTGTATAAAAACCAACACATATCGATATTTAAACAAAAACAACTTAAATTTTCAATATTTTGTATGACCACCTTTATTTTTTATGGCATTCTGCACTCTTCTCACTAGGTTTTCTATTAATGAATTAATGAAATTTTCAGGAATATTGTACCACTCTTCGTGTAATATGTTCCACGGTTCATTTTTGTTCTTTGGCCCCCTTTCACAAATTTTTTCTATCAAGATAATCCCACACGTGCTTAATAACATTTAAGCCAGGACTTTGAGGTGGCCACATCATAGTCTGTAATACCTCATTTGCTTCCTGCTGTGTTAAATAAGTATTCGCAAGTTTTGAGGTATTCTTGGGATCATTATCTTGCTGTAAAATGAAATTATTGCCAAAAAGTCGCTGCCCTGATAATGTGGCATGTTCTTCTAATAGTATTCTGTATTTCTCACCAGTGAATTTACCATCTATTTTTACAATTTCACCCACAACTGCTACTGAAATACAACCCCAAATTTGGATATTGCCTCCTCCATGCTTTATGGTAGTGTGTAAACATGACTCCAATGACGATACTGACATTCGTTCGTTCCAAATAATTGATATTTAGATTGGTCAGTTCATAGTACTTGTCGCTAATTATTATATCCCCAAGTTTCGTGGTCTCTGGCATTTTTTAATCGTTTCCCTCTATTACCTCGTCGTAGTAAGGGTTTCCTCATGGCCACGCATCCCCTCAAGCCTGAACAGCAGGTATCGCCTTACTGTTGAAGAATGTACCGAAGTATCAGATGTTCGCGCAAGATCTTGAGCTAGTTCTTCGCTAACTTTCTTACGATTTCTTAAGGAACTAACTTTTAAAAACTGTGCATCAGCTTTACTAAACTTTTTTGGACGTCTTCTTTTTGATTTATTACTTACACTGCCGGTTTCAGTTTTTTGTTTTAATTGTTTGTTGCATGGCATACCGGGAACATTTCACAATCTTTGATATTTTCACATAAGTATAAAGCCTCTTGGTGTAAAACAATAATTTTATTTCTGTCTAGTAATGCTATTCTAGGCATTTTCTATCTACTGTAATAATTTACGGCTCATAATTTTTTCTTAAAATGAAAATCGTAGGCGCGTTTTTTAAGAATCTAAATAAATTCGATTGCGGAACCGCTCTGTATCATTTCTACCACATAATTAAAAACAAAATCTTTTAGATAATAACTCTCCCTTGAAATTTTATTGCAGAGCATTGTGATGTAATAAAATTTATTATATTAATCCTCTTATCAGGCGATCGATCTCACCCCTACACGAAGATATGATGTTATAATCCTGAAAATTTCCGGTGATTATATTTCTACCAATAGGTGAATCGTTCTTGGAAAGATGCATTACGTATTATAAATTAAATTAATCCAATAATTATTAGTAAAAACGTAAATAAGTTTTGGAAAATATTGTTAGGTGCTTCTTTCTTTTGCACAGTACTGTATGACGAAATAGGATATCTTAATATACATACTACAAACAACACTTCGTAGTTCAGACTGTTGACCACTTTTATTAAATTAGAATACTATAAATATTTTTATTTGATTTCATTGAAATTTAATAATTTATATTTAAAGGCTATCACAAAACAATGTTCCAAATTTAAACATAATATTTTATAACATACGTATGTACATACATTTTATTACATATTAATAACTTAATAACCACCAAGTATATATACGGACACATACGTACGTCAACATAACTTTATTTAAATATTCCTCCATCCTCAATACACCATCATTGACGTATTGAAACGCTTTCCAATTTGTCGCATATTAAATAGCACTTCTCTCTATTAATAATACAATATATGTGTAGCGGCGCGCCAAGTTGAGCGCAAATGACAATTTAATCAACAAGTTTCAATGTTAGCTGGTACAGCTCTATTAGTTACGAGTCTCTTTCAATTATTCCGAGACGAATAGCAGAAGAGCGGTCGTGTTAATATATTACACTGTCTCCCACATTTATGATCGTTCAATTACGAAACTTAATGCGCCAGCGGTGTTTCTTTTTATCGCTTTTCAAAACGGGGTCGATATTTAGGGATTACATGCGGGCTATCAGTTATCATAAATGTCATACGAAAATAAAGAAAATAAAAGGGTTAGAAACAATCTAACCGAAGACGTATATTTTATGAATTTTGTTCGTAAATAATGTTTGTATGTGGACAATCTGGTTGCCAAGTTCATTCCTTTTTCCGAAGTAGTTGTTCGAAAATTGTTTAAGAGTCGTTTAGCTGTTGTATTTTAGCTATGTATATATATATATATATATATATATATATATATATATATAGGGTAGTTTTGTGCTGATTAGAGTAATATAGGCTATTTATTGTAATTACTTATATTACTATTATTATCATATATTTGCCTAGTAGAATATATTCTAAGAAATTAATAGAATGTAAATCTTTAAAAATTATAAGTCTAAACCGATGATATGTTTCTGAAATATTACTTCCCATTATTAACATTTATTTATCCACGACAAAATTCAAAAATGGACCAGCAAATATATTGGGTCTGGGAAAAAGTTCATGGCGTTTTTCCCGATAGATGGCATTGGTTGCCGATAACTAAAGAACAACAAGTCACAGCGACACCACCGACGGCTCGTTTTTTAGATGACCTTCCGAACGTTAGTTTGAGCGTAGAAACATTGTAATCGGTGCAGTGGTTGGAAAGTTATTCGCACTTGAAAATGGAGAAGAATAATGAGAAATTTCGCTATATTCTGCAATATTATTATGATAAGGGGAAGAACGCTGCGCAGGCTTGTGATAAAATTTGTGCTGTGTACGGTGAAGGTACTTTATCGAAATCTGTTGCGCGGAAATGGTTCGCTCGCTTTCGTTCTGGAAATTTCAATGTGAAAGATGAGTCACGCTCCGGTCGTCCAATCACTGAAAAATCTGATGAAATTCTTGAAAAAGTCCAACAAGATAAGCATATCAGCAGTGTCGATATTGGCATGGAGCTAGGCATTGACCACAAAACTGTTTTGAACCATTTACACAAAGCTGGTTACAAAAAAAAGCTTGACGTATGGGTTCCTCATGAGTTGAGCGTGAAAAACATGATTGACCGAATTAACATCTGCGATGCGCTGCTGAAACGGAATGAAATCGAGCCGTTTCTGAAACGTTTAATAACCGGAGATGAAAAATGGATTACGTACGATAATCGGAAGCGTAAAAGATCGTGGATAAAGGATGGTGAGCCGTCACAAGCGTTCGCTAAGCCAACATTGACGCCAAAAAAAGTGATGCTGTGTGTATGGTGGGACTGGAGGGGAATCGTCCACTACGAGCTACTTCCAACTGGTCAGACGATTGATTCTCAACTCTACTGTGCACAACTAGAGAGATTACGCCAGGCGATTGAAAGAAAACGGCCCGAATTGATTAATAGGAAAGGTGTTGTCTTCCATCATGACAACGCCCGACCACACACTTCTTTGATGACCCGTCAAAAATTGAGAGAGTTTGGTTGGGAAGTTTTGATGCACCCACCTTACAGTCCGGATATAGCACCCTCTGACTATCATCTGTTTCGATCTCTGCAGAACTCTCTCAATGGAATTAAGTTGGTTTCAAAAGAAGCCTGTGAAAACTACTTGATTCAGTTTTTCGACCAGAAACCACAGAAGTTTTTCACCGATGGGATCATGGATCTACCAAAAAAATGGCGAAACATTGTCGATAATAATGGAGCATATTCGGTTTAAATGAATTCGTCCACGCGCCATGCGGGGACCAGTTGAATTTTACTGAAAAAACGCCACGAACTTTTTCCCAGACCCAATACAAAAAAAATAAACGAAAATCATTCAGCGCACAGATATGCAAATATAATCATAATGCATAATAATAAACACAAATATTAATTTAGAATTGTACATGTACTCTTATACAAAGGGTACTAGGAAAGTTTTGCGATATGACGCAACAATGAATCGTAAGAAGCTGCTTGTTGCTGCATGTTGAGACATGTTCACACGTGCATAGTAGCCACCGCGCCATGTCGATGGGCTCAGTTATTCATTAGCAGTGAGAGTGTAAAGTACTTGCGATGGCATCGTGGTCACGAAATGAGATAAGGGCAGTTTTGCGTTATAATTTCGTGCGTGGTTTAAACATAGACCAGTGCTTCGAAAAAATGGCTCTTGCACTAGGTTATGTTTATCCACATCGCACAACGATATTCAGGTATAGAGAATTCCAAAGGGGAAATTTAACTGCGGAGAATGCTGAGAGGCCGGGAAGGCCACGAACGTCAGTTACGGAAGAAAACGTTATTACTGTGAGGAAAATGCTTGGCGAGGACAGGTGAGTGACCTATTAGCCGATAGAGGGTACTTCAGGCCTAAATGCGTCAGCAATTCGTTCGATTCTGCATGATCATTTACACGTGAAGAAACTTTGTCCTCTCTGGATGCCGCATCGACTAACAGAAGAGCAGATGACACGACGTGTGACTTGGTGCCGGGAGATATTAAAAAAGTTTAATAAGGGACAATCTTGATATGTGAACAACATCGTGACAGGTGACGAGACTCGGCTGTATTAATACGATGTGCCGATCAAAGTTCAAAACAAAGTTTGGGTCTTTGATGATGGGGACGTAGTTGTCAGAAAATCCCGATCTGTAAAGAAGAAAATGATAGCTGTATTTTTCAAATCTAGTGGAATTGTGGAACGCGTCGTTTTGGACTCACAGAAGATAGTCACAGCTAAGTGGTGTACTGAACGGTGTGTGCCTAAAGTCATTGGATCTTTGAAGAACCTGCGGCCAAAGTCACGAATGGATACCTGGTTCCTCCATCACTATAATGCTCCAGCTCACCGCGCCAAAGCCTGCATCGAATATTTGACTAAGACAGGATTGAAATTTCTTGAGCACCCTCCCTACAGTCCAGATCTTGCTCCCTGCAACTTTGCACTGTTCACGCATGTGAAAATGAAACTAAAAGCGAGGCGGTTTTCCAGTAATGAGGACCTTCTGCGGGCTTGGAACAACGAGTGTGCTTTGCTCGCTAGTGAAACTTGGCATAACTGGTTTACAGATTGGTTTCTGAGGATTGAGTGTAGAGGAAATTACTTTGAAAAAATTAAATAAACAAAGCTATATTGCAAAACTTTCCTAATACCATTTGTAATTAAAATACTACTAGAATAATAATTCAAAAAAATGTAACCAAGGCATACAGAATCTTAGCTAGCTAAATAATAATATAATATACATTAACACTGACGTATTCAGCTTCACGTACAATTGATTTAGAAATGCGAACTGGAAAAGTCATGATATCTAGGGCATATAATGCACAAGCCAACAGCATAATATAAATAGATTTTTGCAGAAATATACTCTAAATGTCGTAATTTTGCCAGTCGATTAATAGGAATTTTATAACCATAAACTGTGCAATGCAAAGAAAATGCAAATACATCTCCATTACGAGACCCCAATTTTGATACACGTATCCTAAAAGAAGAAGAAGGCAGCCTATCATTTTTATACAACGTGCCAGAATGCACATTAACTTCGAAATATGTACGTTCACCTTGAACTTGTCACAATATTCAAACTACCTACCTTGAAAATATATTGCATATCATACGCGCTAATGAGATGAGACTGAAAATAAACTAATTTCACATAACAGGGGAAGAATATCTTATAATTAGATTATCTTCATTACACGTTCATAAATTTCCGTAATTATTAAGTAGCTTCTAATCCGAAAAGAAAGGAAGTCGGAGTAAACTCCAATAAAATATTATATAACTATTTATTATAATTTATCAAAAATACATACATATTTAAGAATAATGTAATTTTTACTATCCACTATGTACCTATTTATACTTAACGCATATCGATATCCTAAATTACTCAACTGTATTGAAAAAATAATGAGAAACGTAATTTATATTCTCGAAGTACACCATTAGTTGAAGATCTTCAGTAAAGGGATCTCATATAATAGTTCACATAATCTAAACCGTTATCATCTCAGCATTTTCCATTCCCCAAGGCGCATATTAGTGATCTCAAAGACCTGGCATTTAATTACAACGACATCTTCGTCCAAATGCCTCCCGGTCCAATATGTCCGGAATATTTTTGCCCTGTGACCGGTCAACTTCAAACATTCAGGATCTAGGTATCTACTACACTCTGGGCAATCCCAGGACAACACGATTTGGGAGATAACTCTGACCAGTATATTCACGTAAATCTAGACATTCATTTTATAATTGTGAGGGTATATATTAATTTATCATAACCGTGAAATTGTTTAACTACTACTATGTATATGTGTTACATGTCCCTTTATATGTATTTAGAGGTAGTAAATTACAGAATTCCTATTTACGAATTATACATTTATAATATATAACATAAATTTTAATGTAGTTTACTTAGTTACTCAAAAATGGTTGAATTTGTTCCAGAAAAGAGCTTTCGTCTGATAAGGTATATCATTAAAAAACAATTTTCTAGATCTGTAATACTCGACAAAAAATTTTCAATTTTTTTAGTTCTTCTTTATTAAATATGTACAATTTTATTTTATTTTGCAAATCTAATAATAATCACTTCTTTATTTTTTTTCGAGTGTGAAAAATATCCAACGATCAGGGGCGAGACTAGTGTCATTGGTGTGTTGGACTCGTACACACACAAAACCCACACCATGTTAGGTGAAAACTCAACCCAGGAACCGCTGTTCGCCTTACTTCAGAACGTCACCTCATAATTAGGCTTGATTAGTTGTTGCCTTTCTGGGGTCTCACTCTTCTTCTTCAGCATCCTCTCCACGAACTTGGTGATTTTTACCAGTGATCATATCCAGACAGTATTACTTCCACAACGTTGTCTGGCGTCAAATAATCTACGTCCTCTTCCAGCACTTCTCTTTACTTGGTTCGTCTCTCACACTGGAAGGTGTGGTGAGCGTAGTCTTCTGTATAGTCTGGTACTGGCAATTTATTTTTTATTGATGCATTTATGAATTAAAAAATTAAATCTATTTCAAGGAACATATGTATGTCCAGTTAGAAAATTGGACTCAACGAGTATTCTTTTAATTAAAAGTGGCACATTTAATTTATGCGTTAGATGATAGCAGCGAATTTAAGAAAATTAATTGTGTACATTGAACATTAAAATCTAGCGTAAGACTTGTGTATATACAAAGAAATTTATTTATAGAATTTCAGAAGTAAGAATAGTCGCAAAAGTAAATTTGTGGTTTAAAAAATCTAAATGGAAAAAGTGAGATGACGTCAAAACACTGAGATTTTGCTCAGTCTGCTTTCGAGAGCTTCATGTTGTCTGCGTATTTCGTTCAGACTTGTCCAGCGATTAAGTAGCTATGTACGTATAAAAAGGAGACGCAAAATATACGTTCATCCATTATTATTTCAGTTTTGTAACAGTTTGTAAATATGAAGAGAATATATTATTACTTTAATCTAGCATTTAGCAATAATTAAGACAAGACATAATTTTTCCGTCTAATAACCATGCTAAAGGTTGTATTTTATAATATTTAATGAAAAAAGTATTGAGGTTCGCTAAGTTTCACTCAAGTACTGATATTCTTTACATTATTGTTTTATTAATTTTACGATTTTCGGGTAATTCGATTGATTGAATTTAGAATACGGGAATTAGTTTAGATAGCTGAACGAGGTGAAAGATAACCCAGATTCTCTATTCACGTTTTAACTTTTTTTTACGTTTCAAAGTAATTTTTCATTTGTACAGCTTATTAAATGATTACTTTACGAAGGTAAACGAAAAGCCAACGATAACCGTCGTGTACATTGTAACAGAAATTTGTAAATATTTGATTAAATTCATTAATGTAAAAAATATGCAAAAATAGGAGTAGTGTGATTATAAATAAAATAAATAATGTAGGTATATTCTAACACAGGAAGGTTATTTAGAAATTTATTTATATACGTCACAGTTAACAATACACCTTTACCAGGCTACACTCCATTAACTCCTGTCGCTGGTTATCCGGAGGATTGTTCAATCTTACTTACTGATGATGTACAGGGGTCACAATAATCCTTAAGAAATAAATTTGGTTAGTGAAAATTAAGAAATTATTTTAGTCCAACAAAACTAAGATTTTCTTGGATATATTAATACACTTTATACACATAAAATAATTGAAGAGATTAAGCCTATACACAAGCTTTTGAAAATATGAAAATATTAACAAAATAAAATATTTGGTATACCAAAATATTGACTGTGACATTGCCATGTTTTGAGGAATTCATTGTACTTACTTGATCATGAAATAACTCTATGGTATTTCAGTGCAACACTCCACGTTACTTAGATTTTCCTGTAGTTTTTAATTTCATCCAATGAGGATGTCAATCGACTTTGAACGAGTCTAGAGCTTCTTTCAGTTTGATCTAAGTCTAATTGCCTTTGTCTGAACATAGATAAATGCTTTACCATGTCATTTACCCGCAAGTTATCTACTATCTCTTTCTCATACTTCCTAGATGGACACACTTTCACGAAAGTTGACTCCATCAAGGACCTCGGTGTTTTCTTTGATTCCTCACTGAGTTTTAATTTACATATTGATAATATTTGTAGTTCTGCGGTTAAGAATGTAGGCTTTATAATGAAGACAACGTAAAGGCAATAGAAAGCGTTAAACGTCGATTTCAGAAATTCCTCACTTTCAAATCTACGGGCGTGTATCCTGAACGTGCCGTCGAATACAACGTTATGTTGGAGGAGCACAATATCCAATCACTGGAGAAACGCAGATCCAAACACAGTGCTCGTTTTCTTTATAAGCTGATGAATGATCGGATTGACTGTTCAGATCTCTTTGCCAAACTAAACTTATCAGTTTCTCGCTCCTCCTCCAGAACCGCAGCCACATTTGGCCACCTTACGCCGAGGACGAATCTCCTCTGGAAGGCTTCCCTCTGCCACATGTGGCTGAATACCAACAGACTTTATAGTGATGTTATTATAAGAAATTTTATGCTAATTGTATTATATGCCAAGGTTTCGGGCCTCCCTCACCTCCAAATTATCATTACTTTGGTCGAATAGAAAGTAATATTTTTTAAAATATAAAGTGAAAAATTAATTTATATTTGCATCAAAAAGGCGGATATCTCCGATATTACAATTACAACTAGTCTACGTTTTTCAAATGATACACTATATGATTTTAATTTTTTATATTATGGAACTTTCGCCTTTGGCATAAATGTTATGTGTGAATAATCAATATATTTATGCCTTAAAAAATAGTTTAAAACAACTCTTGTCGTCATTTGTATTGCAACCAATATATTTTAAATTGAGACAAAAAACAAAAGTACACCTTCAGTCATTTTTATACTGCTCAGCTGAGTTTAAAACTACCACAAAACAGTTACTTTGCATTTTAAATACGCGTTATATTAACATCTTTCAAACTAGTTAAGAAACTGGTTGGTGCTATACTGTTGATTTCGAAATATTTATTCATAACTTAAGCTACTGTTATAATTGTTAATAATAACTCGCAATTTAATGGCTTTTTAATGTACAAGTTAGTTCTAGATGTAATTACACTAGCATATTGACAATTAGCTGTAATTTTGGAATATATATGTGTTAAGCTATATACATTAAAAAGAGCATTTTTAAATGAATGCAAGTGTAATAAATTAAAATCGTTCGTTTGCCTTCTATGGTTGACATTCAACTCTGATGTTACAAGATATTTTTTATTGAATTCCATTTAACACTTAAAGTTTTAAGCTTCGAATAGTATTGTATGGATAAAGAACACAAAGGACAAGTAATGGATTGAATTGTTAAGTCATTATCTACTGTATAATCTAGCTCTTAAGTTACTAATTCATTATATATTTTACCGTTGCGTCGTTCTCTTGTAGCATATGTACATCCGCGATGGCGCAGTTACTTCACATGTACACTACTAACGTACCCGATCCCCAAGCAATAATTGCTTTCAAATGTCTTTCTCTTTGCTACTGCAGTTCTCCTACTACAAATAAACATCTTGTATCCCGAAATAATACGCTCTGCCATAGGCGAAAATTTAGCAATACAAAGCGGCTTTACTTCGTCGACGGTTAATTTTAATTGTTTTCGGGCGAGCGTCACATGTCTTTCCCATTCGTATAGATGTATCTACCATAAGCAGTGAGTAACATCTACTGTCTCTCTGGTGAAAAGCACAGGCACCGAATTACGTATCCCATTCTGGTGCTACCGTACATGATGTACAATGAAAACTGTTTTGCTTACTTGCAACACTATTTAATGTGAACATAATGAAAAGAGAACACTTGTTTGTTGACGTTTTGTGTATTCAAATAAGTACATATAATACAGATTTTCGTCAATTACTTTGTGTAGACATTTTGCGTTTAATACTAATAATAATAATAATTTTCGACGAGAATTCATAGTATGCTTTATTGTATACATATATTACATGTATTATATATATATACATATATATACATGCAAAGGGTACTAGGAAAGTTTTGCAGTACAGCTTTGCTTATTTAATTTTTTCAAAGTAATTTCCTCTGCACTCAATAGACCTCTCCATACCCCGAAACCAATCTTTAAACCAGTTCTGCCAAGTTTCGCTAGGGAGTAAAGCACACTCTTTGTCCCAAGTCCGCAGAAGGTCATCATCACTGGAAAACCGCCTCCCCTTTATCTTCATTTTCACATGTGGGAACAGTGCAAAGTCGCAGGGAACAAGATCTGGACTGTAGGGAGAGTGCTCGAGAAATCCTGTCGTTGTCAAATATTCGGTGCAGGCTTTGGTGGAGGTGAGCTGGGACATTATAGCGATGGAGGAACCAGGTGTCCATTCTTGACTTTGGTAGCAGGTTCCTCATATACCCAATGACTTTATTCAGGCACTGTTCATTATACCACTTAGCTGTAACAAAACGATGCGTTCCACAATTCCACTCGATTTGAAAAATACAGCTATCATTTTCTTCTTAACAGATCGGGATTTTTCGACAACTACGGGTGTGTCCTCATCATCATCCAACCCAAACTTTGTTTTGAGCTTTGGTTGGCACATTGTAATAGTACAGCCAAGTCTCGTCACCTGTCACGATGTTGTTCACATACCGAGATTGTCTCTTATTAAACTTTTTTAGCATATCCCGGCACCAAGTCACACGTCGTGTCATTTGCTCTTCAGTCAGTCGATGCGGCACGCAAAGAGAACAAAGTTTCTTCACGTGCAAATGATCATGCAGAATTGCTAGTGCATTTAGTCCTGAGAAACCCTCTATCTATTGGTAGGTCACACGCCTGTCCTCGCCAAGCATTTTCCTCACGGTGGTAATGTTTTCCTCCGTAACTAACATTCGTGGCCTTCCCGGTCTCTCAGCATTCTCCACAGCTAAATTTCCCCTTTGGAATTCTCTATACCACCTGAATATCGTTGTGCGATGTGGACAAACATCACCTAGTGCAAGAGTCATTTCTTCGAAGCACTGGCCTATGTTTAAACCACACACGAAATTATAACGCAAAACTGCTCTTATCTCATTTCGTGACCACGATGTCATCGCAAGCACTTTACACTCTCACTGCTAATGAATAACTGAGCCCATCGACATGGCGCGACAGCTACTATGTACGTATGGACATATCTCAACATGCAGCAACAAGCAGCTTCCTACGATTCATTGTTGTGTCATATTGCAAAACTTTCTTAGTACCCTTTGTATATACATATATATATATATATAATCGAAGTCAAATCATTGAAGATATTCCATACGAAAAAATATTACTCATTCAAAAATAATATCTATATATAAAGTCAATAAACAAATTTACTTATAAACTTGTAATAGCACACAATTGACATAAAAGTTACGCTTATCAAAAATACTGTAATTAAAAGAGTGTTCATCTAATAAACTGCCAATAACTGAAGCAGTGACAGAAGTTTCTATGCTGAATTCATATTTTCAATGAACATGTTTGTGATTCAATTTAAGTAATACGAGTATGTTGTAAATCCACAAAAAATAAAAAAACTGTTGGATACCCATACGAAGTGCGATGCTCTCTTTGAAAAAGAAATCGAATTCGATATACTGGGATTTATTGTCACTTTATTTTTCATGAAATTGACTGCTTCCTAAACAAAAAGAATCAACGACCGTAAAGCACAGTTGTAGATTGCCCGGTTTATAAAGAGATTATGAATTGTGGATTTGGTTTCCGGGTGAAACGTTGTAAGCAATTTGGGTTGATACTCATTTCGGTCATCATTAACCGTTGAAGTAAAATGATTAATAGTTATTTCTTTTCGCAAACAAAAAATATAAATAACACACATGGAGAATTATCGATGGAATTTACAGAAGATCTCGAGACATTTTTAAATTAAAATTCCTAGTTTCGTATATGTATGTATACGCTATTTTATTACAATTTTTTTATAAATAAAACAGTCGATTGTTATTGCATACAACATTATGTAAAGTTGCATGTTTTAGTTTATAAAGTTTGTTCGATTAAAAGACGGTCCAAAAATGTTTTTAACCTGTACGTAAGTTTAAACATAGAATATAAATAAATAATGATTTTCGTTATGCGTACATTAAAAGTTTTTTTGGTCATTTACATCACTCATGTGTATTGGTGAAAAATTCAAACAATACTGCGTGATGTATGTAGGATTCCATATGCTGTGTATAAAATGGCATACACTAATTAGTAAACTCATTTTATTAAAGTTAAACAGCAATAAAATGTCCAAATTTTATTTCATTTAAAATATTATAATAGCTTAGTAGCAATACATTATATAAGTAATATGTAGCAGTAAAATAATTACTAAAAAAGCAAATTCCAAGAAGTAACTAAATATTCGTATGCAACTAGCATATTTTACTATCTTTATCAAAAATAATAACTTTACATGTACATACTGGTACATTATATATATCGGGAAGGTACTGTAAACCCTTTGCTTTGAATCACCATGGCACATCTTAAAAGCATACTTTCTATTAATCTTTTACATCTAGATTTTAATATGGAATACAAAGCCTGAAAAACAGTACCTTCCTCTCTTGTTCAAGAGAACGAAAGAACGAAATGCGTATACATCTTTCCAAAAGGATAAGTATGTTTTTACAAAGCATAACAGATGAACACTTTTAACTTGACAAATCCACCATAGGTAATCGTATAAGAATAAATTCCAATGTTAGTAGTAGCTTGTTTACAACGCGTTTCAAGTTATCAGCTGTCTTTAGTTAAGCTATGGTATTATTAACGAATTTATTCTCGGTGTGTATTCTTGTATCATTTTGCGATATAGCAAAGAAAAACGTTACCTCCTTCTCTCGTCCAAAAGAACGAAAGAGCGAGGTCAGTATTCGTTTTGCCGAAATTCGTTAATAATATTATTCCGAAATAATATTATAGATTACCTGAGAAAAGTTGATAACTTGATACGCGTCGTAAACACGGTATTATTAACATTAGAATTTATTCTCATAGGACTATCTATGGTTGGTTTGCCAAGTTAAAAGTGTTCGTATATTATGCATCGTAATAATATACTTATCCTTTTCGCAAGATGAATACGTACTTCGTTCGTTTAGACAAGAGAGGGAAGTAATGTTTTTTCGTTCTTTCCTATATCACACAACGATACAAAATAATACCATAGTTTACCTGAAGAGGGTTGATAACTAGAAACGCGTCGTAAATAAGGTGCAACTAACAGTAGAATATTAAGTTAAAAATGTCCCTCTCTGATGCATAATGACAACGTAGTTATCCTTTTGGCAAGACGAATACGCACTTCCTTCTTTGGTGCATCTCGAGGAGAGAGAGAGGTAATATTTTTTCAGGCTTTGTAATCCGTATTAAAATTCAGATGTGAAAAATTAATAGAAAGTATGTCATTAAGATGTGCCTTGATACAAAGGGTTTTCTCCAAGACGTTCTCGATATATATATAGACGAGTAATACAGTCTGTCGCAGAGAAAACCGAACTGTTTTGAAATAGTAATTCTTAGTGGCGCCATCTATTAAAAAAATATGCATCCATAAGATAGATCTTTTACCAATATTATGTCAAAATATTGGTTTGGCAATTAAGTACTTTCGGTTTTTACTGATAGAGAGCGTTGCTTTATTTTTTGTATAACGTATGTTAGTGCTGTACTTTACCGTTTGTCGCGTGATACTAGTCACATTGACGTAACTTCAGAAGCAAGTAGTGCGTGATTTTTATTAAAGCTATTAGTTGTGGGGTAATTTTAAATGGAGTGCAGAAACGAACATTTTCGACATATTTTACTATTTTATTTCCGTAAAGGAAAGAAAGCTGCTGCGGCTCACAAAAAGATATGTGAAGTTTATGGTGCTAATTGCTTAATCGAGCTCACGTGTCAGAATTGGTATAAAAAATTCCGTTCTGGAGATTTTTCCCTCAAAGATGAGCAACGTTCTGTTCGACCTACTGAAGTTGATGATGACCAAATCAAAGCCATAATTGAAGAGGATCGTCATATAACTGTTCGAAAGGTTGCGGAGAGGCTACATGTATCACACACAGCAATTGAAAAACATTTAAAATGTCTTGGGCTAGTTAAGAAGCTTGATATTTGGGTACCTCACGAATTGAAAGAAATTCATTTAACGCAAAGAATCAACTTTTGCGATATGCACTTTAGACGAAATGAAACCGACCCTTTCTTAAAAAGAATCATCACTGGTGATGAAAAATGGGTCCTGTACAGTAATATAGTTCGAAAACGATCATGGAGCAAACACGATAAACCAGCTCAAACCACATCGAAAGCTGAATTGTATCCAAAAAAGATCATGCTGTCAGTTTGGTGGGATTACAAAGATGTTGTGTTTTTTAAGCTGCTTCCAAGGAACCAAACGATCAATTCTGATGTTTACTGTCAACAATTAATAAAACTGGATGAAGCAATCAAAGAAAAACGGCCAGAATTGTCAAATCGGAAAGGTGTAGTTTTCCACCAAGATAATGCAAGGCCTCACACATCTTTGGCAACTCGTGGGAAACTATTGGAGCTTGGCTGGGAAGTGATGCCACATCCCTCATACAGCCCTGATCTAGCACCATCTGATTACCATTTATTTCGAAGTTTGCAGAATTCTTTAAATGGTAAAACTTTCACAAATGACGATGACCTTCACTCGCACCTGGTTCAGTTTTTTGCTGATAAGGACCAGAAATTTTATGAGCGCGGAATCATGCAGCTGAAAGGGAGATGGCAAAAGGTCATTGAGCAAAATGGAAAATATATAATTGATTAAAAACTATTCTTTGTTTAAAAAAAAAAGTGTTTTATTTTATACTACAAAACCGAAAGTACTTAGTTGCCAACCCAATAATATGACATTTGCATCATTAGAAGCAGAGAAATTACGTATAAAGTAACGATGTCCATTTGGCATTGGTCGAAAAATGAATATTTAACAAAAAGCAAATATCAAGTTCTTTTTTAAACTCGATAAATCATTTACTGAAATGTTTAATTTAATGAAACAAGTATATGGTGATGCGTGTTAATCACGCACGAGTGTTTATAAATAATATAAACGATTTAAAGACGTACGGATATAAATAACGACGTCGGCAGTTATACCAATGACGCGGTTCCAGCCCGGAAGCCCAGAAGCAGATACCATGTAAAAACCCTTTCAGTGACGACTTTAACATTTACCTATGTAATCTATTCATTGCAGTAGGTAAGTTAATAGTTATTTATGATGGAAAGCAATATATGGCCTCGAGATATCATAGTGGAGAACCCAGTCATTTCTGCTTCATAAGACGTCACGATAAAATTCTGCATTAATCTTGTGATGTTTTAATAACCCAGTCCATATCGAACAATAGTAAATAAGAACTTCATATTCCCTTTGACTTGACGGGCTTTCTTTGACTTAGGTGATGTGGACCCTTCCATTGTGACAATTCTTGTTTGGTTTTGGGATCATATCCCGGAGCTCAACTTTCGTCATCTGTAACAGTCTTACAAAGAAAATCTGATTCAATTGGAAACTGTCCTTTATTTCTCAGTAGGACTCCGACAGCGAAGAGTACCACGTAAAAATCTTTCGTTGGCGACGCTAACACTTACGTATGTAGTCTATGGTTTACAATAGGTAAGTGAATAGTTACCGATTGTAAAGTAATTTTTTACGTAGTAATCTTCAGCTACATCCGCCGTCGCATGCTTGCTGAGAATTGAAAGAATAGCTTCAAACAGAATCAGACGCTTAATGAAAGAGGATTTTTATGTGACTTTTCCTCACTATTTACAGTTTTTCTCAAAATTCCATTTATATTTTCTTAATACAATTTCTTTCCTGAACGAATTCTATCTGTATGTCTATTCAAAGGCACTTGTCGATAAATTTAAACTCATCGCGCTTCGATTGCACCAATTTAGAATCTTCGAGCACCTATTTCTCCGTACAATTTGAACAGTTCAGGACATTTTGAGTATTTTTTTATCCACAATGCAAAACATGCTTTTTCTATAAATTTTGCTATTTGATCTAAAGGTTTTCATTTCGTGTAGTGTTGTTAACGTACGCTTATTACCAGAGTTTATTTTTACAACTCATTTCTGTAAAAGCATCAAATACTAATTTTACAGACATGAAGTGGATTTACCGAATTCGTTCTAAGTTTATGGCTGACAATAAAGAAATATCTTATAATAATGAAATATACGAAAACTTTGTGACATTAGAATATTTAGAAAATTCTTTTGTAGTTGTAAATAATAAATTTTCATATTATTCTCATTAGAGGCTTCTAGAATTTTTTAACGTTGTTAAATGAAAGTACGTATGCTTTATCAAAACCGGATGTTCATCTTTGATAATATACAACACTCACTAAAACTTTTGTGACTGACTGTATTTCTTTAATGGTTTGTACTGTTGGGTATAATAAACAATATAATTAATTAAGTATAATGATCAATATTATTATTATTATTATTAGTTTAGTCGCATTTATACGTACTTTTCAAAGGTGTCTTCCCAGTTCGGGACTTCCCATTTCGTGACACGGCGAAATTTTACCTGCTTTGTTACCATTTCATGACTCAACCCTTTTTGATTACTTCTAGCGTTCCCATTTGGTGACACCTATACCGGAGCATTGAGCGTATCAGGGATTAGACTAGATAATGGTTCAATTGTCATGTCCTTTTGCATTTTTAGAATGTTAATTACAGCCTGCTTATCCTCTAATAATTATCCTCTCTGATATTGTCAGTGTAATTAAGAATGATTACCATCTGACAATAGGGTCACTATACGACAAATTCATTATTACCTACGGTGAAATGACAGGGTAAATTAAAACCTGTGTAATTGTTCGTGGAAATGCAAATATTCTCCCACTCCTATTCTTGCAGTGATATTGAAATCACAATATGTTCGTGGAAATGCAAATATTCTCCCACTCCTATTCTTGCAGTGACATTGAAATCACAATATAAGTTTAAGGGTAGCGTTTCATATCGTTTGGTTTATTGTGGTTTTTGAACTGCAAAGTTATAAATAATGGAAGAAGTTATCGAGTTGGTGGAATCAACAAAGGGCCGTGATATGGCTTGTTATTCGGGGTATCGCCATCATCTTAAAAGGACTAATAAAAATGGAACTAGATTCTGGCTATGTGTGAATAGAAAGTGTAGTGGCAGTTTGACGACATCGGAATATAAAATTATAAATAAGAATGGGAAGCATACCTGTGTTCCTGATGAAGCAAAAATCGAAGTGCATAAATGTCTAGACCAGTGTAAAAAACGAGCTCGCGAAGAGGTCACACCAATACCAAAAATATTTCATGACGCACTTTCTGCAGTGAAAGACGCGGGTTTGGAATTTGTGACTGAAGTTCCTTTATTTGTCAGCAAGAAATCTGCTCTCTATCGAGAACGACATAAAGCTTTTGGCGCATTAAGTTTTGCTACTAGACAAGACATTCGCCTTCCTACCGAACTAACAGAAGAATTTTTGGTCATCGATGATGGGACAGAAGACAGGATTCTTGGGTTTTCCAGCAAATTCGGGCGAGAATTAATTTCAGAATGCCAAGATTTTTTCGGAGACGGAACTTTCAAAAGCTGCACCGACAGCTTTAATCAATTGTATACCATCCATTGCGATCTAGGCAGTACAAGTCAGTCTACCAATATTATTCCTGTGTTGTATGCCTCACTACCAGACAAAAAGGAGAGAACATATGACCATTTGTTTTCATTAGTGCAAGAAAAACTGCCTCTATGGTCTCCTCGAAAATTTAAAATAGACTTTGAAATTGCGACGATACAAGCAATTAGGAGTAATTTTCCCAACGCAGAAGTAAAAGGATGTAACTTTAACGATTATTTTGTCGACCAGTGGCTTGAAAATAATATAATAAAAGATAGCTGGATTTGCTATGGTGAAAGACATAGAACTACTAATTCGCTAGAAGCTTGGCACAGCCGTCTAAATAAATGTGTAGCCAAAATTCGACCTAATATCTTCGAATTAGTTACAATCTTAAGAGAAGATGCCAAACATTTTGGCTTTATTAAGCAAAGACATGACTTAAATATGACTCCTTTCAAAAGGAAAAAAGTGTATGTTAACATGGACGAGGCTATATCTAAAAGTGTTTCTGACTTGATTATAGGGAAATCTAATGTTGGAGAGACATTAGATAAGTTAAGTTATTTGATAAAGCTAGATTGATGTAAAATTATATTCACAAGCTTTACATTATTATTTTCCCTTTTAATTGAAATAATTATATGATATTGTATAAATGTAAATATTTGACACATTTTATTATATATTCATATTAGATGTAAATAAAGAAAAAGCTGTTTTGTATATGCTTATGATGTATACTATTCTTTCATCGCGTAAAATTGTATACCTTGTATTCACAGGCTTACTAATTATTTCCTTTTTTAATTGAAATAATTCTGTGATATTGTGTAAATATTTGACACATTTTCTTATTTAAAATTAGATTGACATAAACAAAACAATTTTTGATCTCAAATGTGTAGTTGTTTTGTCTATGTTTATGATGTATAGCATTCCTTTAATATCGCGTCCCGAAATGGAAGACGCCGAAGGTATCATTTTAGGTAGTGTCACGAAATGGGAAATATTGGGTCTGGGAAAAAGTTCGTGGCGTTTTTTCAGTAAAATTAAACTGGTCCCCGCATGGCGCGTGGACGAATTCATTTAAACCGAATATGCTCCATTATTATCGATAATTTTTCGCCATTTTTTTGGTAGATCCATGATCCCATCGGTGAAAAACTTCTGTGGTTTCTGGTCGAAAAACAGAATCAAGTACTTTTCACAGGCTTCTTTTGAAACCAACTTATTCCATTGAGAGAGTTCTGCAGAGATCGAAACAGATGATAGTCAGAGGGTGCTATATCCGGACTGTAAGGTGGGTGCATCAAAACTTCCCAACCAAACTCTCTCAATTTTTGACGGGTCATCAAAGAAGTGTGTGGTCGGGCGTTGTCATGATGGAAGACAACACCTTTCCTATTAATCAATTCGGGCCGTTCTCTTTCGATCGCCTGGCGTAATCTCTCTAGTTGTGCACAGTAGAGTTGAGAATCAATCGTCTGACCAGTTGGAAGTAGCTCGTAAAAGTGCCCACCATACACACAGCATTACTTTTTTTGGCGTCAATGTTGGCTTAGCGAACGCTTGTGATGGCTCACCATCCTTTATCCACGATCTTTTACGCTTCCGATTATCGTACGTAATCCATTTTTCATCTCCGGTTATTAAACGTTTCAGAAACGGCTCGATTTCATTCCGTTTCAGCAGCGCATCGCAGATGTTAATTCGGTCCATCATGTTTTTTCACGCTCAACTCACAAGCTTTTTTTTGTAACCAGCTTTGTGTAAATGGTTCAAAACAGTTTTGTGGTCAACTTGCCAATATCGACACTGCTGATATGCTTATCTTGTTGGACTTTTTCTGAATTTCATTTTAATTAATTTCATTGAAATTTCCAGAACGAAAGCCGAACCATCCGCGCAACAAATAAAGTACCTTCATACACAGCACAAATTTTATCACAAGCCTGCGCATCATAATAATATTGCAGAATATAGCGAAATTTCTCATTATTCTTCTCCATTTTCAAGTGCGAATAACTTTACTGCATTACAATGTTTCTATTTCGGAAGGTCATCTCGGTGGTGTTGTGACTTGTTGTTCTTTAGTTATCGGCAACCAATGCCATCTATCGAACTTTTTCCCAGACCCAATATTTGTAAGAAGTCCCGAAGTGGGAAGTCACGAAGTGGTCATAAGCCTTTTCAAACAACTTGCTCACTGCAACATTTCTGTTCATTTTATTAATTTCAATACCACCATACTAAATAGATATTGTCATCTTCTCATGACAATAGAAAAAACAATTACTTCCCAACAGTTAGAAGTAAGTGACGTAGTTATCAATTCCGAAAAAAATCAAACCCAATATTCTAAGCGAGAGCTAACACTTCCTTAATTTAAAATTTTGCGTCATTTGGTCGTTTATTTAAATTATTAGAAATCATCGGTTTGTATTTAACTACTGACGTTTATAACATACGCTTCAGCATGAAAAAATAACAAAAAGTTACAAGTTCCGTTCGATAAGTGAAAACATTGCCATCGTTGGACACAGGTATACAAACCGATGACTGATGATGTTCGCGATGCGGTTAATTAGTGCATCGTTTCAAAAATGACCGGAAGTAAACGCGTTACGATTAATATCAGCCCAGCCGTTGAAATGGCGATCGTTTGAAAAAGGTAATGGTCAAATATTACCGGTCTTTTCGTTCCAGGTAATTAGCACTCTAAATTTAACGATAACCATTCAAGGGTGAACGTTTTTATTGATTGATATGTGTTACCACACTTTCGATTGTAAACATCGAGAGTTTTTATATATCTCTTCTATTTAGCATTTTTTTAATGTAAATGGAATATGGAAATTGATGACAAATTTTGCAAAATCGAATTACGTTGGAAACTGTGATTATGTGAATAATCGAAAAGGTTATATACCACATTAATATTTGCATCTTAGTACGTATGTATTTCGACAAATAAGTTATCATATTCAGCAACAATTAAAGCACAATGTTGCACATGAATTCTCAATGAAGCAGCATAGAAAAAGCACTATATTAACGTCCACACAAACATTTGTGTTTGTGTTGACGTTCTTTGTTGGACATCATTGACAGATTTGTCTCAAGATATGCAGTCATAAAAGTTGATACTTAAAAATTTTAAAGTAATTTACATTTGTCACTGATTTGCCATTAAAATTTAAATAAATATTTTGGGTAATTTTGTTATTGAAAGACATTGCTGCTGTTTTTTAAACATTTAATTCTCAATAACTGTTTTCGCACCAATTATTTATAAATCTATTTGTTAGCCTGTAATTGTGATAAAACTGCCGCGTGCTTTCCAGTTATATATACGAAATGTCAAATCATGCAACCGGGAAAGAGTAAATAAAATGTAGAGGTCGCTTTATCTCTGTATAATATCCCCACCCACTTAAAAAAGTGTGCTGCCACTTATATTAATCATTTGTGTCTTTCCTGATCTCTTTAAACACGTTATGGTTGTCCCTGTTATCAAGAGGGGTGAGCACAAATGACCTACAACTAAAGATCTTTTAACGGCTTTCTCCAAAATATTCGAGAATATGTAATACAAACTATTATATGATTTTATCTGCAAAATTGTTTCCAATGCGAAGGTAAGTTCTATGAACAGAAACAAGGAACAGTGGAACATCTTAAGGGCTCAACAATTGTTACTCTTTGTTGCACTGAAACTGAAACAGTGACGCGGTTCCAGCCCGGCAGCCCAGAAGAAGATAGTGCGGACCACGACCGCGGAAGTCTACGTACCAGATTAAGGAACAGCAATTAGCGTTTGACTTTTTCCATTTATTACGAACTTATTTGTGAGTAATTTTGAAGTCGAATTTAAACATAATATTAAATATTTTCAAGAATTTGGATCAGACATATACATACGAGGGGGCGTTTTTATATTCGCGGAATGGGGGACAAGGGGTGGAAATAAAAAAAAAAAATTATTTTTCTTTTTCAATATATTCACCTGCAAGACGGATACATTTTTCACATCTTTCAATTAATTTATTTATACCCTCATAAAAAAATGATTTCTCTTTATCTGCAAAATACGCCGAAACTGCCTCCTTGACTTCATCATCGGCAGTGAATTTTTTACCCCGCAGCTTTTTTTTCATTTTCGAAAACAGGTAATAATCACTCGGGGCCAGGTCTGGGTTGTAGGGTGGGTGATTCACAATTTCGAAGCCCACCTTATGCAGGGCAGCTAACGCAACGCGGCTCTTGTGAACGGGCGCGTTGTCGTGCAAAAGCAGAACACCTTTTGTCAATTTTCCCCGTCTTTTCTCTTTAATGACTTCTTTTAGTCGCGAGTTTCCCAGCTGATTGTGACACTTTAAATTTCTTTGGAGGTGCTGTGCCCTTTTTATGCCACTGCATGGAGTCTTGTTTGGATTCAGGTTCATAATGATGAACCCAAGTTTCGTCTCCAGTAACAATTCCACTCAATACACCATCCTTGTCTTCATTACAGAGATCCAAAAATGCACGCGAACACTCTACGCGCTGTTGTTTTTGCGGCGGCGTGAGCATTCTCGGCACCCATCTTGCGCTGACCTTAGACATGCCGAGATGATCGTGTAGGATTTTAAAAATTGTTGTATCGGATACTCCAACCATTTCTGCGAGTTGTTTCTTCTTTAGTCGAGCATCTTCGAGTACAATTTGTTCAACTTTTTGGATAAGTGCTGGCGTGGTTACCTCGACGCTCCTGCCCGGCCTCGGGTCGTCTTCAAGGGATTCCCTTCCTTGTTTAAATAAACTATGCCACTTGTACATCATGGTTTTTCCTGGACAAGAGTCGCCGTAAACCCATGACATCTCATTCACTATGGTCGCGACTGATTTTGCTTGCCTGGTAAGGAACTTTATAACGGCACGATATTCGATTTTTTCCATATTTCACTTTTCACTCCTGATTATGTTACTTGGTTGACGATAGCTCAAAGACTAACTGTCTAATAACAATGAAACTTCGTATTTATACTAATCATGAGTCGCTGCACAGGCCACGCCCCCAATGCCCCTACTCACCCTTCTACAACCCGCTCATTCCGCGAATATAGAAACGCTCCCTCGTAGATGACATTTTAGCCATTTTTGACACACATACATAAATGTAACTTAGACAATTTCGTTAAGCAATTAAATTCAAAACTCCCGACGATTAAATTAAATAAAAAAGAAAACAATGACAGTTTACCTTTCTTAGACACCCCAGAAATTAGAAATAATCTTAAAATAGAAACTAATATTTTTCGAAAAAAAACAATGTTAATCGATTTACGAGTTCAAATCATAGTATGTAACAAAAGAAGGCTCCTTTCAGTTTTCTCATCAATCGTTTGTTTAGTTTCCCACTAACAGAAGTGAGATATGAAAGAGAGTTGAATTTTATGAAGAACATTGAGAGATACGATTGTTTTGATTGGGAAATAATCAATCAATTAATCAGGAAGGCTGACATAAGAAAAACAATCTGAGATGCCACATGTCTGTTACCTCAAAGCAATTTATATAGTTACCATTTCACCTCTTGACGAAAAATTTAAATAGTGTTCTTAAAGAGCGCCATTTTCACGTTTCACTTCACTTCATTGTATTCAAACCCTCTTAAGAAATACGAATAACAAAGTTGAATTGGGGATTTATGAAATGAAATGTCTAGATTGTAATAAACAATACATAAGTAAGATAAAACTATCGATAGAAATCCGGTATAAAGAACATATGGCGCACATCAAATATAATCGACCTGAGAAATCGCGTTTAGCAAAGCATGTGTTAGAGAATAATTAGCGCAACCGCGGATTGTTTACATTTGGTTGAGAATGTGTATAATTACCGTGAATTAGATATCTATGAAAGCATGTACTTCAAAAAGACGCAAACCATGTGTTAAACACCGATGGTTTATTTTAGGACTAGAATACAATTTATATGAAACGAATCTACAGTGTGTGTTTGGCTTTCGACGGTGTAAGTCTAGTACAGACTTCATCTCTGTGGGGTTTTGCTGTGATTCCAGGTGCGATACAGTGGTTTTTCACCTACTGATGGTGACAACTTAGTTGTTGAAAAATACGTATACAGAATATGAAAATTATTGTGGAAAGAGGTTATATTAACCTTCATTATTTAAAATTTCTAAATTTATTTAAAATTTTTATTTTCCTCCAACTTAAAAAAATGCCTCATAAAGGCGAATTTCTCTCTCATACATGAGCACTACTACTTATTATTTATTTCTCATGAGTTTCTTCTCTGAGATATAAAAGAAAGGATGGTGACGAGTTTTACACGAAGTATTGCTTACATCTATGTATGTCCATATAGTTAATATTACCAAAATGTTTCATAAATAAATCACCAATAATCCGATCGTCTATTATACCATTTTTGTTGTGTACAATTTTGATTTATGAATGTGTGTAATGACCTAAATACCTATCCATAAGCAGCATGAACGTTTATTAATGTTCTGGCACTAGTATGCATGACCATAACACATACCACTTACATATGTATATACAATAATAACAATAGTATTATATCATATATATTTTTGAAGTGAAGTACTTGGAGATAAATGACTAACATAAAATATTTAATAAAAAAATAACTAATATTTGATAACATAATATGCGAATGTGTTAATTTCAAAATTTGAAGACAATAATTATGTGATTACTACTACACACAAAAGAAGAAATAGTTTAGAGCATGTCGTAGGTGCTACATTAACCAATAAGAAAAACGAATACGAGGGTGGAAGGGATACATCGCTAACCCCCTTCAGATCATACCTGTTATCGAACTTGAAGGTTCTACCCGACTAGGAACTGCGTCAGGGGTGGATAACAAAAAAAGACGGTAATCAAAAGGACGCCATAGTTTTGAAAGAAACTTCAAACGCAGTCTAATACTAAAGACTTCGGTGGTTGGCAGAACTAATACTTCCAATCACAAGTGGCAAAGAAGTCTACATGCGTTTTGAAAACCATGAAATAAAATAGACCTACTCAGTTTCGATTTGATCTATTGATAGTATTCACTATATATAATTTTATATTTTCCAGTTTTATAATTTATGTTAGGATAGTTAGAAGTAACATTATATTGAAATCATTCCTATTCGACTCAAGCAATACTTAAGCTTCGTTTATAGCATTTTCATTCTAAAGTGCATTTTGTAAAACCTAATTGTAAAGTTCCGGGAAGTTGTATAATCAATAAGTGTTCTATTCAATTTACCTTTTCTAATCGACTTTAAATTACTATTCAAAAAACATTTGCATGTACATTATTAATTCAATAGAAGTATTGTTTTTGGTAATTCTAGAATTATAAACACCTTGGGGTTTACCATTCTACTTTAATTAACTGGTACGTTTTAGCATCGGTAAATTCCAACGTGGCTTGTCATAAATTTTTTAGCGCCAGGTACTTTTGAAAGGGATTATATTAGGCCCTATTTTATTACTATATTAAATTTAAAATAGATAATAATAATAATTTCGATTTCGTTTCATGATGTACTTTTTGCAGTAGATACCGATTAGGGTACAGTGGAATAAATCGTTTGTATAAAATTTAAATTGAGTAAACCTTAGGATTCTCTTCTCGACTCTTCAGCACTAGTACGTCTAGCATACAGTACAGCTATCATATAGATCAGCACTATTACAGTTACTAGTTTCTAAAGTTAAGTTCAGTCCTACACGTACGAATAAAGTAACTCTTGACTAATTCCGAACTTTCGTTTATAGGATAATATAGTACACAGTATTACACACGGGTACAGTGGTGTAACAATCCAGGGCCATGTTTTCTACAACTTGAAAGTATGGCACACATTTTTCTTCAAACCAGGGAGAATCAACAAGATTTATTATAAAAAAAATCTTAAATTACAGATAGGATGAAGTAAATCTGGTAATAGAAAAAGAAAGAAAATCGATGATGGTTCGTTCGAAGTGCATGTAAATTAAATGTTACAAGACGAAATTATTTTTTGACAAAAGATTATGGTATTAATAACATCAAGAGAAAAGAATATACGCGGGTAGCCGTTTATATTTCGGGAATAGCAAACAAAAAAATTCTGTATTATCTAAAAAAGTTTTATTGCTTTTCAAAACACTTTCCTTGAAAATCAATGCACTTTCGCATTCGTTTAAACCAATCTGAAAAGAATTACTGCCACTGTGAAAGCGATATCTCAAAAATACGAGTTTTGAATGCCTCAACTGACTCTTCCGGCGTACGAAACCAAGAAGTTTGTTCTTCATGTGTGGGAACAAAAGGAAATCCTAGGGTGCTAGATCATGGCTATACGGCGGATGGTTCATCAATTCAATGTTTTGCCCGGTCAAATATTCATTTGTTTGAATCGACCTACAAGAGCTCACATTAACATGGTGAAGAATGATCTGTCATTTTCGGTTTGTTTTGCTTATTTTTTCAAAAACTTTTGGCAAACAAATAGTTGTGTACCATTCGGAATTGATCGTTCTACAACTATCTAAAGGCACGGTTACAACGTGATCGGTTATTCAGAAAAACACAGGCGATCATTTGTTTTGATGTGCTTCGAGCGCGAACAACTTTTGTTGATTTTTGCTCAAATTGAAATACCCACACAGCCGACTGCTGTCTGCTATCGTGCTCATACGTATAGATCCAAGATTCATCACCTATGAGGACTTTATGAATGTTTTTGAAGCACCGCCATTGTATTTGTTGTGCATTTCTTGGCACCAATCGACACAAGTCCTTTTTTAAGCCGTTGTCAAATTACGTCGTATTCAACGTGAAAATACCTTCTTAACGGCTAAATGTTCATGGAAGATCTCATGCACGTTGGTGTTACTAATGCGTAGAGATGCCTCGATCTCATGGTATGTCACATGACGGTCTTGCATTATCAATTCAGACACTGCATTAATGTTTTCCGACACAACAACATTTGTGGGACGACCTTCACGAAATTCATCGTCCAAAGAACGCTGTCCAAGTTTGAAATGACTATACCAACGATATACTGTAGTTTTCGATGGTGCTTCATCGTCATATAAAGAATTCAGCTCGTCGATGCATTGTTGTTGAGATAATCCACGCCGAAAGTTATGAAAAATAATTGCATGAAAATGTTGGCGAGTTAATTCCATTTTTTCGCTGAAATAAAATTTTCAAGTTGCTGTCAATAATAGAAATAGCGACCGGACGAAAAATTTTCTAATTATTGAAAAAGCTAAAAATTCGAAATCACTATATCTTAAAAAAATACTGTCCAATCAATTTCCATTCGTCATAACAGGATATAAATTAGCATTGCCAACTGAAAATAATTCCTTCTCTATTACATGGAAATGGTCTACTTTATTAATATATCCATATTAGTCATTAATCTATTTAATTATTTGTGTTTTGTGATTCTAAATTTGAAGTTATACAGAACCTGTTTATGACACCAAATTCATAATATCCTTTCCGTTTGATGCAAACTTGGTTTTTTAATTGTTAGTGTTGATTTTCCGAGAATTCTTTCTAAGAGAATTTCTGTAGCTGTATAACTAAATATAGCCAAAATATATTATCTTAATTATAATACCAGCGACGATGAACAAACTTCGTGTATTTTGTTGCGTTCGATTAGTTGATATCGCATTCACTTGGCGTATTTAAAATCAATTCCAAATCTGAAAATACCTTAAAGTCGATATATTTTCTAATACCTAAACTCAATAAAGTTTAGGCAGAATCGTATTCCAATTCTCGTAATAAAATATTATTGCCAGTCTTTGATGACACACGGGTAAAAAACGAGGTTCATGACAAAAATTAGATTCATAATTCATAGTCTGAATCACCGTTTATGCGCTTTAAAGCTAGATTTTTTGTTACAATCAACTCTTTGTTTCTCTTTTCGATATCGCACAGACAGTGATTTAAATCAACGTAATCGAAAGACATATTTTTAGTTGGTAGATACAATACATACTAACAACTGAGTTATGAATTTTGTCCATATTGTAAGTATAGGAACAGTAATTTTAACGTCGCTACGAAAATTTCTTAAAATCATTTTAACCGCTACTTCTTACTGTCTCTGTTCTAGGAAACAAAAATACGGCAGAACATTCCAATAAATCTAATAAAAACTGGGAAACATGAAATCTCTACTATCGACCACACGACCCTTAATTTTTATGTAGTTTTTAATGTGAATATGCTACTAGAGTTTTTTTTAACTAAGCACCATGTCTAAAATTGACACAACTTCATACGTGAAACGATAAACTCGGTTCTGGCAAAACTCAACAGACTCAAGATGACATACTATATAGAAATGTATTTCAGAATAAACTGTTAATCAAAACTTCTTCTTTTATCTAATTATTTTGTATTAAACAATAAAAATTCTGTTATTCATGATACGGGTAATAACTGTCAACGTTGTTAAGTTCGTCTAAATAGAAATAGCTGTGAGATGCATCCATTGTTAACATTCACTTTGTAGCCGTCTTACAAGTACAGTCCTTTCAGTTAGAAAATGGTAAAATACGTCACCAAATTATGCGCGAAGTATGGCGTCACAAAACCAAATACCACAGCAAATGGCGTACCATTGGCGTACTGTTATAAAAGGAATAAACAAATTACATAACATCGCACGAAAAAAACAAATATTATTAAAACTGGTTCCTTGCGCATGTCACGTAATCTCCCATTCTCTAATCGAAGAGACTATAACTTTCGCAGCCTACTGTCGATATTACTTCCAGGAATTCTATATACGCTGTTATAAGTAAGGAGAATACATAAATAACTCATCTTTTTTGCATACTTTGGATATATATTTGTATAATAGTAAAGTACATTATTCCATAATATGTGTATAACTTTGAGTTACAAAATTTATTTGTTAAACGATTTATTTACAAAGTGATAGAAAATTGACAGTTCTGCACCATTTTCAAACAAATTAGCGAAAAGACTCTTCTACATAGTATATATTTTTATATTTACAATACAACAAAAATAATTGCAAGTAACTGAAAAATATCAATAATAAAGATAATAATGCTAGTAATTAGACCACCTTTAGCAAATATTACATTTCTCGCGCGTTTGGGTAAACTATCGAGTAGCTTTTTTCAGAAATTTTGTGGAATGTTATTCCAATCTTCCAAAAAGATATTAAAAGTTAATCGGCATTAGTTCACGATGTTCTCTACTTCATATGGTTTAAATAATTCCACACATATTCGATAATATTTAAATCTGGACTTAGTGGTAACCAGTCTAAAGTTCTTGCAAATTTTTGCTGCTCGAATTCATTTAAGTAACTTTCAACGATGTTAGTGGCATGATTCAAAATGTTATCATGGTGGAAAATGTAACTATTTTCAATTTATTGTGTTCCTGTTGGTATAATGTGTTGCTGTAGATTCTCTAAATATTTCGCTGACCTTCACTTTTCAGTAATTTAATTAATTATTATTATTAATTAATTTAATTAATTAATGATCCAAATTCCTGTGCATATGCAACTCCGTACTTACACAGACCCATCTCCATGTCTTATTGCTGACTATATATGTATGTACACGATAGATTATGCGCTTCCTCAACTCTTCTGCGAACATACTGTCTTCCTATGAATCTGAACCTTTCACATTGGTAGCCATTTGTCCACAGTAAGCGTCGACACAGGTCCAATGTCCAATTGGAATGAATTCGTGCATATCCTCTTTGTTTTTTGTTTTTTACCCCTTCACAATTTCCTTCTCACAGCACGACCTCTAAATCTCCATTCAGCTAGATGGCGCCGAACGAAAGAAACTTGTGCCGATCTATTAAGATCTTCTATTAGTCCTTTAGATGATTTCGGCCTATTTTGCAAATATGTCAATCGCAAGTATTGATCATAATTTTTTACATTTCCTGAACTTCCCGTCCTTTTTTTATTAGTCACCAACCTGTTGCTTTTTGACTATTTTAAGAATCGGTGTCTTAGAATATTGCGTTCTTTCTGCAATTTGTCGTAGTTGATGAAGAAACATTAAACAGTGCTCCTTCTCATCTGTCAAGATCTGATACACAACGTTTCAGACATTTTTCTCATGTCGAATTCTTTAGTTAGAAATAGCGCAACTGATCTGCAATTCTTCAATATTATCAAACGTGCATTTATTATCAATTATAACGGGTTGCATATCGTTTTCTTTAAACTAACAATAACGTCGGTCGTTCTTTATTTCCTCTGACCGCTCATAAGATTATCTGTCATATATTCTCCGTACAATAGTTACAGCAGTTCAAACGTTTCAGCATCGCGCTTGCTAATTTTTATAAGAGAACGACTATTAACGCGCTTTCCTAAACTTAATCGTATTTGCTGCAGGTTATGATCGCTTAGGAAAACCGAAAGCCTGAAAAATGAATTCCACGTGAATTAACCAAAGTCAACTGAAATTAAAGGCTTACCATTTGCAATTCTGTTATCACTTGCAAATTGTTTGCAGTTTCCGGAAGGAGATGAAAAACTGATTACTCCACGTAGATTTGAAGAGGCGATCTCAATGACTAGATAAAACGTAGATTCAGAAATCGTCGTCAAAGACAGACTTGTACCTGAAAAAAGTAATGGCATATGGCAGCGGTTTGAAATTTGAAATTTAATTAATTCTGAACTGTTACCAATTGAAGAGACAACAAGTCAACGACTGAAGAGACTTTTAGGAGTATACCACATGACTTTATTAACTGAACCGTCACTATCAGGTCTAAGATAGTTGCGGTTCATTACAGTTAAGGTGTAATTTACTTAAAGATATTCAATTCGATAATCTCTTAATAACTAAAAATGTAAGCAATCCACAATTTAAAATATAATTGGTGTTTATTGAACGAATAATTATAATATGTAGATCATTCGAAGTTTTTGTGCACCGTCTCCTTGACTAATTAATTAAATTTTTTAGAAATGTATACTGGGTACCTATTTTCTTTCACTGTTTGATTACTTTCTCAGTATTGAAGATACAGGATTGGTTAAATTAGCAAAGAAATAGGAGGAGCACTTGACAGCATTTTCAAATTTGTAATTTGTTGTTAACTTTTTGAGATGTCCACAAAAAATAGAAAATTGTCGTAATTTTCAGTCTTACATATTTTCCTAACCACTGAAGATAGAACAAAACCGAAAATGGCAGTGGGCTATGGCTCTATTTTTTATTTTTTTCTCAGACTTCAAAGATATAAGGTTTGGTATAGCTTTTTTTTAGATTTTCTGTTATAGAGAAAATAGTTCAATTACTATTACTAATTGAGGAAATAATGCACAAGTAGGCTTTAACTAACGAACGCTGCAATTAAACAACTGCACTTGTCATATAAATTGTTTCCATCAAATAGTTTACCGTACTAGATTTAAGTATTTTTCTCTCTAAAGTATTCGTGCAAAAAATACATACAAACGAAGAAAAAATTATATGTTTTTTTTGTTATTGTGTTAGTAATGTAAGCAATACCAACGCTAGGTGAGTCTATTAACACTATATGAAGGAAACAGACAGATCAAAGACTATTTACGAGGGTTATTTTTAAATACGGTCTGTGTTTTAATAAGAAGAAAACACTGAAAATATGAAAATATATTTACACGGTTCAAGAAGTTTTTGAATTCCGACGTCAAAAAATCTATCGCCTGTGAAGAAGCTCAATGCATAACTGCAGTTTTCACTTTTTTCTCGTCATTGAACCGTTGACTACCTGACTGACCTACTACGCGTACTGAAGCAGGTGAAAATCAGTTTGGATTATACGGTATAATCTAATTGTTCCTATCCAGAAGACTTGATTAGACCTTGTATGTAATAAAACGTATGTTCTTGCATTGTCGTGGAGCAACATCACACCAGAAGACAATAGGCCATACTGCTTGTTTTGTATGGCATATAAAAGTTTTTTCATGCTCACACAATACGTATCAGAATTGATTGTAGTGGTTCTCGCCATAAGATCTACTAACGAAATCCCTTCGCTGAAATTATCTATTTGATTTTCACTCTGGTTAGTGGTCCATTGATTGTCGCTTGGATTCAGGGGTCATGTGAGATGTCCAAGTTTTATCTCCTGTAACGATGTGGTTCAATAATTTATCTTTTTGCTAATCGTATCCAGTCAAAAACGATAAAGTACAACCCAATCTTTTTGTTTTGTGATCGTTAGAAAGCAGTCTTACAACCCACCGACAACACAATTTTTGATACCTTAGTTTCTCCGAACCAATGATATACAAAACTCACTTGAACCTGTGGCAAATCAATTGACAACTTTGTAATCGTGAATCGTTGGTCCTCTCTAATTTAGTTGTCCACATCATGAACCAAGTCTTCAGAAATCAAAGAAGGTTAGCCTGGGCATTGTTCATCATGCACATTAACCCGTCCGTCCTTGAACATTCTCAGTTACTTTCGAACTTTACTATCAATCATAGCATTATCACTGCACATTTTATAAATCGGAAGATGAATTTCCGTTGCTACTAAGTTTCTACACTCAAGAAACGAATTGCAAATCGTATCTCACAGTCGGCGGGCGAATAAATTTTCTTAAACATTTTAAACTTATACAGCTCATCACACAGACAGTTGATGCGGCTGCAAATGGCGTCTGAACGCGAAAGCATTCTGGGAACAAACACACGTATACAAAATAACTTCAAAAGTATGAATCGTTTACAAAACCATATTAATTGAAAACTAAATTCAAACCAGAAGACAAAGAATGGGTTTAGCTTATGTAAATTACAAAGCCACAAAAACTACTCGTGAAATGGGAATGTGTTGTTTCCACAGAAAATGCCCGTTTAATTTTAAAACATAATAAATACGTTTACATTTAAATGCAGCGCTAGCAATACATTTCATGCCCAATATTAAGGAAAAAGACTGAAACAAATAATCTACATTTTTTTGTACACAATTCTTTACATAAGCGAAACAAACAAAATAAATGGAATATCTAGTAGATATAATAATGTTTATTCGTAGTTAGATAGTTCGTCTTTTACTGCGGAAAGACGACATCATCATGCCCTTTCTGTAAACGTGAGTTGTGGTACTTTTGGCATGAAAATATTTTTATGATAACAGTTTGAATGCACTCTTTCGACGCAACAAGCTAGAAAATATGCTGATGAATTACTACCAAATGTAATACAAAATCTCAGATACTTTCAACGTAATAGCGCACTTGCGTCTAATTTTCGAAACGTTTCAAGGTATCGTTCACAATTTTCTCTTAACTGGGTTGCTAATCTAGGTACCGTTCTTTAGCTAACCAGATCACCAAATATTACGTCACTAAATCCTTTCTTATTAGTAATTAGCGACTGAAGTTCAAAAGTTGTTTGTTTTCCGTCGGTGACAAAGTATGGGACTGGGTATTGAGTATATCGTGATTTTAACTTGCAGAAACAAATAAGAAGGATAATGGCCTGGTTGAACCGGTGCTTGTAAGCTGTGAACGTGCGTTTAAGAAGCTGAAAATAAAAACGATTCCAACATTGTTCGTATATGAAATATTATGTTTCCGTATAAAAATAGTACTAAATTTATTTGTGTGAAGCATGAATAAGAAACGAGATACAAAAGTTATATTAAACCTGAAAAACATATATCTAGGAATAAAATGTAAATATATTTTAATAAATGTAGATGCTTTAAACACCTGTCACAAGTTTATTTATTGTTATTTAATAATAAAGTTTTGCTTTTACTTTATTAAAGTAAAAGTAAAGTATTATTTAATAGCGAAAGTTTTATATAGTCATAACTCAACACGCCATAGCAAAATTAACCATTATTAGCCTATTTTACTATAGCGTGCTGAGATAGGACTACCAAGTGTATCGGAACGTCATTTTCGTAAAAAACTACATCATTATCAAGAAAATGGAAAAATCTATTCAAAGTATTGGCCATTTGATTCTACACACCGAGCCCATCTTTCAGGCAATTTATGGATGCCATCTCAAAAAAAATTGTTTATCCTTTGAGCAAAACCATTCATCGCGCCATTTTCTAAGTTCTTCGAAATTGGCGAAGTACTGCTCTGCAAGCGTGTCCCATTATTGCGAAAAGGTGATCGTGCTATAAAATCACTTTACTGTGTGCTCGAGTCAATTCTGTTAACTGTTTCACCAGGTTTCAACAGTTCGTAATACATCACGCCACTTTGGTCCCACCAAACAGAGAGCATTGTCTTGCGATCAAAACAATTTGGCCTTGGAGTCGATGGGCCGGCTTCGACAGGTGATAGTCGCGATTTTTTGCATTCAGGCTTTTCGAAATAAATCTATTTTTCATCACCCGTCACTATTTGATGCAGAAATGACTTCCGATCATACCTTTGAAGCAGCATTTCGCAGACGATTTTTCGATTTTCCATTTGCCTATCATTCATTTGATGTGGCATCCATTTTCCCATTTTTAGTATTTTTCCTGTTGCTCATAATCGGTCGCTAATCATTTCTTGGGCCACATTTAACGCTTCTACCAATTGTTTTTGAGTTTGTATTGGGTCCTCATCCAATAAAATAACTCCTGCAGTGTTGCATCTTCAAACGTTTTCGATCTACTAGAACGTTCTTTGTCTTGCACATCGAAATAACCACTTTTAAATTGTCGAACCCACGCCTCACATGTTTTTATGATTGGAGCATGCTCACCTTAAGGTTCTACCAGAAAACGATGACTTTCAAAGGCTTTTTTCGTTTGATTAAATAAGAAAAGTAATGCGTGTCTCAAATGTACTTCTTCAGGTACGAAACTCGACATTTTCAAAGAGGTATAAATCTATGACAGTATTACTTGCACAAAATATAACATGTATGGCTTTGAAGTTTTATGTCAATTGAATAAAATAACATATGTGTCAAATCATAACATTGCGTACCTAAGCTTAGCGACATTTGTTAGAAAAACAGGTAATGACTTTCCGGTACACTTGGTATACTATAATTACATATATATGTATGTACAATATAATATACATATGTATATGGGTACATGTCATGGTTTACTATAACACAATATTTCGTGTTATGTTTTATATTTACGTATTTTTACCATTATTGAATTTATAATAATTTAAAAGCTAAAAATAAATATTACGGCAACTATAAGAAGCATTCATTCTTAGACGCGTATATGTGTATGCAGAATAATGGTGATCATTCTGAAATAACTTTGTGCTGTGTTGTCATTTATTTGTTTGTTTTCTTTACGTGTTCTTGTCTTTCCAAATTCACCGCCAATAATTTCCTCTATTAGAAATTGCACTATTTCCACTAACAAAAAATTTAAAATAGATACCTATATTAAATCTTACCCTCGTGAAATCAGAAAAAAGAGTCATTTAAGTGAAGCCCTTAACTATGATTTGTTTTTAAAAATCGTAAGTTTGTGTCGTATCTTCAAAATTAAGTACGCCAAGAACTTTAAATTGAGATTATTAGACTAAACGTAAAAACATGTAACAGTTATTTACTTTTAGTTCATCTTCAGTGCTTACAAAAATACGTAAAATTGAAAATTTGGGGAATTTTTATTTATTTTTTTAATATCCCAAAAAGATAAAAAAGACAAAAATCTGAAAAATCAAATACTTTCGAATTTCTGAGTAACTTACTAATTTAATCGATCTTGTAGATTTCAATACAAAGAACGTTACCCTTATATGGAGATATAAATGCGCGCTATATAAACAGGCACTACACATATGAATTCGAACACTCAGTATAAATGAAAAAAGTATATACTTATGACTTGCTACAAATGCAATTTATTGGATGAATGAAAAGAGATAATAAAATTTAAAGAGTTAAGACTAAATTCTAATCTTGGAAGATGATATCTACATCTTGTACTTAATTACCCCGAAAGCAAAAAATCGCCTAGACGATCTAAAAATCTCTAAACCTTAATGAGCTCAGGCAATAAGTACAGTAAATCGAAATGGTCGGGTTTCGATTTTCAACTCTCTCTCTCTCATATATGTATATATAAAGAATTAAAATCGACTTGGCGGCTTTTATTATATCTGGAGATTTGTGCCCATAGAGACAGAAACACAGCGGCACTTGTATAGTTAGTTCTATTGTGATTACACCAGGGGGACAATAGTAGAACGCCGGCTCGCTCCGGGTTCGTGACTGGGCTAGAGGAGTGGGGCCGGACCCTCGTACCGAATGTGTTAGCTTGGTTCATGGGACTTCAACTTGCAATTTAGTTCTACGTTTGGCAGTGGTGGAGTTGCGGTGTGCGACTCATGCCTCTGAAAGTTGCGCGCGAACGCTCTCGGAACGCGAGAAATAAACGAAAACGAGGCGCAACATTAGGATTTAGTGATTTATGAAATTTACTAGAATAAAAATGAGTTATTTTTGAGTACACATAGCTAGTAAATTAGGTGACAATCTAGTCGAAATATAAATTTATTCTATTGTAAATAAATTGCGAGGGAATTTCGTTTTTGTGTGTAAAAGTTTTTTGCAAAGTGTATACACATTTCTTGGTGATTTTTCTTTCGCATGGATTTGAAAAGACGAGCGTTTTTATAGATCAATGTTTTAGTGTGTTTTATTGGAATAAAAAAAATGTTATTAGTGCTATTGTTAGGTGATATGTTCTTCTAATATATTAAATACATACAACGATGGTGGATAATAATTCAATTATAGAAGGTAGTGTTAAATTCAGGGACGGCAAAAAGGTAATAACAATGTTACTTTCGTAATTTAAACAGTGTATCAAGCTAATGATGTTGACTCTACAAAATATCTAAATTATTATTCTATATTAATTAGACATCAAATCAATAAATTATTAGGAATAATTTATGATGATTTAAAGAAAAAATTTAATAATTATAAGTGAGCATTTCGTATAGATTACTTATGTCTATCTAGAAATAATTCCTTTAACCTTGTAAATGAAAATAATAACATTTATCAATACTGGATTAATGACTTTCGGCTGACCTTAAAAGAGAAAAATATATTTTTTATTTCGCTGCTTATTACTTGGCTAACTTTTGTTTTTAGACTAAATTTCACAACAAAATGAACTAGTTAAATTTTATCTATACTTCTATCTTTGTAAATCGTGCAATCGTTTTGATAACGTCAATATTATAAAGTAATTGTGCACTTATGAAAAAACAATGATTTACTGAAATAAAAAGCTTACTTTTTCACAAAATATTTAACTTTTAATTTTACAAACTAGATGTATAAACTTATTTTGTGAAAAAAAAGTTGTTTTATTTCAATGTCAATATTCTTAAATTAAAATTTAATATCAGTGTATTATTGAGCGATCAAGAATGAAAATATGGCGCGAATTTATCCATTCCTTGGCAAAAATATTTTACAATCGAGATTTTCCAATGCCCTGTGTAATTTATGGATTTACGAACTCATTTGAACAAAAGTAATAAGGGAACTTCACACTACAAACATTTACTGTTACAGCGAGACAACTAAAATACGTTCCTCCTCGACGTTAAAAATCTCATGTGTATGTATATTTTGTATACATTTTTTTCTTCACGATGCCTCATTAATTTTTCGTTAGGATGAAACTAGTTGGTACTTTCCAGTCATTAAGATTTAAACATTCTTTAAATGTAAAATTGTTTACTTCCGGTTACAGTTTCAAATATGTATACGAAGTTCGATATATGGTAAATAAATTATATAGAATTTATTGCCTTACATACAATCTATATATGTGTATGTATATATCTACGAAGCAGAGCGAGTACAGTTTGGTAAAAGAAACTTGTTAATTAATACTAATGGCAAATTTTCAGAGTAACAGTTCCTAGCTAGTTCCCAGACATTGCTCAGGGAATATTTCTCGGTTTCAAATGAAATACACATAAAATAACATTTAATATGAGTTCAGAGTGCTTCTAATTTAAGAACATATATTCTCCTTCATATACAATTATTTGAATACTCTGAGTGTATGAAAAGCACAAAGCAACCCAAATAATCAAAATTGCAGTTATTACATATATATTTTTCAAATAAACACACTATTAATAACACTGGTTAACATAATTTTCGGAAATGAAATGAAAATGGGTTTCGTTTAAATTATTTTTATGTTGAATCCGAAGATGTTTTCGGACATGTTATTCTTGAAGTAATTATGGACATTTGTTGTGGTTTGAGTTTTCTTTCATTCTTGTGGCTAACTTCTGCTTGGCCCTTACTGTTATTTTACTTTCTTTTCTTTTAAACTTTAAAAGATATTTGTCATGGATTTTTAAACAAAATTCACATCAAAATAATCTAGTTAATTCAAAAGTTTTAATTAAATTTGACTCAATCATGTTTTTGTTAAGTCATGTAATTTGCTGAGCAAAATCGTATTTGTATTAATCAGTTATTAATGATATACTTTTTGCATTGAGATTTACATTGTTTTGTTTATTTTTATTATTTGTGTATAATTATCAAGCCTGTATTTCCACATTTTATTACTTATTGTGTACCTTGAGAATAAAATTGATTTGTTATGGAACGTCCTCTTTCAAACAAGATTCATAGTTGGTATATTAATAACATTGTAAAAGCATACAATAGTAAGATAACATTTTAACATTTTAGAAGTTTTTTAATAAGTATAAATAAATTACAATACAATCCCACAGTTTAAAACTAGAAATATAACCAAACAAAAACTTAGTTTAATGTTTTTCTGATAACACACACACAAGCTTGTGGAAAGTACAGTTGAGACCAGATCCGCATTGAGTACACCGCGGAATTTGTACCTATTTAAATTATATATGTAAATTGGGATTGTTATTTCAATTACTTCTATGTTGAATCCAAAGATGTGACATTTTGTTCTTGAAGTATCGGAAAAAAACAAAAAAATAATGGCTTTATTCCTGGACTTTAAAAGAGCTTTTGAAACAATAGACAGAAATTTGATTATACAAAAACTCTATACGTACGGAATAAAACATGTTGAATTGGAATGGTTTAAATCATATTTAAAAAACAGACAACAAATAACAAAAGTGAACGGTACCCTGTCGAACGTTTTGATAAATGACTTTGGTGTTCCTCAAGGATCAATATTAGGTGCACTGCTTTTTATAATATATATAAATGAAATGCCAAATATTGTTCAAAAATGTAAAATGATATTATATGCGCATGATACTTTAATATACGCAGAAGGAGACTCTGAAAGTGAATGTAGAGACAAATTAAAATATGATGTAAAAAATATTAACGAATGGTTAAAAATGAACAAACTGAAACTAAATGAAAGTAAAACTAAGTTGATGGAAATTAATATGATTAGTGAAAGAGATTTTGAAATTAATAACAAAGTAATAGAAAAGGTTGAAAAAATTAAATATCTCGGATTCATAATTGACAAAGGATTAAAACTTAAAGATCATATTCATTATATCTGCAAAAAAATTTGGTTTTTTAAATGGATAAGAAAAAAACTTTCAATAACAACCGCAATAAATATATATAACACAATTATCAAACCCCACTTTGAATTTTGTTCAACTATAATATATACGTGCTGCCTAGAATCACAAATTGAGAGAATGCAGAAACTACAAAACAAAGCCATGAGATGTATTTTAAAATGCAACCGCTATGCACTTATATCAGCAATGCTTAAATCACTATAATGGTTAAATATTAAACAAAAGTTGTAAAGTAATACCATATGCTTTGTACAGAAAATGAAGATGGGAAATGCGCCAGAGTATCTTTGTGAAAACATCAAATATGTGGGTGAGGTGCAACCGTATGGGCTTAGGAACGCCGAAAACTTAAGGCTACAAAGAACAACGTCAACAGCAATGCAGCGTTCATTATTCTATAAGGGACTTCAATTATATAATGAAATCCCAAAGGAGTTAAAAACTCAAAGAAATTATTATATTTTCAAAAAACAATGTGTTGATTTTGTTAAAAACTACGTGATTTGTTAATTTTGTTGAAAGCAACTTGAGGTTTTAGTTTTAAATCCATAACATTTCTACCTTGTTTGTACAATTTCTTATTATAATGTAAATCGTAATGTAAATTGTAAAAGTACAATATTTAAAATACTAATAAAGACTATCTATCTATATATCTATCTATCTATCTAAGTAATTATGAATATTTGTTGTGATTTGGGATGTCTTTCGTTCTTAGGCTAACTCCTGCTTGCCCCGTATTATATTATTTTACTTTCTTTTCGTGCAAAAACGTTTACACATCGTATTCGTTAATAATATTATAAGTTTCTTACGGTAAATTCACAACAAAATAATCTAGTTAATTCAAAAGTTTTGATTAAATTTGTCTCAATCCTGTTTTTGTTAAGTCATCTAATTTGCTGAACAAAATCCTATTTATATTAATCAGTTAATGATATACTTTTTTCATTAAGATTTAGATTGTTTTGTTTCTTTTTGCTATTGGAATTATCAAGTCTATATTTCCATATTTTATTAGTTATTGTGTACTTTGTGAATAAAATTGATTTATTATGGAACACCTTTCAAACAAGATTCATAGTTGGTATATTAATAATATTGTAAAAGCATTCAATAGTAAGATTATAACATTTTAACGTTTTAGGAGTTTTTTAAGTATAAGTAAATTACAACACAAAACCACAGTTTAAAACAAGAAGAAAAACAAAAACTTAGTTTAATGTTTTTCGAATAACACACACACACGCTTGTGAAAAGTACAGTTGAGTACCAGATCCGCATTGAGCACGCTTTGGAATTTGTACCTATTAAAATTATATATGTAAAATGGGATAATTGTTAGATGACTTACAATTTAATATTCTCACATAGAAGATATAAATTTATCATTTCAAATTAATAGTAATTAAAATAATCCCATTGTTGTATATGTACAAAGGGTACTAGGAAAGTTTTGCAATATGACGCAAAAATGAATCGTAGGAAGCTGGTTGTTGCTGCATGTTGAGACATGTTCATACGTGCATAGTAGCCGCCGCGCCATCTCTATAGGCTCAGTTATTCATTTCGATGGCATCCTGGTCACAAAATGAGATAAGGGCAGTTTTGGTTATAATTTCGTGCGTAGTTTAAACATAGACCAGTGCTTAGAAATAATGACTATTGCACTAGGTGATGTTCGTCCACATCGCACAACGATATCCGGGTGGTAAAGAGAATTCCAAAGGGGAAATTTAACTGTGGAGGATGCTGAGAGGCCGGGAAGGCCACGAACGTCAGTTGCGTAGGAAAACATTACTACTGTGAGGAAAATGCTTGGCGAGGGCCGACGAGTGACCTATCAACAGATAGAGGGTACTTTAGGCGGAAGTGCGCCAGTAATTCGTTCGATTCTGCATGATTGTTTGCACGTGAAGAAACTTTGTTCTCTCTGGGTGCCGCATCGACTGACTGAAGAGCAGATGACCCGACGTGTGACTTGGTACCGGGAGATGCTAAAAAGGTTTAATAAGGGACAATCTCGGCATGTGAACAACATCATGACAGGTGGTTCCTCCATCACGATAATGCTCCAGCTCACCGCGTCAAAGCCTGCACCGAATATTTGACCACGACAGGATCGAAACTTCTCGAGCACCCTCCATACAGTCCAAATCTTGCTCCCTGCGACTTTGCACTGTTCCCGCATGTGGAAATGAAGCTAAAGAGAGGCGATTTTCCAGTGATGAGGACAACGAGTGCGCTTTCCTCCCTAGTGAAATTTGGCGGAACTTGTTTAAAGATTTCGGAGGATGGAAAGCTGTATTGAGTGTAGAGGAAATTAATTTGAAAAAATTAAATAAACAAAGCTGTATTGCAAAACTTTCGTAGTACCCTTTGTATAAGCAAGAATAAGTAATTCAGTTTCAATTCCAATACGTGACTAATTCTTTGCTAAGGATACTAATAAAGTGGTTATTCAAAATAGAATTATTCCGAAAGATATTATCTTGCATCTCGAGAGAAATATAGACTAAATTTTTGAAAAAATTAAAGAAAAATAAAATAGTTCTTAAAGACCAATATAATAATAAATATGAAGAAAATTAGAAAATTTTTAATAAAATACTAATACTCCAGTAATATTAATATCATTACTTAAGCAAAGCGTCTATAACCTCTATCTTCTTTTTTCGGTTATTGTCATCAGAGTTACCACTTTTATTGCCTACGCGTATAATTAATTTTGGTTCTTGGTTCTTTGGTAATTATACATATAATCGCCCCATTTCCTAAGTATCCATGTTCTGTTTTTTTATAACATTATGGCAACCTTATTCTCTGTCTTCTTTCGTAAAATTCTCAAATACCTCTTTCGCTAAAATTTCTACATCGGTCAATTTAAACGTACTATTTCTCTGCCCAACATTGTGTTTGACAGTAACCCGTATTAATTCTATGAGATTTAATTTTGATTGATGCGGTAGTAGTCTTAAAGATTGTGTCCATGATTGCGAAGTAATTTGTAAAATTTATGTCACATGTTTATTTTTATTTTCCTTTTTCGGCTGATTGTGTTTTACCACATTTGGATGAAACTTTGTATTTTGCTTCAGTAACTAATTCATCATATTACATTTTTGTTCTATTTAAACAAGGTGGGCGATCTATTTGAACGCTATGGGCAAGGCACTGCTATTATTACAAAATTGGGTAGTAGATTTAGAATTAGTTTTTCAGCCACCATTTCTCATAATTCATTCATTTTGTTATGGTAATCACCTGCATGGATTATTTTAATCGTTTTCTCTAGATATTGGGCAAAATAGTCCCTTTCCACTTTTGCCATTTCAACTTTTAGAAGACGTGAATTCACTATGCACGTATATTTCATATAAAATTATTGTGTTTCTGTTTCTATGAAAAAATGTAATTTGTGCCAAGTAAGGAATCTTCGACACACGAAATTTATCTTGCAACTAAAATTTCACAATTATTTGTCGTTTTTCCATTCATTTCTTAAGTATTTCGCGTAATATATTTACTGTAATTCTTTGACCTTCTGTTTTATGAAAGTTATAAATAGTGGTTTGTAGATCACGAAGTTAATGTTCAAGTAATTCTGTTAGATTACGTGTTCTATCTCGCTTTTTTGAACTCGGAAATCGTTTTTTGATCATTATATTCAATTACGTATTGTCCTTCAATAACAACACGTACCACTGTTCGAACGAAATATCTTCTTTAACGCTTTTTAACTTCTAATTATCAGTTTTCTACCTTTTTTGAATACGTATACATATTAAAATTATTTTTCGTGCCTGTCCTTGAATTACTTTGTTGTGTGCATTTTAATTTAAAATTATCTTCATTTCGATGGATTTCCGTAGTGTAATTAATGTTTGCAACTCGTTTTGTAAGTGTTCGTAATAATCTTAATGATTTCGTACTTTTTTCGCAAATAAATAATTGTTATTTGTAAACTAATGTCCCATCTAATAGGGATATAATTGTTCTATGCTATCCTTAAAGTTCTCCAAACACTGTAAGTTGAGACATTAACTTTTCTTGCAATAACAGAAACACGATGTGAAAGTTTCTTCAATTACGTCTAATATTTCTTCCTCGTAATCTGAAATGCGATGTATTCTTGGATGTCGGCCGTGTCTAGGTTATTGTTTCAGTGAACTGTTACCGCGTCGTGACAAATCTTTTTCCACCAGTGTTCACCTTTTTGGAGAACACTTTCTCATAATTAATAAGAAGTCAATTATGTAAATCATTGTTTGAATACTTATTGTTGAATAATTATGTGTACACATAAACACAATGTGACTACGCAGAAATTAATAAAATAACGAAATACTAAACTCGAGAACTCTATAGCCATAATAAGTATAGGCAATTTTGATGGAGCTTGTGATTGATTAACTTAATCACTGAAGGTTGATGTATAACCCCTTTCCACATTAATTTTCGTGTCAAAGCCAAAACGCACAGTGTGCGTTTTGGCTTTCAACGGTACAGATCGTGTGCGGAATGTGTTTTAGTACGGATATTTTTGCCGTAGTTTTCCAGGTGCGACACTGTTTAATTATCTGCTGATGATGACAACTTAGTTGTCGAAATACGCATACAGAACACGAAAATTAATGTAGAAAGGGGTTATATATCAACCTTCGGTGATTAAAATAATAAGTATAAACAATAAAGTGAAAAAATCACCACAGAACTAATTTTTAATAATTAATGTAAATACGATATTGCTAAAATACATAAACCACATTATATTTAACAGAATATTTCAGCTGTGTATATTACAATGTACACAAAGAACAGCCTTTTATTATAATTAGTTTGATTTTGTTAAATCGCGAGGTATATATGTATTTGGGTCGCGGTACAAATACAAACAAATTTAATGAGTCACTGTGTAAAAAGTTAAGAAACACTCGCTTTAGACTGTCCGTTCCTCCTTCCGAAGTGCTCCAGGGATGTAATCTAGATTCTATGTTATTCTGCATTTATGCTAGTGAGCTTAATTCCTGCAGCTGATGATTTGTCACTTATGCCGATGATTTAAAAATATTTTCTAAAATCAGCAATGTTCTGTAATGACCCATAATAGAATTATTTTACAAATAAAATAAATAATATGCTATTGACTAGAGTGAGTAAGGTTACGGATTAATTACATAATTAACATTTACAATTCACAATACAATCATTTGTAAGTCCACCATAAAATCGTTGGATTTTCTGATTCGCTTGTAGATAATTCAATAGTCTTCAACGCTTAAGTCTTTGTATGCTTTCGTCAGAAATAAGTCAGAATACAGCGATATCATATAGTATCCATAGTATGTCCACCTAAATCTCATTTTGGAGACAGTGCAGAAGTGTTTCTTAAAATGTTTCTATTTCGAAGTCGATAGTTTAAACCCGCCTAGGAACTTTGATTATACACCTCTATTCAGTTCAATGGTTAGCTGAATGCTGAGAGGAGAATAGCCGTAATTTTTATTCAAAAGTCTGAATAATAAATTGGATGCCCTTGTGTTACTTTGATCATTTTAGTTTCATTCTCTTAATTCTTTACTATAGAATGGTCACTTTCGTTTGACATTTTCATTTGCATATTTTTTTCCTGTGAAAGAAATAGCTTTTAGGCACTAGTATATATAATTTCTGTGTTATTTCGATCTTAAATTTATCATATTGTAATTAATCATTAAATAAATAGAAATACTGCCATTTATGACGTTTCGTAGATTTATTCATTACATTTTCATGTACCTAGAGTTATAGGTTCAAAATTCTGTTTTTTTTTAGGTTGAACTGTAATACTATGTATACATACACAGTGAACGTCCCTTATTACTACTACCTGCTCTAAGAAACTTTCAGTTAGCTGGCTCATACATAATTTAGTCCCATTCGATGCTTTTAGTAGAGCGTTCTATTGTGTTTTATTGTATTTCTTGTTAACATTTCTGCGTCGCTCCAATTGACTTATTATTCCCTGTCTATGATTATTTTACATGTGTATACTACGATAGTTTACTCCTTTGACGTCTACTTACAGTGTTGTAATTTGAGGTCTATCTGACAATAATTATTTTGGATTTTCTTAGTGTATGGCCTACCTACTTGCATTTACGCTTCCAAGTAGATGTTTCTATTTCTCCTTGTTCTTGCTACCATCAAAAATCTATGTTATTAATTTTTTCGAATCAGAATTTTCAGCATATATTTACACTTATGAAGGACTGAATCCTGCCACAGCTTTTTTTATTGGCGTCCTAGTTTCTGTTCCATATATTTTTTTACATTACTACTTACTACATTACGCTTGTTGAAGGTCCCGCCTTATTTAAAGAATTAGAAGCAATTTTTGCTAGACCAGTCTTCCCTTTCACATCTTTCTTTGTACCTTCTGTTATACTTATCACACTACTTAGATAACAAAAGTCATCTGCTTCTTATATTTCCATCCCATCCAAATAAATTTTTTCCGATCCATTTTGTATCATTAACTAGTATGTTTCTTTTGTTCGAGTTTATCGTTAATACAAACTTTTCTGCAATGTTATCTAATTTCATTGTCTTCTTTTTACATATATCTTCAATAGTAATCAAACATGTAGTAATGTATTGAATATGAACCCACGAAAAAGCCATACAGAAAAACCACGAAACACTCTACTAGACGTCCACACAAAAGCTTAGTCTCCAGCACCGAGGTAAATTGTAATTATTGGGTCTGGGAAAAAGTTCGTGGCGTTTTTTCAGTAAAATTCAACTGGTCCCCGCATGGCGCGTGGACGAATTCATTTAAACCGAATATGCTCCATTATTATCGACAATGTTTCGCCATTTTTTTGGTAGATCCATGATCCCATCGGTGAAAAACTTCTGTGGTTTCTGGTCGAAAAACTGAATCAAGTAGTTTTCACAGGCTTCTTTTGAAACCAACTTAATTCCATTGAGAGAGTTCTGCAGAGATCGAAACAGATGATAGTCAGAGGGTGCTATATCCGGACTGTAAGGTGGGTGCATCAAAACTTCCCAACCAAACTCTCTCAATTTTTGACGGGTCATCAAAGAAGTGTGTAGTCGGGCGTTGTCATGATGGAAGACAACACCTTTCCTATTAATCAATTCGGGCCGTTTTCTTTCAATCGCCTGGCGTAATCTCTCTAGTTGTGCACAGTAGAGTTGAGAATCAATCGTCTGACCAGTTGGAAGTAGCTCGTAGTGGACGATTCCCCTCCAGTCCCACCATACACACAGCATCACTTTTTTTGGCGTCAATGTTGGCTTAGCGAACGCTTGTGACGGCTCACCATCCTTTATCCACGATCTTTTACGCTTCCGATTATCGTACGTAATCCATTTTTCATCTCCGGTTATTAAACGTTTCAGAAACGGCTCGATTTCATTCCGTTTCAGCAGCGCATCGCAGATGTTAATTCGGTCCATCATGTTTTTCACGCTCAACTCATGAGGAACCCATACGTCAAGCTTTTTTTTGTAACCAGCTTTGTGTAAATGGTTCAAAAGAGTTTTGTGGTCAATGCCTAGCTCCATGCCAATATCGACACTGCTGATATGCTTATCTTGTTGGACTTTTTCAAGAATTTCATCAGATTTTTCAGTGATTGGACGACCGGAGCGTGACTCATCTTTCACATTGAAATTTCCAGAACGAAAGCGAGCGAACCATTTCCGCGCAACAGATTTCGATAAAGTACCTTCACCGTACACAGCACAAATTTTATCACAAGCCTGCGCAGCGTTCTTCCCCTTATCATAATAATATTGCAGAATATAGCGAAATTTCTCATTATTCTTCTCCATTTTCAAGTTCGAATAACTTTCCAACCACTGCACCGATTACAATGTTTCTACGCTCAAACTAACGTTCGGAAGGTCATCTAAAAAACGAGCCGTCGGTGGTGTCGCTGTGACTTGTTGTTCTTTAGTTATCGGCAACCAATGCCATCTATCGGGAAAAACGCCACGAACTTTTTCCCAGACCCAATATATACACACTCTGACACAGAGAAAACGGCGCATTTTTAAAATAGCAATTCTTAGTGGCGTCATCTATTAAAAAAATATGCGTGGGTAAGGTAGATCTTTCACCAATGTCATGTCAAAATATGACATTTGCAGCACTAGGAGAAGAGAAATGGCGCATAAAATAACTGTCAAATCATCATTACGATACGAGAGAATGGAATTAAATATTTCCAAAGAATCAATTCATCGCATTTTGACACAGTATTTGGAACTAAGAAAGATCTGTATAAGGTTTTTACCAGACATGTTAACTGATGATCAAAAATTGTTCCGAATTCAACATTGCACAGATTTGATTAAAGACTCAAAAAGGGATGAAACCTTCAGGTATTATATTGTAACTGGCGTGGTGTTTTCAATATGACCCAGAGACCAAGCGTTAAAGCTCTGAATGGAAGCATTCAAGCGAAGAAAGACCGAAAAAAGCCGTTTGGAGAAGTCAAAATTGAAGACAATATTGATTTATTTTTACGATTCGAAAAGCATAGTGCACAAAGAATTTATATCAACTAGTCAAACTGTCAATGCTGTATACTACCTTAGTGTTATGAAGCATCTTTTGGGGCGTATTCGTCGTGTGCGCCCTCAATGTTGTGAAATTGGTAGCAGGCGTTTGTTACATGATAATGCACCATCTCATCGCTCGACGCCTATCACTGATTTTCTAACTACAAATGTTATTTTAACCATCAACCATTCACCGTATTTACCGGATTTAGTCTCCTGTGATTTCTATCTATTCTCCAAACAACATTTGCCGATGAAAGTACAACGTTATGTCGACATCAAAGCCATTAAAAAGCTTCGACAGCGATCTTGAAGGACATCTCTAAAGACGAACATATTAATTCATTTGACATATTAACCATGCAGAACGTTATATTGAAGCCGAACGCGACTACTTTGAATAAAATAAATGAGTTTTACCAAAATAGTAAGCTTTTGTTTTTTTAAAGTTCCGAGACGACTATGTGTATACATAAATCCTAATCCGGTATTCCGGAAAGTAGACAAAAATTTGTCATTTTTACACTAGATTAACGTTGAAAATGTACATAATTAGTATATTAAACGTTGTTATATTAGAGTCTAGCGGCTATGGTCACTTACCAAATCTGCATTAAAATTGGAATATATCTTAGTATTGTAAAACTCCTTAACTCAGTCATGTCTGTACGTGTATTATATGAAACAACTCGTCATCCAACAGTATTAAGAAAGTTAATATGCTTCAAAACAAATTATTACGAACAGCTGTGAACGCGGAACGGTATGTTACGAACTAACTAATTATACCACAAACTTGAACTGTTGAAGATGTTGGAATATATCAAGAAGTTATCAATAAATTTTCATAAAAATATAGAACAGCTTTCAACACGACATCCTACCACCTAAGATGCAAAAACGCCATGGTCAGAAAATTGCATGCAGAGTACCTATTGTAGGCTAAATGTGTGACCATATTTAGGCAACAGTTATAATTTACCGCAGTCTTTATAACAGTTTATGATTGTTAAATCACATTATTAAATAAAATAACTGAAGAAGATACTATTTCGTGTCTAAATTGATAGAAAATATAAAGATAACACTGTAGAATGTTAAATAGGGGTCATTAAAGAATATATCAAATCTAATTCAAAATGAAATTTTAAAGTTTGAAAAGAAAACCATTTCCACCAACTTTGCGTTAACCTCTTCCTAATTTTATAAATCTATAAAGAACTGTGCAAAAAAGAGAGAAGAATAAGGAAAAGGAAGTTTAAAAACCGTTTAGGTAATTCACTAGTCACCTCCGCAAACATCTAAAACTGTAAAAAGTGAAGGACATTTAACGAGAGCAATAAACAGTACAGCTACTGAACATGAAGTGAATGAAGTTTGTAAGCATATATACGTATAAACTATTGCTAAATTAGACTAAACGCTTCGATAACAACTTTACCTAATAATAACCTTGGAAATATAGAACAATAATATTTATCGGGACTAATAGCTTTTGACCTTCGAATTGAAAGTGAAATATGTTCTGCAAACGTCACTATTTATAAACAAAGTATGATTTAAATATATATTGTTTATAAATAGTAACAAAATATTTTAATTTAAGAAGGAACATAAATTTTCGCAACTATTCTTTCTTCAATTGTTAGATTCTACCTAACACTTGAAATGTCTTTCAATTACTCCTATTCGCAAAAAAATATATAAAGTTATTTTGTATTTAGTGACTTTATTTTAATAAAAATACGTAAGACAGTATTATTTTTTTAACTCCTAGAGTTAGGCAATTTGTCTATAAAGGCAATAACGTTTTGTTTGATATAGCATAAGTGACATGTACGTACATATGTACAATGTGTTTCAGTAAACCCACTATCCTATTACAATCAACCCCGTATAACATGCTTCCTACGTTTTTAAGAAATAAAAAGAACATTATATTCTTATAGTCAGGAGAACAATCACTAAATACACATGTGTACACTAGTGTGTATTTGGTAGTTTTGCAATATTATTCTGCGCGGGTTTTGCCGCGAATCCGGGTGCGACATTGTTATTAACTATCTGCTGATGATGACAGCAAAGTTGTCGAAATACGTATGTATAATATGAACATTGATGTGGTAAGAAGTTCTAATTACCTTTTTTTTTTGATTAGTTCAAATAAATGGTAAGTTAGAATTTATAAAACGTTGTGAAACAAACTTTTAAGCAATGTTTTCAGTTTGACCACAAAGTGGATAATTCACAACTAAATTTATTTATTTTATCTGACAATGGTCGTTTTCAATTTTTTCGCGTTCCGTTTTCTACCCACACATATCTTATGAATCGCCGTGCAATATGGCCTCTCTAGTAAGTAGTAGACCAATAATCTTTGTTTTATTTTTTAATTTATTTAAATTTTAAAATAAATTTTGCATTTAATAAAATTTATTTAGCGGTTTGTTTTGTCATCAACAATGTCGTGTGTTTGTTTAAACAAAGCTTTAGGCATTTTATAAAAATAATAAATATGTTCAAATAAAATATAAGCAAAATTACGCAAATTAAACATTTAAAAATAAAGAATGTACATTAGCGACACTCAAATATCGTACATTTAAAAAAGGAAAAACATTTAAACTAATTTATGTCAAAACTTAAAATTTTTGTTGCATTATTATTTATAGATATTTATAAAGTATAATAATAAAAATTAGAGTATTTCTAACGTTAAATAAACAAAGATATATTAAACATTCCGCTCTTGAAGAAACACCTTTTTGCGCGAAGAACAGCCCGTACAATTCGAGGCATCCATTTCACGAGTTTTCCAAGGACTCTATGCGGTATACTATTCCATTCTTCTTGTTGCATAAGTTATTTGTTGAGGTTGGACACACTTTCCGAACCCTCCTGTCCAATTTATCACATAACATTTTATGGGGTTTTATGGGGCTTTGTGGTGGCCATGCCATTATTTGTAGGGTATTATTGTCTTGTTCGCTACTTAAGAAATTCTTACATATTTCTGTTGGGTGTTTAGGGTCGCTGTCCTGCATAAACAAAAAATTTTCGCAGATTGAACGTAGCCCCGATGCTATTGCATTTTCTTGCAATATTTCTAAATAACCCTCCTTTCACAAAATACCCTGAATTCGCTTCAGGTCCTCTGTGCGGGCGTAGCAAACACAACCCCAAACAAGCACAGAACTTGTTCCCTGTTTCACGGTTAGCACTATGCAGTCCTGCAACATTCTTCGACCGCTCGCTCTTCCTACAAAAACACGCCTTGATTATCCAAACACTTCAAACTTTGATTCATTAGTCCATAAGACCCTCTTTCAGTAATCCTGTGTCCAATCTCTGTGTGTTTCTGCCCATTGTTGTCGTTTTTGCCTAATCCCCCATCGAAGTAAGAGTTTTGTTACAGAAATGCGGCTATGAAGATTTGCAGCTTTTAATTTCTTTTCACCATAGTAACAGAAATTTTTCTTGCGCGGTCGCGAGCCATTTCTGCGGCGATTTCGGGTTATTCGCTTGCGGCTTGAACGTACCGGATCACTTAAATTGCCCGTGCGTTGATATCGCTGAATAATATCACTAATAGTCGATTTATTAACATATGTCTTTTTGGAAATTTGACGCATTGAATAACGAAAGTTTTTCGCTTGCTATATTATCTCGTATTTATGGCGGTACGGATTATTCCAGGAATTACCTCAGTGAGTCATAAAATATAATAGTTATTTGTAGGTGCTCTAGTAGATATATTTCCCTGCAATTGATTATAAATCTTGTAAAGAACATAATGTAAATATATTATTTATATTTAAACGCAATTATATTGTTTTTTAGAAGAGTTTATTAAATTCCACTGGCTGTCCGAACTAATATGGACGGTAATGTAATTAAATTTTTATAAAATAATTTCCTCTATAATCATAACAAAATGTCATAGAAACAACATTGATGGTGTGAATTTAACTGCTAAGTAAATTTTACTATAAAATAAGAAGTGTTCATATTCTTTTGAGCGGGAGTGTAGATTAATTCGGTATCATTCCCCGATCGACTGTGATGAAAAACGACACCGAAATTTTTCCAAAGAGATAATTTAAAATGTATAATGTGAACATAATTGAAACTCTTTAAATAGTAGTAGGCATTGTCTAGTAGGCATGAAACAGTTTCATTCACCGGAGAACTACGATTAAATCACCCTTCCATTAGATCCTGTATTGTATTTCATTTTGTAAATAGATTAACCCTTTATCATTCTCTAATCGATTGGATGCATAGATGATTCATGACACCCCATCAAACAGATATAACGCAAATGTATTCCCGATGATACAAGACAAGTGCCGAAGATATTCACGAGAAATGTATCAAAAACAGAAATCAATGCGATGCAGATAAGGGAAACTCCGTTAAGAAATTGAAAATATGTAAATGAAAAGCTTCGGTAATAACTCTCGATCCTGTTTATACATTTGTTTGGAATACATAAAATATTTGGATCTACATTTATAGATTATTGACCTTCTATAAATAGAAAAAAAATCCCTAACCAATACGATTAGAGTAGCAAGAACTCTAATAATCAAAACTGTAATTTCAATAAAATCAAAAACTTCTCTTATTTTTCTTGTGGTATCTGATATATACAGTCATTTCCAAAGACTGTACATAAACTTAAATTCTATTTATTCATCCTAGTTATTTAAATTCCGTCGACAAGAGATGGGAGTAGACTTTAGCAGGAAGTATATAATTTGCATAAATCTATTTCCCGGCCATCTCTCTCAAATAAATATACAAGGGAAATTGTAGAGAAATTTCTTCTTTCTCCGGGAAAAATTTAATTTCCACTGTCGTATTTATAATTTTTCGTCATCGTCATCGCCTTCTTCTACTTCTTCTCACTGGTACGTCGAGGAACGAGACATTCGATGAATATTGATGCTAAGGAAACCTTATTCTTCACGAAATAATAATGTTCTCCATGTTGTGCGATTATCAAGGAGTGTTAGTCGAATATTTCTGTGGATTTGTCGCCTCTCATCTATTCAATGGAAATATTTCAGGAATATTAAAACGAAATATTTGTAATTTTATCTTTCATTCGGTTAACTTAACTTATTATAGTTATATATGTATAGTGATCGACAAAAGCTTGATTGTAGTTTAATTTTTATTGTAAAAGCTATAATAAATGTGTTTGCAAAATGTTTAATAATTAACTTAAATTACATCTTAAGTGATGGGTATGAAACAAAGCATAATATACCAACTAAACAAATAACATGTGTACTGTTGGAGAAATTAATTTAATCCGGGATACAAGTTTGAATACACTCCATTAATATGCAGTTGCCAGTCCTTTTCTATTTTATCATAAGATGCATTCTTTTCGGTAAGTAAAATCTGGTAAGATATGTTGCTAATCCTTTACCAGCCCTTCTGCGATATCTTGCTTACTTATTATTGTGTACTTCTTTATGCATCTATCCATTTTGTCCAGTCAAGTATCTTTACTTGATTGGATTTAGGTTAGATCTTTGGGATGTATTAAACAAGTGAGAAATGTTGTAAATCAACCATTTTTAAACTTATGTGGACAGTTTCGTGTTGGAAGTAAAAACCCAGTCTCTCAAAACGACATTTTGTGTTACCTTTTAAAATACTCCTGTAAACGTGTTGATCGATTGTTGCATTGATAAGTGCCAATTTACCCAATCCCGAGGCCGCCATGCAACCTCCTCGAATGACATGTTTTATGGTCTTTTGGAAGTTGTTTGACTGAAATTCCTCGTTACATTCCCGCCACATTATTTCTCGATTATTCCATTGATGAAGGTTAATTTTAGTTTCGTCCGAGCATAAGACATTGTTCCAGAATTTTCAATTGTTTCTTAAATATGTTTTCACAAATTCCAATCACTTTCGTTGGTTAATTTAGGATAGTACGGGTCTCCGTTATTCGAGAATGAAAGCCTCACTCACGGTACTATACTTATACTAACGGTTATTGAATTTAAACTTGCTAATTATTGTATGATTATTGAAGGAGTAATTTTGGGATCCTCTTTAACTTCCTGTATGATTTTGCGTTTATTTCGTGCAGCAATTTTTTGTAATTTTCCATTTATAACACAACTATCAGGTTGATGGAAAGTTAGTAATTTTTGTCTATGATGAGAGTGGCCTTGAAGAAAAATCGTTATGCATATGGCTTTCTGGATTTAAGGAGGGCCATTCACATATTTATGTTGATGGAGATATAGATACATGTATTAGGTTGTGCATAAATTTGCAATGTTTCCAGAATGAGAGTGTCTTGAAGAAAGAATTGGATTGTCTACTTAAATAATTTTTGCAAAGGCTGTTTTATATATTGACAAAAGAAATTTGAGTGTTTCCGACATATTCTTTTACGTTAAAATAATCACTATACGGGAAGCTGTTAGAGTCATTTATGCCGCTTACGGAGAAAATGTAAGTGGGAAGAGTACAGCACGGAAGTGGGTTTCTCGATTCAGAGAGAGTAATTTTAAAATAAACAATTCTCAACTTTCATGAAGACCGTAGAATTTTGATGAAAATTGTCTTCAGGCGTGGGATCAAAAGATTATTCATTCGTCGGCAAACTATCGTAAATAATGGAAGAGAATACATTTTTACTTAGTTACCTATTTTTTTGTTAAGAATCTAATCAATTTTGTGTTCAACAAAAACGCCACGAATTACACATTAACCTAATACATACAACAGTAATGTTTAAATAACGTCAATAAATTATCTGAACACTGCCCATTTCTATTATCATATCTTATTTCACCATTTGATTTGTAGTGTTCGCGCAGACGTAGAATAATTTTTCTTTCAACTACTGAAAATTCTTTTTTCCGCGCCATTACTTTGAAGAAATATTGCAATATGTAGCCATATACATAGGTGTCTATGTTAGGAAGTTAACCTCTCAACTCCGCTACATTTGCATTAGATGCTATTTCGAGACTTACTTAAAAAAACAATATGTAAACGTCTGTGCCAATTTACAAATAGTGAGCGTCTTTATATTTTTGTCAACTGGTTTCATGATATATTGCGTAGACACACAATATGCACAAAAGCATTGAAAATTTCAGAACATCTTTATTTCGCAGCTATTTATATTTTATCAGTTTGTTACATATAGACTCATATGATCGCAGTGTTTAAACGGTGTACTGAAATGCATATATAAACCAGCTCAGTCTACTCATCCATTTTATCACTGCATATAATAAATATTATAAATGGAAAAACTATAATAAATATGTGACGTTATACTATAATCCTAAAACAATACTTTGCAATAATATTTCGCATTAGTAGTCAGTCCTAGGATATTTCTACATCCACAGAATATGTATTATTTTTTTAATGCTGCCAAACATTATGCATGTACATATTTTAACAAAAATAACTAGTTACCGATATAACAGAAATACGTTTCTTTGCTATATCCATACAATAGAAATGACGCCTCAGACACACTATTCATCAAATTGCAAATATTACCAAATGTAAAAAATCTATTTTCTTTATTTAAAAATTAAATATTTATGATGTGCGTCCTTGAAAACGTTCATCAAAATTTGTTGCTGCAGTTGATTGTAAACATTCAATTGCCATTTCGTTGTTCTTGAATACTTGGCAAGTTTGATAATAGTTGTATTTTTTGAGCAAGTCTTTTATAAATAGGTAGATAGATGTAAGATTAGAAGAACATGAAATGTTTCTGGAAAAATCATCTTAAAGAATGTTTAAATTAGAGTCACACAATCTCTACTCATTTGATGAGTTGCTCCGTCTTGTCGAAAGTATTGATGACATGATTTTCGCAGTTAATAGCAATTAAATATTCACGTTCGTCCTTAATGGAATATAAAACCTATGTTACATGTTCATGTGCTAACATGTCAACTAGGGTAAATTTCATAGAAAATAACACAGAATGTAATTTAGAATGCTCGAACTCACTGTCAGAGGAGAGAGATTATTAGATACAGTACAACATAAACTAAGCAGCGTCTAATACATTAGAGATATGCACTCAGAGCTAGTGTAGATGTTATAATCTGTTAAAGATGATCTTAATCCCTTACACTAAACAGGACACAGTACGCACTGGTAATCTCTACCTCTTTAAAGTAAATAAATATACTATTTACTAGACTAATTACTGAAAATGGATCAAAGAAAAAAATCTCTTCAGGTTGGACACAAGCAAACTTACAACAAAGTCACTAAGTAGGGTCAGCAAGCCTGTTAAGATGATAGTGGTTAGTAGGACAAGCATATGGACAACATTTAGATTCTGCCAAGTAAAAAGGGAAGTCGCGATCTATACTATGCTAATGTGGTGGTTCAATATAAACACGGTTTTCAAAATGGAATATGAATATCTTGTAGTGAAACTGCATCTAGAAAAACCACCTTCAAAGTTACTAAGTCTAATTAGCCGAATGAGCAAAATAATTTACTCTAAGGAGACACAAGGGTCAATAGATCTAGAAAGATTACACTGGCAGCAGAATAAAGTATCAAAGTACTTGAAAACACTTTCAAAGATGTAACGGATATGAGAGTGTCAAAATTCAGGCAACAGGAATTTCAACTTGGGCTATAATACAATAAGCTGTTAGGGTTAAGCAGATTAAGATTAAGTAGAAGTAGATCAAGCACAATAAAAGATGGCAAATAGGTAGAATTATAAAATGCAAAGATGGGTACTATATTGTAAACATAAAAAAAGCAACCACCTAAAAGGAAGATGTACTGGAGCACAAAATGAATATTGAATCGAGTAGCTTTAAACAGAAAAAAAGTGGAACGGGTTACGGGAGACCTTTACTAGAGCTGGTGCGGATAACACAATTAGTTAATAATAATTTCTTTCGTAGGCATTATACACAGATAGTGTCTGATCTTTCAAAGGAATGTAAATATTTATTTGCAAATTATTGTAAAAGTTTAAATAAATGTTACTATCATTTTAAAATCATACGTTTCTCATATATTATGCACAACATTCGTTTACTATATGCATACTACTCTTACTTTCAAATCTTTACTATTTAGTTACTGGTTAGCTTGCATACAATATTCGTTGCCATCAATAATTCAAACAAGTTGACGGGTGTATGCTTCATTGATACTCTCTTTTAAGGAAGTCCGAAGAAGTGCTTTCCTGGGAGACTTACTTGGTATGGTGCTCGACTACCCAATCAGTAATTTGCATTGATAATGAAATATTCTATCCATGCAAGAATATTTATCATAAATTGCTAAATTTACATCGATTGTTTGGCGCCGTTTTCTCAACATTTTTTTATTACAAGCGTTGTCGATGTTTACGTCCACTACGAACCTTATTCAATATAACATGCTAACAGTAATGTAGCAATACATCATTAACCTAAAAAATATGTTCCTTAATCTATTCGTATAATGAATAACATATAATTTATGACCACTTAAATTTTATTTTTAATTTGACGCTGATTCTATTGATTGGCTTTATATTCATATTGTCACTATTTTATAATTGATCTCAAGTACTTAATTAAATTAAGTTCTTTTTTAATGCTTAAACTTGGATGTATCAGTCTTCGAAAATATTTTTTTAAATTCTTCATTAAAAGACAAGTTCATATAACAAGTGTGTATAAAGCACCATATTATTAGCTGTTTTCACCAGCGCAGAAATTTTTAATTAATTTTTGTGATTTTAATTAACGATGGCATAGCAGAAAATAATAATTTTCATTAACTTCCCATCGTAAAGAACTTAACTATATATTTATATTTAATTATTAACATCATACTAGATTATTAGTTGTTAGTAGTTGTGACAGAATTTGTTTATATTTAAGATGTCATTGTTTGATGAACATTTTAGGTTTGTCAGTTACTTATTAAAATGTTGGCCAAGATATTTCGAAGTTTATAATTTACAATAGGTGGTAAATTATTTAAATATGATATATTCATAATTCACAGATAAATAATTAATTAATAAATATAATCGCAAGAACACTTTTATGCTTAAACTGTATTTAAAAATTTCATATTATTTGCGTTTATAGATTTTAAAATCTTTTTCTTTTACAATATTAGATATTATAAAAATATGCTCTTTTCGAAATATAAAATATATTTTTCTAACTTTATCCCAGACAAAACGAAATGCTCAATCAAAAAAGAAAGTGCAAATGTGCTAACATCGCATGCACAACCATTTCGGGGGCAACGGCATCCCTTTTTTTACTTTGATTTGTACAAATGGTCCTAATTCAGAGAGAGAACCTTCTTCACGTGTCGTATGCCGGTTGCAGCTTGCCTCGGGCTCGGGATACGCCCCGGGTTTCCTTGTAATTTACAACCTTCCGTTTCTCCTCGTGCATCCCTTTAAAATGTTTTGAAAATAACGAGACTTCTAAACTGCAACACTATCAAAAAAGAAAAAATATAAATATGTTTGTATTGTTAGTCCAACGTATTTAATTTAAAACAAAGATACATCTGCACTTTTTCGTAAAATTGTTACTTTTTAAGAATTATCTACTAAAAAGCAAAATATTGTAGTTTCTTATTTATTAATGTAATAAATGTATTCACGAAATTATAGTTTGATATACTTTTATTTCGGCTTAGCTTCTTTCGTATTGCGTACATTATATTACATATATATATATATATATATATATATATATATATATATATATATAGAGGGCGATATAGTGATCAGCTGTTACATTCATTATTAATGCAAGTGAGTAGAAAATGATACATGAATCAGAGTCGACAGCAGTAGCTTGATACATATTTGAGAGAAGTAAAGAAGAAAGATATTGGCCACCCTGCGCGCTCGTTTTCGGTGGTATATTTAACGCCATAAAGAATCTCCCAGGGCGATGGTATTGTTCAACGTTTAAACGTTGAGGTGTTATTTATTACCACTGAAAATGTTAATTTCTTTTTATGATAATATCCTGTGTACTTGCATATTTATTTTGTGTGTAATTTTATACTAGTTTCTCTCTTAAGAAATGATTGATATTAAATTTATGCAAAATATTGATAAATATTAATTAACAATTATTAATTTCTTGCTTTTGTATTACAATAACTAAACATGAATTAAAATACTTATTTTCCTATTTTCCGCTACAGACACAAGTCTAATTTTATTACTTGCATATATATTCTGCATATATTTCTTCTTTTCTGCATCTATTTCTTCTACTAATGTAATTATTAATTCATTCCTACATTTATATACATACAAGGGTGGTCTGAAAGGTTTCCGACCTATCAAAGATACAAGATATATTTATTTTTCTACATAGTCTCCTTGTAACTCTACACACTTCTCGTAGCGATGCCCCATTTCTTTAACATGTCCAAACAGTCTCGACGTTTTTCTCTGCAAAATAATTGTTCACGAAGGTGACTGCCTCCTCATTTGACGACAATCTCTGTCCTCCGAGCGCAATTTTTAGATGAGGGAACAAAAAGAATTCCCTTGGGGCTAGATCTGGTGAATAAAGCGGATGGTCAAGCAGTTCAAACCGTAATTCGTGGATTTCGTTGTCTTGGCGAAACAGGATTTTCTTTTTCTGCAAATGTTGCCGTTTTCCCACAATTTCTGCCTTCACCTTGTCAAGTAATGATGCGTAGTATGCTTCTGTAATAGTTTTTCCTTTTTGAAGATAATCGATGAAGATAATTCCGTGACTGTCCCATAAAACAGTCGCCATCACTTTCCCAGCCGAAAAAACAGTTTTAGCTTTTTTGGTCCCGGTTCCCCCTTTGCAGTCCACTGTTTGGACTGTATTCTTATTTCAGGCATATAATGGTGTATCCAAGTTTCATCTACAGTAATTAATCGACGCCAAAACTCGGATTTATTGCGCCTAAACTGCGTAATAAATCCAAATTGGAAATGTTCATTCGAACACGTTTTTCGTCTAATGTTAGCAAACGCGGCACCCAACACGCGTTCTTTGGACATATTCATAGCCCTTGCTGTCTCTCTCACTTTCATTCCATGGACGTCTAACAGCAATTGGTGAACTTTAGCGATGTTATCGTCAGCAGTTTTTAGACCTCCCGAAAGTTCATCGTTTTCCAAGGTCTTACGGCCAAGTTTAAATTCAGCTGCCTAGAATTTCACTGTGGTAAATTTGAATTTCGTAGGCGTATTGCCTTTCAAAAACATACTCGACACTCATATCGACTGACTCAAACGAGTGTCAAATAACGACTGCGCGTCCAAAATGGCTGAAACTTTAGTGAGTACCTGATAATAGATACACAACTACATTCCCTAGTTTTTATTGATGCGTGCCGCCACCTTCACGTTGTGGTCGGAAACTTTTCGGACCACCCTCGTATTTTAATACGAGTACATATTTTAATACAAATACTTTTGACAAGACAATGTTATTATACAGTAGTAATGCAAGAAAATAATCAATATTGTGTAAATATACGCTAAACATATTATTTCGGATTAAATAAATTGGTTTCAAATTAAGGCTTTCTCTTTTTTTAGTTTGAGTTTGAAAACACTATTAACTTGATACATTTACTTGAGCCAAGGCTGCTTGTACATTACAAGTCAAATAAACATGCATTTTTAAATTCTAATCGAATACTTATTTTAAGAATGTGCATTTCTCTACTGATAATAATATATTGACTTCAATTTGTAGCAAAATCCTTTTAAACATTTTGCCGCGAAATGTAAATATTGTATTTGCTGCTGATAAAATATTTTTATTTTTAGAATAGAACTTACCTTGTTGTCTTTTCTCTAGCTTATGTTGTACAGAGTTTCTTGAAAGCTATTTGATAAGCGTTGTAATAATTAAAATGCTAAATCGTGAATAAAAAAACTAAAGAAAGGAACGGCTATAAAAGTAAAGATACATACAGGCCATAAGTGAGGGATCAGTAGATGAAATTTAAAAAAAGCATGCACGCTTAGTGAAACAAAACGTATATTTCTACAAAACTATATCTACGAGACAAATGAACAGTTTTCCTTATAAAATAAAATAATTTCAACATATTCTGTAGAATTTCTTATCATATTCGACTTTCGTCGAAGTATCCACCTCTGCGCTTAATGATTTCTTTACTAATATTAGGCAACCGCGATACAAGTTTCTGGAGCGTATCCATTGGTAAATTTTTCCACACCCTTGTAAGTTGCTCCCAAAGCTGTTTCTGCGATTGTGGACAGCTTTCTCTCACGTTTATATCTAATTCATCCCACAGTAATTCGATAGGGTTGAGATCGGGTGATTGTGGTGGCCAAATCATACTTATCAGCACCCCTTCCCCCTCTTTTTGATTCACATAGTTTTTGCAAAGTTGGGAAGTGTGTTTGGGATCATTATCTTGTTGTAGGTGAAAACCTTCACCAAGTAACCTTAATCCAGACGGAATTGCATGTTCCTCCAAAATCTTCAGGTACCCCTCTTTTTTTAAAATGCCTTCAATGCGGTACAAATCTCCGACACCATCAAAGGAAAAGGATCCCCAAACAAGCACAGAACCTCCCCCGTGTTTAACGGTTGGCACTACACATTCGGGTAACATCCTTTCACCCACTTGTCTTCGAACGAAAACTCGTCGATTACTACCAAACACTTGGAACTTTGACTCATCTGTCCATAACACCTGCTTCCACATTTCCATGTCCCAGTGTTGATGGTCCTGAGCCCGTTGTAACCGTTTTTGACGATTTCGTGGATTCAATAACGGTTTTCGAGCTGCAATACGCCCATGTGGTCCTACCCTTGTCAAACGTCGTTTTACAGTAGTCAATGACACCGGCTTTCGACGGCGCGTATTTCGTTTTGATAGTATTTTTAGGCGCAAAGCCTCTTGTCTGGTAGTTACCCTTGGCCTTCCTCAACGTTTCATTGGTTGTAATGATCCACTTTGTGAATATCGTTTCACTGTTTCTTGCACCGCGTGATAAGATAAATTTAACTTTTGGGCTATTTGCTGCAGTGAAAATTTTTCACCATGTAGCGTTATTATAGAACTACGAGTTTCTGCGTTAAGTTCCTTTCTTTTCGGCATTTTTATAAGTTACTTTTACGTCTGTTCTCAAATACTCGTATTGCAACTTACTCGGACAAATGCTGCACAAAAACTAATTTTTAAATTGCTAAATAATTTCCTATGAATTTCTAATACCATTATAATAATATTTCGCTGTAAACCCTATTAAATTTATTGGGGTATATAAAATATTTCTATTAAATAGACGCCATAAAACTATTAAAAGGATTTACAATATTTTTCAGAAACAAATATATTTATCTAATTTATAATAATAATCCGAATAATCCTTCTCAGAATTACATTTACAACTGTTATTTCAATTATTCTCACCAAAACAGGTGAAGGTCTAAGGGATATGTCTAAAATACAAGTGTTGTAGTGTACATATTTATTGCATAATCGCGAACTTTAAACAATTGCCTGAAACTTCCAATCCATTTACAGACTATGACAAAGAAGCAATTTTTGTAATTCCTTGTTTATACGTACATATGTATGTATGTGTGTACATTGTTTAAGCCAATTAACGAATATTTAATAAAAATGACAATAAATTAAAAAATTAATTTAATACTTTTTGACTTTAGTCACGTGTATTTATATTTATAAAATATGTACCTAAACATATTCTATTTTAATTTGTTTGGGCAAATTTTGGTCTCTTTGCGAGAACATAAAATATTATATTTTCAGAAATATTGAATTTAGCTTTATTGCAATATTTCTTATAAAAAAAGGAGATTAATAACATTATTAGTCTCTCCATGAACATCTTGAAATGTTTGACATCTCAATGATATGAACAGGATTAGGAAGTCGAATATTTCTTGGGGAATTCTAAATCTCTCTATTAGCAACTCGAAATACCTGAAGCGTTTTAGCGGTATATTTCGTGCAGCAACACTTCCCACAACATCCCAAGCGTATTCTATTGGAATATTGTCTGGAGAATTGGTTGGCCATTCCATTCTCTCTATACGAACTTCGTCAATTCAATTGTTTACGATGTTTGCTCGATGGAGAGGAGAAAATATCGATCCATGGATTATCCATAAAAATGAATTCCTTTCCATTGCCTCTGCATAGAAGAAAACAGTGAGTCTCAGAATTTCATTCAAGATATTTATAGTCAGTGACTGAATAATACTTGCTTCCACTCATTTTTACCCCAATTGATACGATCATTTGCCTACATCCTACGGGCTTCTTTATGCCATGCAGTAAAAGGAATGCAAATCAACGTTCTTTGGGTATGCAAACGATTTTGCGTTGATAGTAGCCTTCCATTGGCAACAATTCATCTGGAATGCGTGGTGTATAGGTTAAATTAAGAGCAGGATTGAATAATTTTTCTCCTTAAAGTTTATTTGTAATTTACATTTTAGAATATACTCATATTGCTACACTTCGACTGGCAAGAGGTCTACAAATAGCCGCAGCAATACAAGAATAGTTTAACGGGTGGTGAAACTAGAATAAAACCTTATAATTACGGCAACGATTCTTTTATTTTACGTAATTCATCCAGTTTTCGCGAACAATGCCATTGGTGTATGATGGCGCATTGTCATGCTAGAATAGTACTTACTTTGGAGCCCTCGCGGGTCTTTTTAGGTAATAGCAACTTTTACATTACTTAGCCCTTTGTCAGATAATCGATAAGATGTATCTTCTTTAAATCTAAAAATACCGTAGCCATTACCCTTCCAACCGAAAAGAACATCTTGTCCTTTTTTAGCGGAAAACTGCCACGATGCCTCCCCTATTGAGATTGCCGTTTCTGGGACATAGTAATAGAGACAAGTTTCATTGACAGTGAAAACGCGACGTAAAATACCTACTGGTTTGATATTAAAGAGCTACAAATTGTCTGCAGGCAGTAAACACAGCACCCATCTGGCAGTGAACAGACACGCATAATTCAACGGCAAAATGTGGTGTACACGTAGATATGCCCATAGCCTTGGCATTCTTCGGTCACGTAACACAACATCACGAACTGTTCCAACCACTTCTAGAAAGATAACACGTTGTAGTATTCCAAGACGTTCTTCATCATCGAGACTCATGTCGCCACGTCTAAAACGAGCAACTCAGCGGTAATTCGTGCTCTTTGAAGGAGTTTTGTTGTGCAATTCTTGGTGTATCTACCAAAATCTCAGTAGCGTTCATCTTCTTAAAAAATAAGTATTGAGTTGCACAGTATTGAAAATTTAAGTAGCCTATTATTAACGCATGATTACTGGAAAATAATACCAATTCTATTCACAAACACTGATAGGCGAGTTTCTTGGTAATACGTATATAAATTTAATAAAAATTGATGTTGGGATTATTCATCGTTCTTCAAGTGTTTCAGTATCTCTATTTTGAAAATACTAACTTACATAATTAGGTTATGTTTAGAACTGTCGAAATATTCACATTGTTGTTCGCAATTGTTAATTTTGTGTTGACGATTAAGATTTTATCATAACGTAGACTACCAGTAATATTTTGAAAGTCCATTGCAATCCAAGTTACAATAATCACGTAAACTCTGTTTTCGCTTTCGAAAACGAGAGGGCTATTAATTGTGATGCAAGACACACACATGCAGCTGTCCCCTAACAACCACGTACCTTCGAATTGAATTAGACCAATGACAGTATTTAGTCGCAAATATAATCGGCCATTTTATGTATATAGATTACATAATGCGGTATATGCAACAACTTCTTTTTCTCATTACATATTACGATTAATTCTTGATATTTTTAACATTCAAACGCAGAAAAACAAATTAAAACTATTTGTTTTTTAAATCTGTTTAAAAAGAGGAAAACGAGAATAAAATATATCTTTTTACAGTAAATTACTTTAACAATAAAACTAGAATTTTTTACCGTTAAGGAAAACGTTAGTATTATACCATTGTTCGATTTTAGTCCTTACTTGAATATTTATTGAACTTCTCAGAACCGTAAAAATACTAATAAAATGCGAGTATAAGTTGTGTAGTAACAGTTGCAATATAAAAATTCCAGCAATCGTAGCGACAAGTATAACTCAAGTTTCCCGAACTTAACAAAACTGGTTTCCTACTCATTGTACAACTTTAGTATCAATAACAAATAAAAAGACACTTAAGACTATCACATTATTTACTATGTTGATACTGCATTACTGTATTTCTTGCATAATTTGAAGTCAAAAACCTTATTGCAAGAAGTCTGTTGTAACATTTTGCACTTACGAAGATTCAAAACGTTTTATTTTGTTATAAGTTTCGAAAAAAAGTTATATACAAGCTTAGTACATACGTTTCGAGGATGACACAGAACTGCAAGCAGACAGGAATGAGTGACTGAAGGCTCAGAAGGCAAAAACACTATGACAATGGAACTAACAAGATTGTGCACCGTTATGATATGTACTTCAATTGGAAAGGCGACTATGTTTAATTAAAAATAATTTAATATTGTGGCTTTCAAATTTAAATAAGAAAGAATGCCTTTTTCGCTTGGGTTTCTCTTTATTTTAAAATGTAAATCTTTCTGGATAGCTCTCGTATATTAATTCAGGACATGACATTACGATGTAACACCTGTTTAGAAATTTACAATCTTACAAAAAGGTGATTCAATTGTCTTCGAGATCTCCTAGATCCTCAGACAGCTTCATTAAAAATTATCTTCATTAGTTCCTGACAGGGAATTTTAAAAAAATACAATAAACGTAACGCTACAATTAATCCCAGATGAGCTGTTGTAAAAATAACAATAACCAAATAAAACAGTAAAATGTTGAAATGGACATTATTTTTAAAGTTGCTGTATGTATAATCTGCAAAAGTCGGCGATTACTTGAAAGAAAAGGATTATGAGGGTGAAAGTGTCTTAGTCAGGTAAAAAGGTCCTAATTTCAATGCACAAAATAAATTTTAGTCTTCTTTCGTTTGTGGGAAAGATAAGATCTATTGCAACAATGGATAAAGCGTATTTAAAAATACATGGAATATTCTTTTTATCATTTTTCAAAACCAAAAGTCAAAGGATGGGTACTGTAAGGTACAGGGTTTGTGTAAGTCGATTTATTGCCATAAACTTACTGAAATTATTGCTAGTATACGAGGTCAATGTATATATATATATATATATATATATATATATTATAAAGAGTTCTTAATCTATTTAAACACAAATACAAACCCCTATCATTGTTAAGACGAGCAATATTTGTTCTGCCAAAAATAAACGTAATAATACATTAGCGACACTTACACAACTGCTACCATTATTATCTGATCAGCATGGAGCAAAATATATACAAAAACAATATAGGCTATTAAATATTTCGACAAAATACCTTTTTATTCTTGGACAACCAGGAGGAAAGTCCAGTTTTTATCGAAATTTCGTGTACAGTAATTTAAAGGGCAGTGGTGTTTAATATGAACGGTTTCGACGTATTGTCGGAACTATGAAATTATACTTGGTTCTAAGAAGGTTTAGAAAAAATCAAGAGATTGCTAGTACAAGAAAATAATAAACCAATTTTCAATGACGTGGTAAAACAAAAGCGATGTTACAACAATATATAATTGGCCTCCCCAAAGTTAAGATTCTGTTTTTCATAGTTTAACAATTACATAAGTTGTAAGAGGAGCAAAATATACAGGTGCGGGCTAAAGTCAGTGAAGAACTTTGCAGCTTAAACTTGCTTTTATCTCTCATTATAATTCCTGCTATCTCATATGTTTTGAACAGCGATTATCCAGAGTCCAAATGTCTTGAGAAAATTCGGAAATTTAAAATTCTTTAAAATTACCATCAACAGCAGCTGTAAGATCGTCGTCTGTCGAAAATCTTTGACTTGCAAGATTTTTTATTTGTTTAGGTATAGGAAAAGACCCGACGGTGCTAAATTCGGTGTATTAGGTGATTGCGGCAACAAATTGAAGCCTAATTCGTTAATTTTGCCATAGCAGCAACACCGGTGGAGGGGTCGTGCATTGTTTTGGTGGAAAATGATTTTTTTTCTTGGCTTGACCAGGACGCTTTTATTAATTTTCTTGCTTTAATTTGTCAAAAAAAAAACTCGCGCAATATGCATTTGGAATAATGCAGCGTTTTGGAAGTTAGTCAACAAAAGGAATAGCTTGCTATCGTCTTCTTTAGGGAAGGAGAACCAGTATGTTGTTACTGCTTAGGTTTTTGCCTTGTGTCAGGCGCAAACCGAACCCAAGAGTCATCTGCAGCGATAAGTCGGCGCATAAGGACTACATTGTTTTTCCGAAAATTTCGATCAACATTAAGTAGTCGTAGAACCCACCTCTCCGATAGCTTCTCTATCGTCGACTCTTCATTCAAAATGTATGTTGCGCGTTCTTTGGAGATATTTACAGCTTCCGTTTTCTTAGACATTTTCAAATAACGATCATTTTACATCATAGCATTCACTTTGTTGACAGTTTCTTTTATAGTGATAGATTTTGAAAATCCAGTCGGCGGGGGGGGGGTACACCTTCAACAGTTGTACGATCGCATTTAAACTCATGATCGTTTATCATTAGTAGAAAATGGAGTAGTTGATTTCTTCACACAATCCTTCATCTCGTTGTGATAAGTACTTAATGACAGCAGGAACTTTAGCAGGCCTACCTACCGCTATTTATGAATTATGTGGAGAATTTCGTAGCAAGCATAATAAACTTATACGCAATAATGGTGGTCGACGCTTTATTAGGTCTAGTGCGCATTGCTTCGAGTTTTAAGTTTTTCTTAATGAAGTCAATATATATATTATTTTGTTTTCCTGTAATATCGCCATCTCTTAATTTTTGAAGACACTATGCCAGGTGTACCGGAAAGTCATTACTAGTTTTGTCGTAAAAATCTACATAATTTTCAAGAAAATGGAAAAACATATTTATTTAAAGTATTGGCCATTTAATTCTACATATCTTGCCTATCTTTTAGGCATTTTATGGATGCCATCCCAAAAGAACTGTTTGTCTTTTGAGCAAAACCATTTATCGAGCCATTTTCAAACTTCTTCGAAATTGGCGAAGTGCTGCTCTGTAACTGAGTATCTCATTGATATGAAAACGTAATAGTCGGACGAAGCAAGATCTGAAGAGTACGTCGGATGCGATATTACGTCCCATCCAAATGCTTTCAATGCTTCCTTGATCGGTTTTCCTGTATGACACGGCAGATTACCATGCTGTAAAATCACTTTACCGTATCTTCGAACCCATTCTTGACGTTTTCCTATCAATGTATGGTTCAAATTGATAATTTGTTGTCGGTAGCGATCAGTATGAACTGTTTCGCTTTGTTTCACACAATTCTTAATACAACACGCCACTCTGGTCCAACAAATACAGGGCCTTGCCTTGCGATGAAAACGATTTGGCCTTGAAGTCGATGGGCCGGCTTCGCCAAGTGCTACCCATGGACCCCTAAGCGCATTTTCGAAATAAATCCATTTTTCATCACCCATCACTATTCGATGCAGAAATGACTTTCGATCATACCTTTGAAACAGCATTTCACAGACGATTTTTCTATTTTTCATTGTCTGTCCTTCAATTGGTGTGGCACCCATGTTCCCCTGATTTGGATGTTTCTCATTGCTCGTAATCGGTCACTAATCGCTTCTTGGGCCACTCTTCTGTCAATTATTTTTGTTTGGGTTGAGTCTTCATCCCATAACTCCTGCAGTTTCTCATCTTCAAACTTTTTCAGTCTACCATGACGTTATTTGCCTTTCACATCGAAATAACCACTTTTGAATTGTCAAAACCACGCCTCACATGATTTTATAGTTAGAACATGCTCACCGTAAGTTTCTACCACCAAACGATTACTTTAAGCGGCTTTGTCTTTTAATTAAATAAGAAAAGTAATGCGTGCCGCAAATTCACTTTTTCAGGCATGAAACTCGACTTTTTCAAAGAGGTATAAATCTATGACAGTGTTACATACGCAAAATATAACATGTACGGCTTTGAAGCTTGATGTTAATAAAATAAAATGACATGTGTCAAATCACAACATTGCATACTTAATACTAGCGACATCTGTTAGTAAAACCGGTAATAACTTTTCGGTACGCCTGGTGTGTACAATGAAATATAAAAACAGAATCTAATTATTTTTTTATTCTTTTCTTCTGTATAATAAGCAAATATTATTCAGAAAGGCATAATTCCGAAATTTAACATTTTTACAAATATGTATATTAACACATTGTATATGTGCAAACTTTATAACGTACATATAGAACCCAACATAACAAAAGGGCGCTAAATTGAATGATATTCTCATTTAGGAAAGGAAAAGGATAACGTGTTCATGTGTGTTACGAAACTGCAAGATCAATTTTCCTTCGTAAAACAGCTATACAAATACCCCAGTGCCGTTAGTATACATGTAAATAGACGTACGTATATTCAGAGTGTATGTGCGTATGTGCAAAATGTCAGAATGATGAATGGAGGCTCTAAGGGAATGGGAAAATTTTTGAGATCACGTTATTTTATCCCGACTCTTGTATGTTATACACGCTTTTACTTCACGAAAGACACGCGTATTTTGTTAAGCATTCTCTTATGTATGCAGTACACGTATAAGTAAATTCTAAACCGAATATTATGCGAAATACATTTAGGAAATTAACGTAACGCACGAAATCAGTTTGCGTTCTATTATTTTGAATTCCTGAATAAGATGTAAATTTAGAGGATGTAATTAAATTAATACGCTAACTGTAGATATACATTTTAACTAATGCAACAACAATATAGTATAATAGACATTTTTAGATAAACTGGCAGTCATTTAAATAGGATAAGCATATGACAAATGAAATGAAAATCTCATGTACAACAACTGTGGTTAACGTATTAACTTGTACTGTGTACTTCCACTAACTGCACGCTTGCAGTAATAGACACTACCGCTCACGGAAGTATGGATAGAAACTATACCAAGCAACAACAAGAAAAAAAAATAAAAAATATCAACGAAATTGAAGAAAAATTAATTTTTATTGATTCTTTATATAATAAAAATTAAAATTACAAATAATATAATAATAAATTTCTAGACTTTAGTCCCTTCTTGATGACCGTTCCACTAATCCTAATACATATATATATAACTGGAATTATCGTACAATGCTATTGAGATGCAATATCAGGCAATTATAGTTATTGTTAGATAAAATTGTTTCTATCATCTGGTAAGTAAACTTTCGCGGTCGTGGTCCATACTATGTGCTTCTGGGCTTCCGGGTTAGAACCGCGTCACTGGTATAACTGCCGACGTTTCGTACGCACTCGTATGGGATATCTTCAGAGCTCAACTACTGCTACTGTCTGTCGCACTAAAACTGGCAGTTATACCAGCGACGCGGTTCCAATCCGGAAGCCCAGAAGCAGATTGTTTCTATCATATTATTTGGAGAATATACACTAATATAATACCTATTTGAATTATAAACCTTCTTAAGAATGAGGTATTATAATAATACTATCGCTATTTATTAGCATTAATATAATTTTTATGATCGTTATATAAAATTTAATTAAGTGTCCATACTTCCATGAGCGGAAGTGTATATTGAATGAGAATAAAAGTGCAACATACATTGTATGAGAATAAAAATAATGTATTTTATTTCGTTTGCAAATATTAAAATCCAAATGAAAAAAAGATCATTGACTAAACAACTGCATTTATATATGTACGCACCACAGGGCATATAATGCATACACACATATATAGGCATTTCAATACTTTTTCCACAAACAAAATATAAAATTCACATTCATTTTTAAAGTTATTCGACGTAATGCACGTATGTAAGTTATGTTTGATGTAAATTTCATTCGTCCATCATTCCTATTTACACAGCTGTCATTTATGGTATTTGAATTTGTTATATGTGCCAACATTAGCATACCGTGACTGCATTACTGCCCGAACAAATGTCGATAATAACCTATGCAATACATCAAGTTTTAGATAAATGTACGTAACTTACATATAAATACTATTTATGACAGTACCTGCACTGATATATTGTTTTCAAGTTAATAACTCCATTATGCATGTTATTGTTTTCATTATCTCAATAAATTCATTGGCGTCGATACGTAAAACCATTTTTACGTATTATTTTTATATTTAAAATAGGTATAAAATGATTTCGAAATGGTGCCAATCAATACTGATAAAGGTTTTAGTATATATACACTACCTCTCATGGAAGTTTGGCCACTTACTAAGATTTTATAAAACCATAAACCATAAAATTGTGCCCCTGATAAATAACCATAATATTAATATAAAAGATATTCCAATAAGACATTTCATTTTCAATAGCCCGCTATTTTAACAGTTGTCATGACTCAACCTGTAACTACTTGACAGATGACAAGTAAAAACTACGCCATTAATAAAAATGGAACGATATACGCTTCAACAACGCATTGAAATTATTAAGATTCACTACAAAAATGGTGAAAATTTCGCGATCACAGTTCGCAAAACTATAGCATTTTTGGGTCGTTTGTCCATTTCTCGTTGATCTTTGGAATTGGACATTCCACAAACGACATTACACCGCATTTGGCATAATGCCTTAGGTTTTAAGGCTTTTAAAGTTCACTTAACACAACAACTCACGCCTACCGACCATCAATAACGTCGTATTTTTGCTAATTGTGTCTTTGAAGTGCATCAAACTGATCCGAAATTTCATTGAAAAATCATCTTGAGTGATGAGGCTCATCTTCACCTCGGAGGCTACGTTAACAAGCAGAATTGTCTCATTTGGGGCTCGGAAAATCCAAGAATTAAAAAGAATTGAAAAGCCTCTCCATCCTCAACGTGTGACTGTTTGGTATGGTTTTTGGTCTGGCTGGCTCATTGAACCTTACTTTTTCTAAAACGAGGCTGGAGCAACTGTTACGGCGAATGGATTGCACTATCGAACGATGATTAATGATTTTGTATAGTCGGAATTAGAAAATATTGATGTGGACGACGTTTATTTTCAACAAGACGACGCTACGTGTCACACAAGTGATGATACCATCGCTTTTTTGCGTGAAAAGTTTCCTGACCGTGTGATTCCTCGAAGAGGCGATCACAATTGGCCACCGAGATTTTGTGATTTAACACCGTTAGACTTTTTTCTTTGGGGCTACGTGAAAGATAAGGTCTAAGCCAATGGTCCACAATCGATTCAAGACATCAAAAATGGAATTTGTGAAGTTATCGAGGACATGCAGCCGCAAAATGTGCGAATTGTTTATTTCTGCAAGAGTAGCCGTGGCGGCCATTTAGTTAACATTATTTTCCATTATTAATGGCATACTCTCCTCTTTACAATTAAATAAATATCCGATAATTTCGCTTTAAAATACTCGTCTTTTTTACAAATAAATGAAACCTCTTATTGGAAGACCCGTTAGAATACTGTACGACGAATATACAATAAGGATTCAGGTAATTTAGATAAACATGTTACTAGAAAAAGGTTTATTGTAATTGTTTGTTTTATTACAACCGATTTATAAAAAAATACGTGCATCTAGGGTTGTTTACAACGAGGCGAGGCATCATAGGATATTAAATTTTTACTAAAATGTACTGTAGGTATAGTTCAGTCATTATTAATTACTTATTGAGTATATTGGTAGATTATTGTCGGTATGAATGTCCGTGTATGTAATAGCTAAACATCTTTAATTAATATCAAGCAAACGTATTTTAAAATGCCGAATGGTAAATTAATGAGCTTCAAGAAGAGGGTTATTCAGAACATGCAATTGCTGAAATACATTTTCTGAAATATCAACGGTGCACTACATACTCCAGCGATATCGTACGATATCGGCCAGGTGCTTCTCGGATAGCTTATGAAGATTTATGAATTAAACTAAATAGTTTAATTATACTAAATAGTAAGCGAAATCGACGATTAACGGCGGTCATGAAAATCCTGTTTCGGTCCGTGCAATAAGGCTGCAGCTAAAAGACACCGATTTTCATGAATGCGTCACATTAATGCCGATTCGGTTACTAAAAGAAAACGCTATCTAAAGAAACCTATCTTCATGGACACGCCGCATTGAAAAGGCCATTGTTGCGATGAGGAAATCAGCAAAACGGTTACAACGGGTGTAAACTATCGCAGCTTGACTCCAAGTGACTGGGCTAAGTTGCTTTAGTCAGACGAGTCTAAAATTGAGGACTTCGGATGAAGGTGTAGAATACTTGTCCGAAGAGTAAAGTACGAGAAAATGCTACGCGAATTCTTCTTTTCTATGGTAAAGCATGGGGATGATTCAGTTATGGTCTGCAGATGCTTCTGTACATCAGGAACGGCTGGCATAGTAAAAATAGACGGAATTATGTATAAGAAGAACTACAAAAAAGTTCTCCAACATAGGGGAACTCAGTAAGGGAAAACTTCAAGTTAATCCAAGATAACGACTCCAAACACGCCACTAAAATTTTCAAAAATTATTTGAATGTGCAGGGTGTGTAGGGTGCAAATTATGCCATAGCCCCCTAAGAGCCTAGATCTGAATCCTTAACAGATGTTATGGAACGACGTGGTAAAAAATCCCTATCCAACTTCAAAGGATCATCTTCAGCAGTTTTTCCAATCCAAATGGAACAATATTTCGACAAATATACTTAGAAATGCTGCATGTGGTGCAAGCTATGTTAAACGTGAAAGGAGGAGTTTTCTGTCCCATACTATACAGAACAAGCAGTGATTCAAATATGCTTCTAAAGCTCACATACATATGTAGCTTAACATATTTTAATAGCAAAGTTTCGATATGAAAACCTAGGTGTGTTTTTCAAAACCATTATCGGTTACACTGCTTGTTTTAATAAGCTGTGTACACATTGCAAATGCATATTAATAGAATCATTATTGTACAAAAATTAGTAAAATTCTTGTATTAATAACTTTGTGTGTAAAATTCATTCACAATGAAGTATTAAAGGTAATTTGACATAATCTATTCGTAAACACGAGTGTAATAAGAATTTTAAGAAGCATGAGCAATATATATGTACCACATTAATTCATGTCCATGTACCATAAATTGTTTTAAAATTGAAAGTGTAATAAATACTTTCAGAATTTATTATCAAGATAACTCAAAGATAGAACTTAATATTATATTACGAGGGTAGCCGTTTATATTCCGGGAATAGCTAACACAAAAAATTTTATATTATCAAAAATAGTTTTATTACTTTTCAAAGTATTCTCCTTGAAAAACAATGCACTTTCACATTCGTTTAAACCAATCCGAGAAGCATTGCTACCACTGTGAAAGCGGTATCTCCAAAATATGAGTTTTGAATACTTCAACTGTCTCTTCTGACGTAGAAAACCGTTGATCACGAAGTCTATTCCTCACTTGTGGGAACGAAAAGAAATCACAGGGTGCTAGATCAGGGCCGTACGGCGGATTGCTCATCAATTCAATGTTTTGCCCGATCAAATATTCAATTGTTTTGACCTACCTGTGAGAGCTCGCATTGTCATGGTGGAGAATGATCTGCCGTTTTCGGTTTGTTTTCCTTATTTCTTCAAAAACTTTTGGCAAACAAATAGTTGTGCACCATTCGGAATTGATTGTTCTACAACTTTATAAAGACACCATTGCAATACGACTATTTGTTTTAATGTGCTTCGAGCGCGAACAACTTTTATTGGTTTCGGTTCATCTTGGAATACTCACACAGTCGACTGCTGTTTACTATCGGACTCATACGTATAGATCCAAGATTCGTCACCTGCTGTGACGACTTTATAAATATTCTTTGGAGCACCGCCATTGTATTTTTTGTGCATTTCTTGTCACCAATCGACGCGGGTCCTTCTTTGAACGGTTGGCAAATTATGTGGTACCCTACGTAAACATAGTTTCTTAACGGCTAATGTTCATGCATGCTCGTGTTACTAATACCTAGAGATGCCTCGATCTCACGGTATATCACATGACGGTCTTGCGTTATAAATTCAGACACTGCATTAATGTTTTCCGACACAACAACATTTGTGGAACGATCTTCACGAAATTCGTCGTCCATAGAACGCCGTCCAAGTTTGAATTCATTACAATAAGCTTTCAATTTGAAAATACTTAATTTTCAATTTCCACTGCAAATTTTTTTGAAACATATTTCACACGATTACGTATTATACAAAGATACTAATTTATTTATTTTTCAAGTCATTCTATTAACTTACGCACGTGTATTCTATGCACATTTTAATTATGTAAACGGTGATAAACTAATTACTCTCAACAAAAAAAGTTCATACATGTGTTCAAGTTGTAATTTCTTAGTTCGTAGATAAAAAAGCAACTAAGCGTTATTATTAGAGGATATTTACGTACATAACGTCCGGAAATTTGTGCTTGCATAATATTTTTTAAAGCGACAAATTTCACCTTTACAATACTCAGAGCAATCATTCCAAGAAAAGACCACCTAGTTGCGAAATCTGTAATTCTAGAAAATTATTGGCGGTGAAAAACCGACGAAATGGTACTGTTTACATTCGTAAGGAATAACGTTCGGAACTGCGATCTTCGCAGAGATATGCACAATAAGCGATTTATTTCGCTCATTAGAGAAATTTGATTGCAGTTAAGAGAAGTAACGGTTAAACTGATGAGATAAGAATTATTTTTTTAAGTGAGCGGAGAATAGCTGACGCAAAGAGATTTGCGAAAAGACCGTTTAAGGTCATGAAATATGCTGTTCACTGCAGATCGTGTTCGATTTGATCTTTAAGATTTCATTACTCTGTCTTCAATTACGTCATCCATAGTGATTTGTGCATTTCGTATAATAAGTTAATAATTAGATATGCACTTTCGAAGCATATTGAATAGCACTTTTTATTCGAAAGTATTGCAATACTATACACAACACGGAACGGACAAAAACTATTTCAAATAGCATACACAAGCGTACATATTTCTTTTGTGTAGCTTTTCAATTTTAAATTTAAATAATTTTAATACCTGGATACATTTCATTCTTAATTCTATTCATTTCAATTTTTCTTTTAGTTCTTAACGTGGTCGGATTAAGGAATATGTTTGATAAAAAAAAATATAAAAATACAAAATATTCTATATGCAGTATATGACAGGCTATTAAAAACCCTTACGTTTCAGGAGTATGATTAAAAAATAATTTTTTTTTTGGTGAAGTTTATAGACACATTTCATTATATGAAACTTAAACAAAAAAGAACTGCATTAAATACACAGGCCTACGATGGAAAAATTGTTTAAAATGTAACGATGTAATTTTTATAGTCTTTGTACGCAGATTACGAAAAAAATAATTAGAAATTCCATCACGCACAATTTAGTAACAAATTTCACTTGAAATGATCGTCAATTAAGCATTTTAGGCAAGTAAGTATTACATTGCTTAATATTAATAATTGAAATTAGGTATAGGTTGGCCGTTTGAAATATTAGTTTGGTTGGGTAGCCACGCTGAGTAGCTGCTTGATTACTAGCGATTCTACAGCAGAAGAAGCACGAAAGGTAGTTTTTCTGGGAAACAAAAACGATACTACAAGAACTATTAAACAATAAGATCATTCAGTTTTACTAATTTTGTGTTGTTTTTATGAACAATTTTAATAAAATGTAAAATAAAATATACATTCTATATTTTTTTGTATTTGGATTATTATTTCTAAAATACATCTGGTTTTTGTGACAAAACTCTACGTAATAGAAAAAACGATTTTCGTTTCTGAGTCCAGCACTGAAAAACACAAAAAAGGGACTAAAAATTTTAAAAGGCATGCCTGTGTTATCTAAAAAAACTATAAATTTATATACTGAGTTAGAAACATCGCAACTTTCTAGAAATATAAAAAGAAACAGCCCTTCTAGATATTTAACTAAATTTTATTAAAAAGTCTTCATTCTTAGTAGTTTTCATATTTTAGTATTTAATGTAATTTTAGTGCGTACTTGTCTTTACTTGAAATGATCACGGAACACTTTCAATGAATATAATTTCTCAATAGTTCGTGACGAACATTATTGCAAGCGCAAGTAAATTGAAAAGCTGTTTTCATGCATTATTTTTCCAACAATCCATTTCGCCATTCAAGAAAGTTAAATAAATTCTCTATTTTGAGTCCCCCATTCCAATACAATTTGAATTTTATTAAAATAATTTTTTGCAAACTTATGGGGTGCGCTTCTTGTTGGACGATAAAACGATCCACAGGCCCCAGCTTTTCAGCAGGCCTATGCAAATTGACCTGGAAAATCTGAACATACTTTACTCCTGTCAATTTATCATTCATTAAAGCTAAATTACTAACGCCACTATAACTAACGTCTCCAGACAATAATATACCTGCCGTTGTGTTTGACGGTCGTGTTCGATTTCTCTCTTTGTCTGAAAGTTTACTAGTAAACATTCTTGGTCTTTTTTTACAGTATCGTAGAACTTAAAGTAACTCTCATCTGTTAAGATTATTAATTTTTGCAAAAATTTATAGATTCAAAATTTTTTCCAAATTTTAGACGATTGTTTTAATTCTTGGTGAAAATCAAAGGCAACCACAGAAACCCCCTCTTTTAATTTTTCTGTAGAGGGTTCTTTGCGAAACTTTTCTTCATCTTTTATTTAATATGTTTAGCTGAAATATTTTGTTCGTAATTTATTTATTTCTCTTATTAAATGGATTATCAGGTCTGGGTTTGTTTGTTTAAACTTTCACTATTATATTTGTTTTGTTATAGACTGTATAGTTGCTTTATCCTCTTCTATGTTCTCTTGTAATCTTGTTATATCCTAAATCATTTTTACGATTTTCAATGATTTGTTGATTTAACCTAATTTGAATTAAAATTTTACTAGAATTGCATTTTCAGGTAATTCTACTTATATTGGAGATGAAAAAGTATTTTATTGAAATAAACCTTTCCACCTCTTCTTTGTTATTCGTCTCGATTCTTTAACATATATTTTTTCCAAACTGTTTTCCATTATTCCTGTCCAGTTTTTTCGTGATTTACCTCTGTATTTAATTCTGATTATACCATTCTACAGAGCTTGTTTTTCTTCTAGAAATTCGATTATATATCCCAGCTATTCTCTTTATCCTTATTATCACGTATTTATTATTTACGGCTGACCATAAAGTTGCTCCAATTATTTATTAGACCCTCTTCATCGTTATCCATTCTCTTTTCTTCCTCCATGTATTCCTTACAATACTTTTCTTTCCCGAATTCTTCCATGAGATTTATTTTATATAACTCATTCCCATGAAGAACTATTAGTCTTAAAGCACTTCTATTAATATTTTACTGTTCTTGAGATGATTATTGAATCAGTTTCTTCGTGGTTTACCTCTGTATCTAATTCAGATTAGACCACTCTACAGAGCTTGGTTTTCTTCTAGACATGTGATTATATATCCCAGCTATTCTCTCTATCCTTACTATATTTATTATTTACGGCTGACCATAAAGTTGTTCCAATTCTTTAGTAGACCATCTCCATCGTTATTCATTCTCTTTTCTTCCTCCATATATTCTTTATAGTACTTTTCTTTCTCGAATTCCTCTATCCAATTTATGTTACATAACTCACTCTTATGAAGAACTATTAATCTTAAAACACTTCTATCAATATTCTACTTTTCTTGAGATGATTCTTGAATCAGTTTCATCGTGGTTTACCTCTGTATCTAATTCCGATTATACCACTCTACAGAGTTTAGTTTTCTTCTAGACATGTGATTATATGTCCCAGCTATTCTCTATATCCTTATTATATTTATTATTTACGGCTGACTATAAAGTTGTTCCAATTCTTTATTAGACCCACTACATCGTTATTCATTCTCTTTTCTCCTCCATGTGTTCTTCACAATACTTTCTTTCCTCGAATTCTTCCATCATAGGAGAGAGTTATATAAAATAAATCAATTTTATACTCACTCCTATGAAGAACTACTGGTCTTAAAATACTTCTATAAATATTCTATTTTTCGTGAGATGATTCTTGAATTGATTGATATACTGCCGTTTTAGCAATTCTTTCTTTTAACTGGGTTCTTTTTTATGTTTACTTGTTATAGTAGGTCGTTAATAATTGCAAGCCGGTTATAAAAGAAGTGAATTACTTGGTTAATTTATGAAAAATCGTAAGCATTTAGTTTAGTTTAGTTCAAATATGTACTAGATAAAATCGGAAATATTGTCGCTAGAATAAAGCCAAAATAGTAGAGCAGTATCTAAATTGATGCTAAAATTTTAATTGTTCTTACGCATATATTGGGTTGGCAACTAAGTACTTTCGGTTCTGTAGTATAAAATAAAACACTTTTTTTTAAACAAAGAATAGTTTTTAATCAATTATATATTTTCCATTTTGCTCAATGACCTTTTGCCATCTTTCTTTCAGCTGCATGATTCCGCGCTCATAAAATTTCTGGTCCTTATGAGCAAAAAACTGAACCAGGTGCGAGTGAAAGTCATCGTAATTTGTGAAAGTTTTACCATTCAGAGAATTCTGCAAACTTCGAAATAAATGGTAATCAAATGGTACTAGATCAGGGCTGTATGAGGGATGTGGCATCACTTCCCAGCCAAGCTCCAGTAGTTTCCCACGAGTTGCCAAAGACGTGTGAGGCCTTGCATTATCTTGGTGGGAAACTACACATTTCCGATTTGACAATTCTGGCCGTTTTTCTTTGATTGCTTCATCCAGTTTTATTAATTGTTAACAGTAAACATCAGAATTGATCGTTTGGTTCTTTGGAAGCAGCTCAAAAAACACAACACCTTTGTAATCCCACCAAACTGACAGCATGATCTTTTTTGGGTGCAATTCAGCTTTCGGTGTGGTTTGAGCTGGTTTATCGTATTTGCTCCATGATCGTTTTGGAACTATGTTACTGTACAGGACCCATTTTTCATCACCAGTTATGATTCTTTTTAAGAAAGGGTCGGTTTCATTTCGTCCAAGGTGCATATCGCAAAAGTTGATTCTCTGTGTTAAATGAATTTCTTTCAATTCGTGAGGTACCCAAATATCAAGCTTCTTAACTAGCCCAAGACATTTTAAATGTTTTTCAATTGTTGTTTGCGATACATGTAGCCTCTCCGCAACCTCTCGAACAGTTATATGACGATCCTCTTCAATTATTACTTTGATTTGGTCATCATCAACTTCAGTAGGCCGACCAGAACGTTGCTCATCTTTGAGGGAAAAATCTCCAAAACGGAATTTTTTATACCAATCCTGACACGTGCGCCCTGTTAAGCAATTAGCACCATAAACTTCACATATCTTTTTGTGAGCCGCAGCTGTTTTCTTTCCTTTGCGGAAATAAAATAGTAAAATATGTCGAAAATGTTCGTTTCTGCACTCCATTTAAAATTAACCCACAACTAATAGCTTTAATAAGAATCACGCACTACTTGCTTCTGAAGTTACGTCAATGTGACTAGTATCACGCGACAAACGGTAAAGTACAGCACTAACATACGTTATACAAAAAATACAGCAACGCTCTCTATCAGTAAAAACCGAAAGTACTTAGTTGCCAACCCAATACAATAATTCGCCTATATATTACTTTGATATCAATTTACATTATTATCTACTATCTATCAATTTTATTTTAAATTATAAAAGATATTTTAACGTAGCTCTTATATTCCTGCTTTCTTATTTAGTATATAATTGATTTCTTTCTTTTCAGAATTTCTATTACTACGTCTTTATCAATATAAATATCCTGGTGACCTTTGTCATACGAGTGTTGAGCTTTTACTTTTTTCTTTTTCTTGTTTAGAGTTTTATAGTAATCCTTCAAAAAGTTGTTCTAAATTTAATAAAATTTAAAATTGAATTCCAAATAAATATTCAAAACTAAAAAATCCGTGTTATATTTTGTAAGAAAAAATCAAAATCGATATAACTAAAATAACACCAGTGTTGTAATTAATATCAATTATGACGCTACCCAATCTAACGTTAAACATTGCAAGTGCCTACTCAATTACCTCCTCTACTAAATTTACTAAACTTATCCATGCGAGGCATTCAATTTATCCCAGTTTCTAATTGATTAATTACAGCTAATTATACGAAGTCGCTATTCTGTAATATTATTTTCTCACGGCGCATTGCACGCAACAGCTTAAATGGTGTGAAATGATTGTGTTTGTGATTGTTTAATAGTGTATGTACGTAAAGAGTACGTAATTAGAAAACAATGTAATAAAAATGTTTAGGAAAACAATAAAAACTATTTTATATTAACACATTTAACATTGAAATATACTATATTTTAATAGCCCTGCGATAATATACGCACATACACGACAGATATTAAAAAATAATTTTTGAATTTACAACATATTTTTAGTGTAATTCAAAATATACACTTTCTTTGAACTGGTCTTTTTCCTACACAACAGCAGCATACAGTACTGTGCAAAAGAAAGAAGCACCTTCTTGAATTTTACAAGAAACTATTATGAAAGTATAAATAATAATTTTACACAAGTTGAAATTTTTTTTAATTTCCCTCTATTACCTTGTCGCAGTAAGAATTTTCTCACATCCACGCATCCCCTCAAGCCTGATCTGAGTATCGTCTTACTGTTAAAGCATGTACCGAAGTACCAGATGTTTGTGCAAATTCTTGAGCTAGTCCTGTGCTAACTTTCTTACGATTTCTTAAGGAACTAACTTACTGAGCTGTTTTGAACGCCCACTGTTTGGTCTATCACTTACATTGCCGGTTTCATTCATTCGTTTTATTGTTTGTTGCACAGCCTACCAGATACATTTCACTATCTTTGACATTTTCACCCTCTTGTTGTAAAACAATATTTTTATTTCTGTCTAGTAATGCTACTCTAGGCATTTTCTATCTACTATGATAATTTATAGCTCACAATTTTTTCTTAAAATGAAAATTTCACTCGTAGGCGCGTTTTTAAGAATCTATGTAAACTCTATTATGGAACTGCTCTGTATCGTTTCTACCACTGAATTAAAACAAAATCTTGTAGATAAATAACTTTCCCTTGAAATTTTATTACGTAGCATTGTGGTGCAATAAAATTTATTACTTTAATTCTCTTATCAGGCGGTCGATCTCACCCCTACGCGGAAGTATGATGTTATAAACTTGGAAATTTCCAGTGATTATATTTCTATTAAGAAGTGAATCGTTCTTGGAAAGATGTATTAAGTATTATAAATTAAATTAACCTAATAATTATTAGTAAAAACGTTTTAGTACATAAGTTTTGGAAAATACTGCTAAGTGTTTTTCCATTTGCACAGTACTGTATATCCTGTGTAAACATACCACATCTCCTTTTTTATATCGCATGACCATTTCAGAATTGCATGGCACTTTTTCATTGTTTCTGAGAGAACATTTTACAGCAACAGAAGTAGTCGCCGACATTTGTATGCAAGCATAATGCGGTCAAAATACAAAGTATCCACTACAATTATAATTTTATTAGTCTAAAAAATCCTCTACAATAGGTATTAGACAATTAAAAAAAAAGAAGAACAGAATATATTATAACAAGTAAGATGTACGAAAAACAGCAGAACCACACTCTATCCAAAAAGAAATCTAAAAACCAAGAGAGAAATAAACAGTAAAAGTACATACAACCCATCGAGAAACAAGACAAAACAAAATGATTTATGCATTCAAATATTCATCTGCAGAATAGGAAACGTTCTCTATTAAGTGCTGCTTCAACTTTTCACCAAATAGTTTCAAGCTGGTTGAAATTCCTGCGTACTCAAGTATAGCATTATAAAATTTGATGCTCACACAACAGGGAGGTCATGTAGTCTCGTTGATCCCAGCACGGTATACCTTTTCGCACACTGTATACAATACTTTAACAGCATTATATTTTAATTCGGGATGCATCCCTCTCAACTTGTTCACTTTGTCGTATTGTTGAATCCATTATCGTTTACGGCTGCCATAGAGTTAGTTCAGCCGGCTATCCCACAACACAATACATCACTACGTAATGAATCATAATGTAGCTTTAATGTTTATTATATTTACGACGTAGCACTTTATCCATCTATAAAATGTACATCCACATAGTACAAAGCTCGGTCTTACTACTCTCACTGTTTTTATTTGCATCGAGCGGTTGTCTCTACAATACATCCTACATTCCGGACAAAATGCGCAACTCTACTTTTAGGCATAAATAGAGTTTGTAAGAAGTTTATATTTAAAGTAGGATAAGAAATATTAACAATACTGTTTATTAGCTAGTTCTTGTGCAAAATTTAAGCCGAGGAAAATCTTGCACTACTTTTGCAATGATCTAATAAATACAGCTTTGTAAGACTGACGCATTTTGTGTATAAAATAAGATACAATTATTGTATTGAGAAATTTAAGATAATTTTTAGTTCGATGTAAAGTACTGTTACAGGCCTTAATACATTATGTATTCAATTTTAATATTTAGTTAATTTTTAATTATCTCTTCTATTTATATGTTTGTTCATTTTCTTGTATTGCTTTTGTTATTTAGTTATTCTCAATTAACTTTGCTTTAGGTCCACATTCCTGTAATATAATATTTATTCCTGTGCCTCAATGTTTTAAATTTTCCTTTTTTTTAAGTCTCCTTTAATTATAACATAGATCTTAGCATGCCCATTTATCTCTAGAACTTCTATTTGTACCTAATAAATTATAATTAATCTCAATTTTACCCGTAATTTATTTTTGTTGATTATCAAAATTTCAATTCCTTAATTAATATTTTATTCTTCCAATTCATATGATGTTGAATGTATTTTCATTTGTCTTTGTATTTAACAGTAATTTCTGTTAAAATCCTTTATCGATTGATTTAGAATTTTAGTTGTGTCAAACTGATACCCTACTTGCGTCCCTTTAGTAGGTGTTATTAACTTCTTGTGTCAAAGCTTCCCTTTCTAGTTCATTACGATTAAGTAGGTGCCTTTTATGGGAATTGTTGCTCATCTCTGTCTTGTGCAGTGCGTTAATTTAAAACTGGAAACTGTACAACTCGGTGGCTTACTTATTCCAGTCGTGTCCAGCGATGCAGCATAGCAGAAAATACTAATTTTCATTAATGTCCCATCGTAAAGAGTTTAGTTATACATTTATATATAATTAGTAGCATCAATACTGTGGGTTATACCTATTAAATGCGTTTCCATAATGTAATTTACTTAATACGAAACTGTACTGCCTGGTGAGCTAATTGGGAATGCAGCCGTCCGGCACACGGCAGATACAGGTTCGAGTCCTGCTCGAGCGCAGAAATTGTTAATTAATTTCTGTGATTGTAATAGAAAATACCAATTTTCATTAATTTCCCATCGTAAAGAAATTAACTATATATTTATATATAATTGATAGTAATTAATGTGGCTTATGGAGATATATTATAATATTATTCTGTCTGTAGTATTCTATCGTAATGCTAAAATGATTTACGTTTAATATGAATTACAAAATTATTTCTGCTCATTTTATTATAGTTGCAATGAAAAGAAATTTGCTTATATTACGTTTGCTATTATGAACAAGACAATTAAACAATTGTTTGACAAAATTTATACGTATAAAAATAATGTTTTATTCCAAGAAATACGAATGAGTTGCTCGTTTATTTCTTAATTAAATTTTATAATACTTAAATTACATTTCGAAATATTGAATTACACAAACTTCCTTCTTATTATCATATTTAATGTTCTTGCAATACTAAAATAATATCTTTCATAAAAGAAATATTTTCGCCGAAGCCAATATTTTTCTGAAAATTCTTCTCGTTTCTTATATATAAAAGCCACAAAAACAACATCTCTAATTCTCTTTTAATTTCTAGTGGAAATCGAGATGGTGCGTCATGAGGAAACTTTCGCCAGTAGCAGGTAAAGAATATTTTTTCGCAGGAGTAACCTAACCAACCTGAAGGACTAATGTCGTATCTCTTCCGGGTGACATATAGAGTCTCAAAGGATACGGTAAAGTACTTCGTTATTGCGCCCGTCCAGACTCGCCCCACTTAATTCATCATAATCTACGAGGTCCTACTCTCCTGCCAACCGCAGGGCCGTAATCCTGCAAGCAGGGTGCTGATGTTACCAGGTGCTGCGACCTCGACACTATTTATCTCGGCATTATTTCCTAGGAAGCCCACGCGTCGACCATTTTCAACGTATGGTTTTGTTATCGGAAAATGCGATTTGTAATGGGGACGGGAGGAAGATTAAATGAGAATCCTAAGAGACATAGGAAGGATTAAATAATAATTACATAAATGAATTATGGATTTTCCACCCTTACGTTATAGTAACATACTTAATCTGGTAGACTCTTAATTTTATCTTGTTAGCAAAATACATTAACGTTGAAAATGAGCTAATTTCTACATCGATGTAATTGTACATAATAACACCACTTTGCGAGTTTCATAACTGATAAAATGTTATTTTAAAATCTACTGTTAAAATTTGTTGTACACATATAGCTGCTTTAAAATTTTTCGCGTCATTTATGGGCATTTATTTGTTTACAAGGGGCATATTTTAAGCAGTGTCATTTTGTTAAGAATATTAACAGAATTTTTTCGCCACGACCAATTCAAAAAGATGTTTAAACAACTCAAAACGTTTTTACTCTATATGTAGAGAATATGTATTCATAGATTATAGAAAGATATTTCAAAGTTCGTTAGAAGTATCTATTTGCTGTCTTTCGTCATGCTCCTGGATAAAAATCACAAACCCTGGTCGCCTAATTGCCTGTGCTGAATTCTTAAAATTATGACAAAGGTGGAAAAAGAAGTACCTTTAAATTTGGAATGCCAACTATTTGGCGAAAAATAAAGTATCATCCACACGATCGTTATTTTTGTAGTGTTGACATAAAGGGTTTGAATAGCAAAAATCGAGCTAAATGGAAGGAAGTACTACATCTGTGCAGCATCCTGTGAACCCAATTGACGCCCTAGTTCTGTTGGTTTCGATTACTGAAAATGTATCCGAACCCTTAGTACAAGATGATTTAGAATTAAGATCATCAGAAAATGATATTGACTTTGGAAGATTGCCAGACAATAAAACCCCAACGCTTTTCTCAGAATGAGCTAGTTGACCTTGTAAAAGATTTCCAAACAAGCCTCTGAATTGTTGGCATCAGGACTGAAAGAAAAAAATTTGTTTGCTCCAGTCGCGAAAACTACTTTGAATCGGGAACAAGAAAAAGAGTTATGGAGTTATTTTACTCAATAAGACAATCTTACTTTGGATCTAACATAATATAAACCAATTGCATGTTGTTTATTCAATTACTTTTTGTTATACAACGGAAATAAATACGCTGGAAGGAAAAATATTGTATACGCTGGAAGGAAGAATATTGTATACACTGGAAGGAAGACTATTGTAACACCACGTCAATTTTGAATAAAATAAACTATATGAACACGAGTGGGTAATTTGTGTTGATTTAATAATGGTGAATATACTTCTCGACCAACAAAGCGGTTGTACTAAGTCTCTCTGAGACAGCAGAGCTAAACAAGAACATTGTTTCTTAAGAGAAAAATATGATCCCTGGTAAGCTAAATATAATCCAGAATCCATTGGTAGCTCGTGACAAAATTATCCTGCTTCCATTACATATCAAATTGAGCATCATGAAGCAGTGTTATATTTTTCAATAATAGAAACTGCTTTTCTTACATTTACCGAAAGTTTCTAAGCTAATTATGGAAAAGATTAAAGCAGGTATTTTTGATGTTCCTCAAATCAGACATCTTACAAAAGATACCAAAGTTACAGCTTCGATGACTGGCTTGAATCAAGTGTTTGGACAGCTTTTGTTTCAATGATTACAAACTTCTTGGAAATCGAAAATCAGAAAATTATGTTTAACTAGTAGAAGATCTACTTTTACATTTAAGAGTGGGAGCAGGAAGAACGCGTGCAGGGTTTTTAGAATCCGTATATTATATCCGACTATTGCTGGTCCCTGATGCGTCATTTTTGTAAGTCTACACGTAAGAGAAAAGCTTTAAAAAGAATTTTTTTGGACCTTAATAATTTATCTTATCTTTTCATAATTTTTTTCTTGCCAAGAATGTGTTTCTTCTTTCTAAGTATAGGTTACCTTTAAACATTAGATCTGATAACATTCCTTTTGTGTATTTGAAATGAGTATGTTATCAATGAGAAATAACAAAATATTGCAACTAACAGATATCGCGTAAACTAGTGTAATTTATTAAATAATAACATTGGACTTTGCTAACATTTTCTAATTAAATAATTATTTTCATGTACTTGATGATGATATATTTGATGTACTTCTCGAACAAATTGGTATTGGTTTAAAAACACTCGTACATAAATGTATAGAAGTTATTACAACCGTTCTATTATAGGGCTAATTACACAGTGCACAAATAGCAATTAAAACTTTTCTAACCTAGCAACAATGACTCACATAATGTGTGTAGATATATTTGACGAAATAAAAACTGGTCTGATAACTAGGAAATTTCGAACTTATGCAAAAATAAAAGATTGTAGTTCTATATAATCATTGTCATTGAAATTTTTTACTATTCAAGTAGTTTTCCAATAATAATTTAATTTATTTTTTACAAGATAATCTTATAAAAAAGAATATCAAATATATTCAGAGAATAATTACATCTATAAGTTAGATTAAAATATATTTAAAATTTAATTCTCGTTAGTTTGAAAATAGCTAATGACGGCAAGTTGGCATGCACATCAGGAATAGCAGAAATGTTATTTTTAGGTAAGAAAGCATTGGAGGAGGCAGAGGCAACGGCATCAACAATACACTGACGGTTGTTAAATTTAGCATTACAATCATAAACTCTTCTAGGAATTTTCGAACAATTACCCTAAACTCTACCAGGAATTCTTGAACAATTTCGCTTGAAGTTTACAAAATTCCAGAATAATTTAGGATTATTTGTTAGTTCATACTGTATACTTCCAATATAATTTTCATAGATTAAGGAAATATCATCTTTAACGATTTTACATAAGCGCTGAAATTGAACTTTCAAGTTATAATTTTTAGTCGATTTTCATTTTTATGATAGTACCGTTTCGGGCTTAAAAACTTTTTGGTAGTGGGCGTAAACCCTGCGGGAAAATATTGTCTGACTCGAGAGACACAAAGAACATATAAAAGTTCATAATTGTTAAACAAACCAATTGAACATTATTATGCAAACAGGCGTTCTTTGAAGAATACCCATCAGGCTTGAAAACTTTTTGGCAGTAGGCGTAAACCATGCGGGAAAATATTATCTTGAGACCCGAGAGACGCAAAGAACATATACAGGTCCATAATTGAGTAATTATTTTGGTAAAACAAAACATTTGCTACATTAACATTATTATGAAAATAGGCGTTCTTTGAAAAATACCCATTTTTCAATCTTCGATTCAAAGATAAGTGAAAGAATTTAAAAAAATTGGTTTTGCTAATGATGAACCTAAAAGTGAAAGACTCAAAACTGTGCGCACAAATGAAAATATTGCTATTGTAAGCGAAAATGTTGAAAATGAACCGACATCAATTTCACGTCATTCGCAAGAATTGGGCATATCTTATGGCTCCTTATGGAGGATTTTGCATAAAGATTTGCCTTTACGCAGAACCAAAATGTGTATGTTGAGTGTACATTTTGGTTCTCAATGGTACAGATCGCGTACGGTGTTTGTTTTCGTACAGGTATTTTTCGCCGTGGTTTACCAGGTGCGACACTTTGCAATTATCTGCTGATGATGACAACTTGGTTGTCAAAATGCGTATACATGCGTATACAGAATTATGAAAGTTAATGTGGAAAGGGGTTATATATCAACCTTAGTGATTAAGTTAATCAACCACAGGCTCCATTAAATTCAACTATTTTTTATGATTTTTTCATTTTATACAGCTAATAACATTTTGTAAGCTTGCAATGCGTTTCTTTCCACTGCCAAGCCAAGCATCCCGAAACTGCATAATTCGATTTTCTCATTTTTTGTTACATTTGCTAAAAATGTACATAAATAAAATGAAACTATGAAACTATGGTAGTTCATATTTGATATTTCTATTTAAATGTGAAACATATTAATTCAGTAAATAAATTTTAAAATTAAAAACTGCTTCATTCTAATTACCCTAAGAACAGCAGTATGAATTTAAAATTATTTAAACAAAAATTCAGTTCTAAATATCATGCCAGATCTAATGATTTGACGAAACCAATTTTAAAATAAAACATATTTAAACTATTATCCGCAGTAATTACATTTAAGAGCACAATAGAGATTGTGTCTTTAACTGTAATTGCTGCAGATAATAACCGAAATATACATTTCCATATTCTTCTTCAGTCAACAGTTTTAATATTTTTCAAATGCATTTTAAATACTAAAAAATATACAAAAATTATTTTTCATAGCCGAGTATAATTTCTTTCTCATGCAAAAATGTCTTTAATGCTAATATTCCTTTAGTTTCGAAAAGATTTTGTAGTCTGTAGAGAGAATTCGTAGAATTGTGTATTCGACCAATTTGCTGAATTGCAGCCACTGTAGTACTGCAAGGTGTAATTGGCTACATTGTTCTAATAAAGCAGTACACCTTTACTCTCCTCTTCACATGTTCTTTTTCTGTTAAACGTCTCGCAATTTGGCAACCAATTGTGCATAATAGTTGTCGGTAATTGTAGTTATTCTTTTGTAGGTATCTGTCTGACTCCTTTAACATTCAAAAGGAATGATTACATCACCTTTCCGGCAAATGGAACTATTGTATTTTGGATATACTTGTTAATCGAAAATTATTATATATATTTGCTTTAATTTTGTATTTTAGTTTCATGGCGTACTGATAAATAAATGTCTATTTCTTCCAATTTCAAAGAGATAATCGTGAATAAAGTTTAGGTTTATTTTTGTATAGTCTATTAACATTCTCGTTTCTCATTTAGCGTTTAGCTTTTAATTGTAAATGCATATGCAATCGCATATATATATATATATATATATATATATATATATATATATATATATATAAATATTTATAATAATTCATATACATATGTACATATACATTCACATGTATATACACAATTACGTGCATTCCAGAGTCTAAATTAATGAAAATTTAATTCTGCTATTTGGTGAGGAATCGAATCCCTGTCGTCCGCTTGCCACTACCAAAGACTTTGAGATTCGATTGCTTAATTACGCTATAAATCTCATTAATTAAAAACCCTCAGTAGGTATTATTATCAACTGAACTTTTTTTGTAAGTCATTTTTGTATTTTTTGCTATGGTGGAGCTATAATAAAACTAGTGTACAAATTGTAACTGTTTTTAATCATCAACAATAAAATACGCTCTTTTAAAGTTACTTCTTTATGTTAATTGCAATTCTACCAATATTTGCTCGTATGTAACCATTGTTATATATAAAATTGTACCGAAGTTGACATATTTAGGTTTCTTTTAATATCTTCGGAAGTAACAAAAATTTCTGATACAATTAAGTTTTCTGTAAAAATAAATGTTTATAGTATAAAAGAAGAAAATTTCTATTGCTAAATTAGTAAATCAATTAGTAATAAATGAGACAATAGGTAAGTTTTCTGTAAAAATAAATGTTTATAGTATAAAAGAAGAAAATTTCTATTGCTAAATATACAATAGGTAAATATACTAAGGAAGGCGATGTGATTATAACATAGATGCATAAGACTAGTACGGTATGTTAACTCAGTGTAGATTTTAATAAGCAATAGAGCGTGCAATTCTCGCTAAGTAATCGTACTTGTCAGACATTTACTCGTAGAATTTCTTCATAAGAAAGGGTTCATTAAAAGGGCCAAGTCGCAGTTTATCTTTCTGTCCCATATGAATAGAAATGATTTTCTTAGAATAATGAGTCTGTTAGACAAAAATAAAGTACTTGATATGGAAGGAATCAAACTGATACTATATGATGAAATTGTTTGATCATTTAATTGGATTTTGGTAAAGCACCTGGGAAATTAAAGCTTTCTATTGTTAGGTCTGTGCATAAAAAGGATGAAAGAACTGATTATGAGAACTACCGTCTAATATCCATACTGCCGAGTATAAGCAAAATCATAGAATGATACGAGGGAGATAGGATTATAGAATATCTAGATGGATAGAATAGTTAACGCTAGCATGAGCAATACTTTCACTTGCTATAGTACTTCTTTTAGGCCACACTTGTTGTATGGTCATGGTGCATCGATATCATATATCAAAAAAATATTATTAAAGACTACATATGTAGTGAAACATATTACATCGAAATCTAATGATAGACAAAAATATGGCTATCATGTTAAATAATACGTAAGGACATGAACTTTTACGTTCGTACATTATCAATTTATTATTACAGTTGTCCAAGATATTAAATACAAAGAACATGCATTTAGTCAAACTTATTTCATTAATTAATTTTATGGTATACTTGGTTATCTAATTTTTTAACTTTGCCTGTAGTATTAAAAAGCTATAGTAGTGATATATGGTTAACATTAAATATATCGTTAACCATAAACCTAAAAAACTTAACATTAAATATAGCGTTAAGTTTTTTAGGATGCTTAACATGCGCCTTTTTCTATTATCCTTAAAAATTCGTTATCAACATTTATATTTAATCTAAACCTTTCTTTCAAGTGACACATCTTCGCCGCGTAATATCTCGAATCAACGTTGTGCATTTTGACAGCCTCATCATAAATTCTGTTTGTGCCACAAACTATGACCGATGCACCCCAAGTTAAATTCACATCAAGTCGCAATTCATATTTCAGTGGCACTCACCTAGTGTTATTAAACGAAATTGACTTCAGTTACAATTTTCTCCTCTTCAAATACGCATCGGACAATAATTGCGGCAGAATACTGTGGAAACTAAAGAAGTTAAAATATTATTCATATTTTCCAGACGTCGCTATTTTTATTTCTATAAAAAATATTTTGTATCTATAAGAAACAGAAATACATATGCGTTATTTCATTTATTCATTGAATATATATATATTCATGAATTTTTATACATCGAAATTAAATGTTATGTTAACATAGTTTGGATTCCCTATCAACAAGTAAAAAGCAAAAGTAAAATTTCTATAATCTTTTACAGACAATTCAATGTTAATTCATATTTCGTCCAGTGAAAATTGCGCGATAAAATATCTTGTGTTTTTATATTCGTTTAGTGTTGAGGTATTATTTAGTGTATTTAATACATCAGCTCACAGTGTGGGGTGTGAAGCTAGGCTGGACAAAGCCATTAGCAAAGGAGGAAGCTCGATGATTACATCATTATTAGAAAATAAATGTTGAAAAAGGAAATTTGAAGAAGTTGTTGAAGTCTTCGTTGTTACAGTCTCAAGCATATGAAAATTTATCAGTAATAATAATGTACAAGAGAAAGAGAAGAAAACGTAGACGTCTATAACAGAAATTATACCTACAGCGATGTTGGATCAATGATTATTCTGTAGTGACTTGATTAAGTTTTTGTCGAACATCTCAAGCCTAGTAGCCTAGAAGAAGCTCTCTAAAGACGACACTGCAAAGATTCTTTATGATGAAATTTTAAAATACAGGGGTCAAGTAAGAAAAAATTAATTTCTACAGTATGTAATAACTAGTTGAGCTAAGGTAAGCAACACAAAAATTAAGTTTTAAAAACTAGAAACTTTGTTTTGTTTTCCATTTTTTTTTAAGAATTCTAATTATTACAATATTTGATAATAATAAATGCCGCTTTGAAATCCACTTTTAAGGAGAACATTACGCGAACATAATTTTTCAAAATAATTTCCTCCACATTCTATGCACTAGTCCATTTTCTGACACCAGTCATCAAACTAACTCTTCCACGTTTCTAACGAGTTCCTCATCATTAGAAAACTTCCTTCTTTTTAGCCTATTCCTCACATGGGAAACAGCTTAAAATCTCATGGAATGACATCTGAACTGAAGGACGAATATTTCGACATTTTCAACTGAGTTCTTACTACATACCCAGTACAGATGTTGAAGCGATGGACCGGGGGTTATCATGGTGAAAAATCGGTAGCTAGTCTCGAACGAGAATAAAAGTTTTTGAGTACTTTAACAAAGTTGGACAGGTGATCCTCAGTGTGATGACTTTCTTTTACGTATCCAGTACACGTGATCTACCATTTTTTTCATGCCAAAGAAGCCACAATTTTTCTGTTAACGTATCTTTATCTTCAAAAAAATAGATTTCGTTCTATGACTTAGTGAATAGATCATGGAAGTCAATCAAAACGTTATTAAAATTAGGCGATGTTTCCATTTGTAAACTTCTGGTGCATCACCGTGCAATCTTCTCGTTGTTTATAAGATTATGGAGTACTTAAAGAAAACTAACCTTCTTCACTCGAAGACTTTCATGCAGATAGGTTGTCTGCCTGCTTACGAGTATCCAGGTATTCTTCTTTCTCATGCTTGGTAGCTATATGCCTATCAAACTCGAGCATCAATATCAAGTAGCTCTTGACCTCGGATCATCTTCCACATTGAAATCCCTTTTTCGGAACTTTTTATACCACCTGAACGCTGTCGTACCAAGTGAATATTCATATGCTAGCCTAGAAGCTACTTTATGCAAATACTGGTTAACGGAACTCCGTTTTTATCCAAGATGCCATTGAGGTAGATCAATCGGCTACAATGAAGGATCTTAACTAACTCTATACTTATCACAACGGGTAATAATCGGCTGTACCAAATTGAAAAGTTTTTGAGTACCCCCGTGTACATTTATGCAGTAAATTGCTCAATGCTATGTAAAATGAATAGTCCGGATCTTACTTGGCTTGAATATTCGTGTAACTCAATACAAATGAGCATTATTAAACTACGTTTAAATTTCAAATTTTAGTTTTTCAGATTTCTACCAAACAAATTAAGAGAAAAAATTAACGAAGTCTAAAAGAATGATATCTGAATTAAAGGAAACAAAAAAGATCGAAAGAGGATTCTATTTAAAATAATGGGAGATGCTACGAAATACTTGCTTTGTTTATTTCATCAAAAACTTGATAAAAATATGAAAGATTTATACAATTTTAAAGTTTTCTGATCCATCAACCATTTCGAAACACGTTTAAATAATAATATAACAATTTTCTTTATATTAACATCTTGGATACTCGCCCTTATTAGATTATAAATTAACTCTATTTCGAAGAACCCTCCCATTTAAAATCGGGCTTCGTAACAACTCGTAAAACTGATTTATATAGGCTGGTGTGCATGCGCATAATGAGCACTCGTTAAAGAACTATTGTTTCATCTCATCCCGAAAATAACTGTACGTACACAAAGACTAATGAATAAAACAGACACATAAAATGATCACATTGCCATGTTATTGAATTTTAACACTATCCAGTTAAATAACGATCGATAATATTAATTACATTATTGCCGCTATGTATCCTAATGGTTTTCAAACAACACTTATGCCAACGCTAAACTATTGAATTCAAACGTTGCGCTAACGGATCTGCAGTTAAAATATCTCACTTTGTTATTGTAATTTATGCATTTCCAACCGATTAGCAAATCTAATTGAATGAAGCTAAATAATTATATGTATCTATGACAATGCTTATTAGCAATTCATACTAAAAAATTGCTAATATTTTGTCAAGAGAAAAATGGGGATTACCTTATCAAATTAAAGAAAGGTTATTTTGAAAAAGTGACACCAACATCCATTGTATTCATATATGTTTAATAAAATACTGAATTAGAAAAAAGTTGTTCAAAACTTGCAAAATGTGTATTTGAACTCTGTATTAAAGTGATTACTAATTGTGACCGTTCCTAAACTTAATTTGTGTGATGTAAATGTGAATGTACCTTACACTAATTTGGATTTATTTTAGATTAAGTGTTATTTACTATCGTAATTAATGAAAAATTACAATCAACAAATTACTGATTACTACGTATGTAACTCGCCTTCCATTTATTATAATTTAAAGGTATATGTGTTCTTCATCGTACTTTTTGAACAGTCTTCATTTTTTCCTGAGATGGATGTATGGCTTTCTTATTACTTGTTATTTAGTTTTATAACGTTGTTGGTCGTTTTCTAATTCCCAATCGCCATGTGCCCATTTGTGGTCCTATATTTCTCGATTTTGTACTTCTCTGCCGAAACGTCTCTCCCTTCTTCGCTTTCTTCTTCTTTATATTGTCCACTCTATATTTTTCTTTGATATTCTGTTTTCTGATATTCTCTATATGTGGCCATAAAACACCAATGGCCCTATACGTATACCGTAGACTATGTGTATATCGCGTTGTATTTCCATGATTCCTTTTATGATTTTGTTTGCCACTCCTTCCATTGTGGACTTTTCCGCTGCCCCTCTCCAAAAATTTATTTCTGTGAAACTTAGAGTTCTTTTCATCTTCTGTTTTAAAAACCAGACTTCGCAACTGTATGTTACAATGCTTCTAGCAATTACACTATATGTTATATATATATAATATATATATATATAGGAAAATAAAGAATATATATATATATATATATATATATATATATATATATATATTAGTAAGGACTGTATAATCGACCGTACTCTTAATATCTTAAACGCAACTATTATCAGGTGTGTCGGTCTGTTGAATAAAGACTCAAACATTTTCTTTTATGTTTAATTTTACAATGTATTTTAAAATTAAAATTGAGAGTTATTTATACAATTATTTTGAATCAGCCAGTGTATGACTCCTTATAGTTTGTAAGTATTAATAATAGAATTGTAATTGCCACTACTGTTGGTGTCCATTTGTAGCACACTCCTGAGGAAGCTGCAAAGGTTTTGGCAGCGAAATATTGAAAACTAAAATTGTTTGAGTCTTTATTCAACAGACCGATACACCTGATAATAGTTGCGTATATATATATATATATATATATATATATATATATATATATATATACATATAAGACTTTTGTCTTCTTTCGTTATATGTTTATTTACAAAAAACACTATTCAATACGGATATTGCACTTCCTTGTAGGTTTCTTTCAGAGATTCCTCCATCGAATCTTTCGTCATTTTCTTGCTAAAATTTTTGTGTACGATGCAGTATTTGATGATTTGTCCAGTTCTCAGGGTTAGAATTGATTCCCTCCAGTGCACATATATCCTGATTCACTCACATTCACCTCCTATCCCCACTATTCATAGTCATCAATAAGTTTAAGGGATTATTTGTTCCATGCCATTAATATCTAGCACAACTTGATTCTCTCTGTTTCAAGCAACGGAGAAGGTTAGTCTAATAGCAAATCTTAAAGAAACTGATAGTATGAACAATAAAACGTCAACATAATCTATATTATAATATATGGCGAAACTAGCATAAAAATTATACTATAAGTGACCCCACATGTGAAAACTTGCATAATTTTGTCTCTAAATTATCTTCTTGCGGATATCATCAGCTTTAGATATTGGAGTTTATTATGCAGTCAGCAAATCAATTTCTAGGTCTAACTGCCCTGAGGTCACTCTTTCATTATTTTGTATTAAATGGACTGGAATATGAATCGGTTATATGGGCGTCTTACTATTCGATGCATGGCTCCTCGCTTGAACATGCTCAAAGAAGATTCTTGAAATGCATCTCTTTTAAAAGAGATAGCACACATTTTGAAAGATATATCGATTATAATTATCTTCTTAATAGGCATAACGGGCGCTCAGAAGCTTCCCGATTATATATCATATATTGTATATATAGTTAATTGATCGCTTCAGCTATTAAGCTCTGTACCTTTTCGTAGACCTCAAGCAACGTTAAGAACCACTTCGATATTTGACCCATCAAAGCCTAAAATCATTGCTCAACGGAGAGCACCAATTAGTCGTACGTGCTATTTGGCGGATGCTATTTATAGTAACACTTTTACTGGTCGTGTTGAAATTAGTTAACTGTTGTTCATTTTGCTTTAATTTATTTAGGTTGTAGTTAATACAACACATTTTATCTTGAATATACTTACACACTTTTTGTCTTTTATCCTAGAAATGAATTTATCAGTTGGACAATGGAGATTATCATTATTATTACTATTAAAAGCTAATGTTCATAAAAATAAATAACTACAATAATGCTTCATTTTTAAGGTTTAATTACAGGAAATGTACATCACTCTGTACGTATATAGGCTTTTGTAATACCAATAATTCCCAAAATAAACGAATTATATGTCTTTATGTGCATTAGAAAACAAAAAGAGGACCACCGAAACCCGGAAACCTCACATAATTTCCCTTTTTGTACCTTGCAAAAGCAAATGGCACGCACGCAACTAACTTCGCGGTTATTTCTTACACACGATCACGTTATAGCGGCTAAATTCATTATCATGTTTGTAGTTTGGCCACCTCCATAACCAAAAAGCAACGCGAAATTGAACTTGCAAAAAGCCGAGAGAACCGAAACCGTTAAGCATTACAGTCAGAATTTCTCTCTGTCCTTATTTAATCCACAGCACAGAGGCGACCTCATTATCGACTTCCTCTCTTATTCCTCTAATTAAAATTACCGACTGAATGTTTATTGAATAATAAAGAGTAAGTAATGTGCGTTGCGTGTTTGTTTTAATCAGTACTGTGTGTATTCGTTTAAAATACTAACGAACTTATCTTAGTATAAATAAGCAATTTCTTATATACATCAACTGTGTCCTCTAAATAATATTGTACTTATGATGCAATTTTAATTCACTTATGAAAGACGTATCTAATCACGTTTATAATTAGTTTAAAGGCAACGGCTTTACAAATTCATTAAAGTTCACATGTTTATTGGCGATAACAAGATACCAATTTATATTAATACATTAAAAGTAATTTCTAATACATTTTGAAAGTTAGATTAGATATTACAAGTTATTCTATTGGTTATTATTATTTATTCCTTAAAACATCAGCTAAATTATGAAAACAATTAAAAATAAATATTTAAAATAATACATTTAAGTAGAAGGCATTATATTGATTAATTAATCAACGAATTTTAATCTAAAAATTCAACCCCGAATGAGATTCGAACTCGCGACCTTCTGCTTTTTAACGACGGACTCGTACATTTTGTTAAGTTAGACAAGATATTACAAATTATTCTATTGTCTATAATTATTTATTTATTATTATTCTCCTTAAAACATCAGCTAAATCATGAAAACAATTAAAAATAAATATTTAAAATAATACATTTAAGTAAAAGGTTAATTAATCAACGAATTTTAACCTAAAAATTTAATCCCGAATGAGATTCGAGCTCGCGACCTTCTGCTTTTTAACGATGGATTCGTATATATTCTTGATAAGTTAGACTAGATATTACAAATTATTCTATTGTCTATTATTATTTATTTATTATTATTTTTCTTAAAAATCAGTTAAATCATGAAACTGATTAAAAATATATATTTAAAATAATACATTTAAGTAGTATATTAGTTAATTAATCAACGAATTTTAATCTAAAAATTCAACCCCGAATGAGATTCGAACTCGCGACCTTCTGCTTTTTGACGACAGACGTACTAATCAAAAGTCGTATATTTAGAATCTCTTAATCTTTAGTTGTGGTGTGGTCCAGACGGAGGCCTATAATTGTTCAGTAATTTTTATAGTTGCATTTTATTACTTGGTTTCTCTCTAGACCTCACCAGCAAGTTTACGTCTTTTCCATGATTAATTTTTTTTCTTAAATCAGAATCCAACTACATATTTAGGTACGCTTTTAAAATATATGAGGTAAGCGCCATATGTTTTCTGTTTTAAAAATGTTATGCTTTTTATATCTCAATATAATTTTCATTAATTTCAATGCATTCATTAATAAATTAATGATCTTATTTACAACCTTGCAAAAATAATCTGAAAAAAAATTATCTGAGTGAAAATGACGTTCAATACACCTCTCCATCCTCCGAAACCAATTTTTAAACCAGTTCTGCCAAGTTTCACTAGGGAGTAAAGCACACTCGTTGTTCCAAGCACGCAGAAGGTCCTCATCACTGGAAAACCGCCTCCCTTTTAGCTTCATTTTCACATGCGGGAACAGTGTAAAGTCGCATGGAGCAAGATCTGGACTGTAGGGAGGGTGTTCGAGTAGTTACAATCCTGTCGTGGTCAAATATTCAATGGAGGAACCAGGTGGCCATTCTTGACTTTGGCTGCAGGTTCTTCATATATCCAATGACTTTAGGCATGCACTGTTCAGTACACCACTTAGCTGTGACTGCCTTCTGTGTGTCCAAAACGACGCGTTCCACAATTCCACTCGATTTGAAAAATACAGCTATCACTTTCTTCTTTACAGATCGGCATTTTCTGACAACTACGAGTGTGTCCTCATCATCAAAGACCCAAACGAGGTTATCCCTTATTAAACTTTTATAGCATCCCCCGGCGCCAAGTCACACGTCGTGTCATCTGCTCTTCAGTCAGTCGATGCGGCGCCCAAAAAGAACAACTTCATGTGCAAATGATCAAGCAGAATCGAACAAGTTGCTGGTGCATTTAGGCCTGAAGTACCCTCTATCTGTTGGTAGGTCACTCGCCTGTCCTCGCTAAGCATTTTCCTCACAGTAGTAAAGTTTTCCTCCGTAACTGACGTTCGTGGCCTTCTCGGCCTCTCAGCATCCTCCACAGTTAAATTGCCCCTTTGGAATTCTCTATACTACCTGAATATCGTTGTGCGATGTGAACAAACATCACTTAATGCAAGAGTCATTTCTTCGAAATACTGGTCTATGTTTAAACCACGCACGAAATTAGAACGCAAAACTGCCCTTATCTCATTTCGTGGCCACGATGCAATCGCAAGTACTTTCACTCTCACTGCTAGTGAATAACTGAACCCATCGACATGGCGCGGCGGCTACTATGCACGTATGAACATGTCTCAACATGCAGCAACAAGCAGCTTCGTATGATTCACTGTTGCGTCATATTGCAAAACATTCCTAGTACCCTTGGTAATTGTGATTATGCGAAGTACAATATTCAATACACAGGACGTGTAGTGTAACGTTAAGATTGCACTATACATTATATCACTAAGGGTATAAGGGTAAAGGTTTTTATTGAAAGGCTTATATTAATGTATATGAGGGTACGCAGTTCATTTAAGAAAATTTTTTTATACTACAGGGCAAATATTTATTTAAAACACAGGAATCAACAGATACTTTTCATTTAAATGTCGTGCACTTAAATTGAAAGAAGAATGACAGTAGGGAATTTAAGAAATTTAATTATAACATTAAACATTGAAATCTAATAAAAGCTTTAATTATAAATGAATTTAATTACATCGGAAGTAATTTCAAAAATAAATTCGTTTTAAAAAGGAAATAAGGTGAAATAAGTGAAAAGGCGTTAAAATGTAGAGATTTTGTTCGGTCGGTCACATCTAGTTGACAATTGCATTTCTTTTGCGTTTTTCACCCACATTTTCCGGATGATCATGTGGCTATATATATTATTGAAATATATTATATTATAATTTTTTCCTTTTGATTTAAGAAATTTACAGAATTTATTCTGAAATTAGTTGTCTTATTTATACGAATGTTGTATAAATTTGTATACGCCACCTAATTTATTAAAGAGAATTGATACCCAACCTACAGTTTTAAACAAAAAAAACTTTATAGATAAAAATCTTATAGTCAAAAATTATACTGCGAGCAGAATGTGACTTATTCTCGTTCGAGGATCACAGTAATATGTAACTATAATATTACAAAATCTTTTAGCACTCTGTGATCATCCCCAATATTGATTATTGGTCTTTGTAGAAATTAACGAATGTTTTTATATATTTTCAAATGAAAACCTAATTTAAATGCTTAAAATGGTGTCAATTTTTGTTGTTTAAAAGATCGTAATGAGAATATTAAATGCATATTAATTGTTGTAACGCATATATCTTATTTGAGTATTGAACTGGTACTTTAATTGATAAATATATTAGCATTAGTCAAAAAGGTCGAAAAACTACAAATATTAATTAGGTGTCATATTGGCTCGGGTTTCTACAATGTCTTTACGTAATAAACAGGATGTTGTTCGTTGTTAGGATTTGTAAAAATAGATTTTGCAATTATTCTTGACCTTTCAATGCATGATTTCCTAGGAAAGTTATCGCTACACATTTTAATGCAGCGAAATGATCCGTAAAACGTAAGCACTCAGTCGATAGTTGACATGGCTTGAGTTTATCTCCATAACATACAAGGACTGAAATAAAAGCCTGCCATCCACGAAGATTTGTGCTTGTTTTTTAACCACTCTTAAAAGTCTAAAATGATATTGTTTGAAAGAAAGATAAAATTTTTTAAGAAGTTATCCTCAAGATGAAAATCTAAGGATTTATTACTTTACATGCCATCTGTGCTTTCTCTAAAGATAATGCCTCTAATTATGTTATTTCTTGTTTCTTCTATTTTTTGAAGAAGCTCATTTCTGTTTCTGTGACAAAGTCCATGTCCTGACTCAAATGTTGTCGCACTCTCGAGAATTTCCTATCTTTATTTCTTTGGGTACTTTTTCTTTGCAGTTGGTAGAGCCCTAGTTGAACATGTTTTCCGCGGTTCCTGTTCTTTCGTTTATTTTTTCCTTTAATTTCTCTTCCAATGATATTGGTAATCTCAGATGTTTAAAATACTTTTCCGTCTTTACTTTGGAAGTTTACAACACAAAAATATTAGTATGCATCTTAAATGTCGGTGTGCATTTTGGCTTTTGACAGTGCAGATCGTGTACGGAATTAGTTTCGTGCGGGTGTTTGCCGTAGTTTTTCATGTGCGACACTGTTTAATTACCTGCTGATGATGACAACTTAGTTGTCGAAATATGTATACAGAATACAAAAATTAATGTGGAAAAGTGTTATATGTCAACCTTAAGTGATTATGCATCTTAAAATTTTTCCTTTCTTAATCGTTAGAATTTGGAATGTAGTCAATTTTGGTGTATTCAAGAGTAATGCTCCGAAGCGATTGCCATATAAGTAATACGGAAATCTTATATAAATTAGGAAATTATTAAGCTATTATTGGACACCTAAGGTATAAAACTTGAAATTAGCATATTCAGATAAATAAAAATATTTAAAAATCAAACACTAGGAGGTATGTACGTTATTTAAACGTTTACATAAGGCAGTGCCGAGATTTCGTCAAGAGAAAACTGCATAATTCTATACCCCGAATTACACAGTTTTTTTTTTTAAATAAAAATACTTTGCGTTAATGAAATAAAAATAGTTTGGAATATGTTCTGGTAAGAAGTATTTTGTAAAAAGTTCTTTTTAGTTTTTGGAATGGTGATGCTTCCAACTTAATTCCAGTGTGACTGAAATGAATGAAAAGAATGCAGATATTGTTAAAATCGATAGAATTTGAAACTTTTGTCAAAAATATTTCCTAGCGGACCAGGCTCGAAACAGTTTCGTTTCTTCGACCAAATGAGTTGGTAAATAATCCCTTCAAATGTGTGTGTTAACTAAGCCACAATACGTTTATGTCGAGCAACATATTAGACTCCCGTTATTAAAACGTCAAAATTGTTTTACCTAACAGTCTCTCCTACTTTTTTAGCCGTCGTTCTAGGTTTTTATACACCACAAATGCTAAATATTAATACTAATTATAATTTGGTTAAAGAGTAATTATTTAAATTAACCGTTAATTACATTCTACCTACTAGAATATTTTAAAATGTTTATATTGCAGCAAACAAAACGCAGAATGTTTACCATTAAATGAAGAGGTTCTTACATTCTTGCATTACGAGAAGAATGTAAATGAGTCGTAAATCATAATAATTCAATTAAGGCGGCTAATAATGGACGTAAAAAATAATTTCATCCTGACCCCATAACAATAGCGGAGTCGCGCAAATAGAGAAAAGTCGGTATTTATAGGAACATTATCTACATATTAAAGGCTTAGTATCATAATAAACACAATATATTAATGTTTATTGTCAGGTCGGTGGCCTCTGAAATATTTTGTTACCAAAGATAGAATAATAACTGTTGTGCTATCGTCGTCTGTGTAAATTAAGGCATATTAGTACTTATTATTTGAGATAAGTCGATGGTGCTATTTCTTAATAACGTCGTTCTATTAATATTTCGTTAAACTATCACGATTCATTATGTTTTGAAATTAATATTAAGTAATTCATAAAATTAATAATCGAACAACACTCCATAGGCAGTAGACTTTAAGTAAATTATTTGTAAATAAAAATATGTTTAAAATAATTATACGAGGGTGGTCTGTAGTTGTTTGAGAAATGTCATTGTATTAGAAAGTACACAATCTATAAAGCATATGTTTCAAGTTTGAAGACGCCATGTTGTTTAGTATTTGTTTGGCAGCCATCAACAGTGAACGTTTTCAGTGAATTTGTAAAAATGGAGCAAATTTATCATCCTTACGTGATACAATACCTTTATTTTAAAGGCTCTCTCTGAAATATTGGGTAGCAGAGCTTAAAAGAGGCCGTACGAGCTGCCCAGACGGGCATCGCAGTGGTCAATCAAATAAGGTGACGACCTAAGAAATGGTGAAGAAAATCCACAAAGCTGTACCGGATGATCGTCGACTGAAAGTGCGCGAGCTAGCAGACATAGTAGGCATTTCAAAAAGAGCAGTACATCGCATATTATCTGAAAATTTTGACTTGAGAAAGCTGTGTGCAAGATGGGTGCCGCATTTGCTCATACTCGAGTAAAAACACTGTCGTGAAGATGTTTCAATTGAGTGCTTAGCGAAGT